>JBBPDA010000145.1:16848030-16872283 GCA_037974385.1 Arnoldichthys spilopterus
AGAGAGAGAGAGAGAGAGAGAGAGAGAGAGAGAGAGAGAGAGAGAGAGAGAGAGAGAGAGAGAGAGAGAGAAAGGAGCACTGAGCAGCAGGTTGGTGCTCGGGGGGAGTTTCCTGGCCCTGCTGGCCTGCGTTTGAAGTGAGCCACAGGCCCTGTGAGCAGGCCTGATCTGTGCTCAGGGAATCACAGCAGCCCTCTGCAGGCTCCAGGCCACTGCCAGGAACGGCAACAGCAGAGCAGCTGCACAACAAAAAAGAACGAAGAAAAAAAAGAGAGAAGCAGTAATCTTAGATGTTCCTTCCTGATGGCTAGCCCCTTTCAGGACATACTGACATCATCAAAGACAATAGATATCTCAGGGAGTGCAACTCTATCTGATGGAAGCTAGAGAGGATTACTCTCTCAGTTTTAACATATGATTTGCTGTGCTTTTCCTGGCTTACATTTGTAGTACTTTTAGGTTTACGTTATCAAGCATTACTGTGAAATGTAATTAAGGAATATTTGGCAATACTTTATTGAAGGCTTCCTTAATAAGGTGTGCATTATTGCAGAATACTTTATTTAAAAGCAACATATCAGTATTTATAAATTGTTTATATTGATCTTCAAAAAATTGATTACTATTTATGAAGTAAATGACATTGTTTTGATACTAAAACTCTGATACTAAAGTGATATGAAGTTTCTTTTTCAAGTAATTGGGCTGATAAGGCAAAAAATGCTCATTTTTTTGCATGTCATTTAGCCTCTATGTAGCCTTCGAATAAAGTATTATCACATTTAAATGTAAAGCATATTATTCAGTAACTACTATTGTGCTAATATGGAAGTTACTCTCTTATAAGTATCAAACATGTAAGTGTTCATTAGCAGAAGAGCTATTTTTCCTTCCTTTTCACAGATGGTTAAAACAAAACTGACTTTAAAGGTTCTTTAGGGAACCAGAGGTGACTCTTCCATTACAGAGGAAGAATCCTTTTAGTATTTATAGCTTTTAACATGGTATGAAAGGACTTATGGGAAGGGCATGCTCACACACAGGCCTTTATGGGGTTAAATGTGGGCCCTGTTTTTTTTCTGTGAAAACCTGTTCTAAACTCTTTTGTTAAGATTATACACATTCTCCATCTCGGTTACAGTGTATTGTAATTCACCGTGCACATGTCTGGCTTAATCATCACGGTGAACTGAGCATAACCTTCCCAGATGCAGTTTTAGGAGAAAAATGACAAACAGGTGTTGTCCATCATGACTAAGTCATTTTGTTTTGGTAAGCTGTCTGTGAGCTCTTCAGTTCAGTGGTGGTTGTAAACTGTTGCTTATATCACAGAACAGCATGACCCTTAATTCAGGCAAGGAGAGAGAGAGAGAGAGAGAGAGAGAGAGAGAGAGAGAGAATGAGAGAGAGAGCACGCTCAGTGTCATTGTGTCAGTGTGAGGTCCAGACTGGGGAAATGTTTGGGACCAGATAAGCTTGTGCTTGACAAGAGACTCCAGATGCTTTTATATTACAAACTGTCATGTTGCAGCGGGACAGATAAAACCCAGTGATGGGACTCAGCACTCTCTGCAACCACACACCAGTATTCACCCTCACATTGGAGATAAAGGAGCGGGTGGAGGTTTCTTTTTTTTTGTTTTTAAAGTGCGCTGCCGCCTGGCCTATCAGATCTGCACACACACACTGTGTCAAGTCTTCCTGTTTGTGTTGGATGATTCTAAAGAACACAAGGTGTATAGGCACATAGGAAGTCGACAACAGTTGCACATAGAGATAGAAGAAGCGCACGACTGGCACAATTAAACTCAAATATTTGCCTTCTAGATGAATCTGCAGTGATTTGTTAAAGATATACGCAGCTTTAACTATAAGGAACAGTTTCATAGATTTATATGCATTTTGACAAATAGTGATATTTATATATGTACATTATATATGATGTATATGTACATTATATCTATATTATTTATATATTTCTATGCACAAATAAATTAACCTTTTTTTAAAAGCTTTCTAGTTTATATTTTTCCATAAAGCATTTTGGAATCTTTAAGGGCTCTGCTTGATTGGTTATTATTTGGTTTGGGGAATTCCTGATTTATCTGCATAATTCAGTCACTGAGTCAAAGTCATTTAGAGTGAAGAGATGCATTGTAAAGAAACTTACAGACTCAGGTCTTAGTGCTTGCTTATGTTAAAACGTATTTAATATTGCTCAAATACCTGGCTCCACTTTCTACTCAAGATGATGATGGTAAAGTTGTAGTAGATCTAAAATCTTTAGGTACTATTTTTGCTTTACAACACCTTGCATGTACCTTTCTGCCCAGCTGTTTTTTTAAAAATATGTTAGAAAAAAAAAAAAAAAGTTTAAAAATACAAACCTAATTTCCAGTAAAGTTGTGATTTTTCAGAAAAGATAATAGAAAACAGGAATGTGTGATTACTTAACTCTCTTTACCTTTTATTTAACTGAGAAAAGGGAAAAAAAAAAAAAAAAAAAAAAAAAAAAACATTTCCTAGGTTTTCATAGATCAGCTTAAGTTTATTTTTTAAATATAAGCAAAATAGGATTTGACACCTGCAACACACTCAAATAAAAGGACAGAGGCATGTTTGCATCACCTTTCCTCTTAATTAAACTGTTTAATTGTTTAGGAACTGAGGAACCTGTTCTTGCTTGATACAAGACTTTAACTGCTCAACAGTCAGTGGTGACCATTGTCTGATTCTTCTCTTCTCAGAGTATAGAAAGGTCAGCCATGTTTTTGTATAGAATTGAAGTTTGGCTTTTTCTTTATGTATTACACTTTCACGTTGCATTTCTTGATACAGTGGCGGCCTGTTTTAAAAGTCAGCATTTTTCCCAAGTCTTCCCGAGCCAATGTGGCTTAATTTATCACAGTAGCATGAAAGTTTCTCATGCAGGGCCTTCTGAGGACTTGAAGGTTTTGGCCTTGTCCTACAGGAACAGATTTCTCTGAATTACCTGAATCTTTTCACAAAATTATGAACTGTAGCTTGTGAATAACCTCAGTTCATTTTAATCTTGTGTTAAGAAATGTTCTTTTTGAACTGATGGACAATTCTCTCATGACGTTTGAGCCACAACCCAGCTTTGCTTGCAAAGACTGAGCCTATGGTGGTGGATCCTTTTATACCCAGTCATGATCCCCTCACCTGCTACCAGCTCACCTGCTTACTATGGAATGTTTCAAATGTTTTCGGATGACTGGTTCCTGCCACTAAGTTCTTTTTAAGTACACTGTTTTGTTTAACCTCTTGTTAAATATCTGTTTACTTGGTAAATTGTAGAAACTATCAATATATTACCTAATTGCTGGTATAAACAATGCTGAAATTCATGCTGAAACCTCCTCAGTCATATGCTGAACAGTATATACCGTTTGCTTTTCAATTCTGTGGGAAATATGAGGCTGTGGTCTCAATATCAATGCTCTCTAGCTGGGGTAATGTGCATTGTATGACCTTTTGACATCTTTACATAAGTGTGAAATACACTTCCACGTGGATATATTCTGCTTTAGCTCTATTCATCTGCTGAAGTGAAAACACACTGTAAAGGTGGTGTGTAATGCCTTAGTTCATTATCTAAATGCAGTGACAGTGTGGACTCTCAGCACTGATAAAAATACAAGGTAATCCACCTCAACTGTCACTGCCGCAACCAATTCATTAGCTTTCAGAGGTGAGCAGTGGGAGCTGACTCCACTCCTGTCTGAATTGGGTTTTCAATCTCAGCGCTCGAGCCGTAACACGCTCTAACACACTCCCATCAGGGAACTGCCTCTGAGCTCAGCACTCCCGCTCCTTTCATTTGCACCTTGCCTTACCTTTAATTGTGCTGAGCACACTAGCAGCACCCAAGGCTGAAGAAGTGGCAGAAGGGGTTTGACCTGGTCTCCTGGATGAAGATGTGAAGGGAAATCCAGCCATTTTTAAAAGGCTCCATTGTTACATTTTTCTTATTTTTTTTTTGTGTTGTTGTGTTTTTGGATTCCAAAATGGAAGTTAACTTTTAAAATTTGCATTTATGTATCAGAAAAAGTCATAATTTGTTTTTACATTACAATTTCCAACATTACTTTGGCTATAAGTATTCAACAGACTGCACCTTTAAGACTGCTATATGTAAATACCTCTATTCTGATTGGCTATGTTATATTCCTTTAGAATTTAGCCTGGGCGGAAACACTCCTTGTAACTTTAATGGGCAGGGCCGAAATGCTGTAGGTTGAATATATGCATATATGTATATGTTTGTTTTTCTTGTTATCACAGAATGGTTAATTCAAAATGGAAGATTTTTGCTGCTTAGTTTCCATATGTAGACAGCAACAGGGGAGTGAATGGTATGTTTTGAACCTCTTTTATTTAAAAAGAAAGTGACTAAAAGTCAGTTTTCCATATGATTTTACAGCTGGTTTCTCTCTGTGTGTGTGTGTGTGTGTGTGGGTGTGTGTGTGTGTGTGTGTGCATGTGTGTGTGTGTGTGTTTTGCTTGTTCTTATACAGCATCTGACTCATATGTAACGATGTTGTTTATTTTTCAGTGAAAAAAGAAGGAATAAATGAATGAGTAATTGGATGTATCCATTTGTCAGTGACTGGCATATTACCTCTGGAAGATTGATTGCGGTGGGTTTGGATGTTCCATGGGCCAGTGAGAACATAGTTCAGTGGCTGCTTAGTGATGCATTTCTTCAGCAAATGTCACAGGCCTGTAGTCTTACTGTCACACCATTAGGGTAACATCATTATGCACGCGGCCTGTCTCATCCTGAAGAGAACAGAATAATTCCTGTCGAAAATTGAAGCAAATTGTTTAGGAACATTTTTTTCGCGGCGGCAGCAGCAGCAGACCAATCATTTTGCCACGCTTCAGGTATGCCAGATAAATGAATAGCCTTTTGAGCACTTGCAAGAGCAGGCCTAGTGAATAATTCATCAGGCGAAGCTGCATTTGAATGCACTGAGCAGAAAGAGAGATCAGCTGCCGGGCGGTGGCCACACCTGCCCCAGAGTGACATGGGACGACTGGTGTGGAAGTGGCTGTGCTGCCCTCCGCTGTGTCCATGACCAGGCCTACTACTTCTGACTAACATACCAATGAGGGGTGAGTGTCCACTGTGCCCTAAGCGTCCATCTCAGATGGTCCCACTCCACTGCTCTCTGACACTCCAGAGATGTGTTCCAAGCTTCAGGCCAAGCGAGACACGCTGATGAAGTGACAGCTGTAGATGAAGTGATGGGCCAAGTTTGGCCACTTTGACTGGCATGGTCATGCCTGTCCGGGATAGAGTGAATGCAGCTTGAGGTCAGTGTATGACAGCAATGAGATGAGCGGCTCTGATGTTTCACTGCTGTCCATTCTAAGTTTGGTGCAGTGCTTTGGAAAGCTGTAGGACTTTAGACAGTGATCACTGGAGTGGTGATAGTATTTCCCTTACCATGAATGTTGACACGTGTTTAGTGTCTGAAGGTTGCTGCATTTTTATTGGGGCTGTTGAACATATATCTAACAACTGAGGGGAAATTATTAGAGCTTAACAAACTAAATGATGCATAAAATTCAGATTAACATGCCTGCTACTCTGTTACTAGCTGTTCTGCATACTTTTTGTGCATGTGTAGACTCACATATATAGTCATGTTCAATTTCACCTACTAGCTAGAACTCCCCAGACATATGATAACACCAACACTTAGAGGATGAAGCCAGATAGCATTTTGCGAACTGACAATAACACAACACCACCTCAATCTTGAAGGAGAACGCTAACTGCCAGTTCTGTTATGTCTGCTAAAACTTGCCCATGTGCATGTCAATCCTACCCACCCAGAGAAGCAAAGAAAATGTTGGACTCCCCACCATGAATACCTGTGGCACTATTGGAGACTGAAATCACAATCTTCTGATGATAAAGCCAACATACTTACACCACTCGGGAAGCCAACTTTAGTCCATTATGTAGAACAGTATGTTATGTAGAATCAAAAATGGTAAATTTATACATGTGAATCACCATACAGATCCTTTAACAGCTTTCTCTGTTCTGACCTCATCTCTGGCTAACCACATTCAGGCCTTGCTCCCACTCAACCCACTGCGTTGAGCTTTTATAACTTAGTTAAACAGCAGAAGGTACTTTAACATGTCAGTTTGGGAAAAAATCGATGTGTTATTAAATGGCCAATAATAAACTGTAATTATTTATTCATCTGAATTTCTTGATAAGTTATCTGCCTGAGGTAATTTTTATAAGCTTCTTTTGAAGGCTTGTCAGATTGTGTTGTTACCTGTCTAATTGAATGGGGCTAATCAAACAAGGCCTAAATAGAGACTCGAGTGCTCTTCTAATTGCTCTCTGTGACAGCGCTTCAGTGTCATCATTTGCACGACTTAATGAATAGGTTAATAAAATAGAATAGTTTAATTATGTTTTACTTCCCAGATTGTTAATGGTGCCAGAGTAGCTCGATTGAATAATGCAGTTTCTGTTATTAATTATCAGTAAGTGAACTTGTTTAAATGATATTTTACAGCCTCTTGATAAAATTACAGCTGGAGGCAGTGTGGTGATAGACAGACAAAGGCCACGGACGAATTATCATAAACTATTAGCTTGTTTCCAAAGGGTTTTATGTTAATCTTTTAGTGCTTAAGTACCCCCCCAATTAACATATCAGGAGGAGCTGCCTTCCAGCAAGGCTTGCAAATTGAAGTGCTCAGATAAAAAAAAAAAAACCCATTCAGATGAAAACCAAAGGAACGGCAGGCTATCGCGCTGAAGTGTACAGGAATTTTTTACGTGCACTAGTGTGTGTGTGATCAAGGAGCTACAGCGATTTCATTATCTCTCATGGGCTGTGACACGAGATGTCTCTTTCAGGGCCCTTTGCTTTTGTCTGGCGCTAAAGCAGGCTGCTAACAGGCGGATGAATGGCTCTCATCGTCGGCACCATCTGATGAAGGAACACGTTTACATATCAGCCCCACTGGCTTGATATGCAAATGTGGCACGTCGAGAGGGCCACAGGGAGATATGGCTCTTTGTTAGGGCTTCACAGCCCTGTGTTTCTTTTATGCTAAACATAATAGTATCCACAGTGAGAGCACAGGCGCCCATCTTGTAAATCAGCCGGCATCTCTGCTGGGTTAAGCGAACAATGCTATGTGCTCCTGGAAAGGACATGCATGATTAGTAGACTAATTGACAGCTTTACTTTTTTTTCTCCACTTACTGTGTGATTTCAGTGTTTTATTGATGTAATAGTGAAACTAAAAATTCCTACACTTAGCAAGGATAATTGTATGAATCTATTAAAAAATATGAGGTGAGACTGTTGTCCAGTCACTGATGAAATTTGTTGAAGAACTAGACTGATGCAATTTCACCCTTACCTTAGATGTGCTCATGCATTTTTATAGATAAAGTTAGATGTCAAAAACTCTACTGAACAACTTGATGTGACTTGACGCATGTATGTGATGATTAAATCATGCAGTTTGCACCAGAGGGGTGATCTACATGATGTGCACAATGTAAAATCCTTTTTGAGTCTCAGTACCA
The DNA here is from genome assembly GCA_037974385.1 of Arnoldichthys spilopterus. Lineage (NCBI taxonomy): Eukaryota > Metazoa > Chordata > Actinopteri > Characiformes > Lepidarchidae > Arnoldichthys > Arnoldichthys spilopterus. The sequence continues at coordinate 16,855,628 of JBBPDA010000145.1, forward strand.
ATCTCATTACGAATCTGGGTACCAGTTTCCACCAGCTTTTTCTTGTTTACTTAACTGTAAACAATTAATTGTCCTGACTAATGTTCTGTTGTCAGCTCTGAAGAAATATTTAGTTGAACTGCCATAATAATGTTTGTTCTAAGAAATACAACCAGTCAGCTCTCCTTTACTTGTATGAACTTTTGTTCTTTTCTACACATGTTTCCATCTAATCCAGAGCTACTTTAATCATATTTTACTAGTAGGCAAACACAGCATCAGTATAAAGTGTGGAGTGCAGCTATTCACTTGATAAAGACAGATGAGTGTTGATATTTGTACATTAGGAAGATTATGGGCAGTGGTGGCATGGTGGTTAGGACTTTGCCCTTGTGAACTGAAGGTAGCAGGTTGTCCCGGGCTGGGCACCACTGAGGTATCCTTGAGCAAGGTGCCATCCCGGGCACTGTTGATACTTTCCACGCTGCTCCACATGTGCATGTGTGATGGGTTAAAATCAGAGGTCATATTTTCTTGTGGTGCTCGAGTATGTTCACAATGACAACTCACTTTTATTTCACTTAATTTGTGAAAAGGCAGTTGATTTACATTGTACTGTGCAGGATATCCTGTTTTTAAAATGAACTTAATAGATTTTGTTAATCAGACTTATCATCTTCAATCGTTGTTTGGGTTTAAGACTTTGAAAGCTTTCGTACATATTTTTGCTTAATTAGCTTAATAACATTAGTGGTTTACTTGGTTAAAGTTGGATTCTTTATGGGTTAAAGAACTTTACTCTGGTAAATATTTATTTGCATATGCCCACTTAAAAATGCATCATTGCATATACATCAGACTACTTCAGATTACACCACACTCTCAACATAAAGGGTTCCACAGAGTGCTCAAAATATGGTTCTTTGACTCCCAATAACAGTGTAAAGCTTTTTGACTTCAAGACTCAGTTGAGTTTTCATGGAAAACAAAATAGCTTGTTGAGATACAAACCTAATTCATCTTGCATTTCATCCAGAGAGGACACTTGGGTTAACCTCCTATACCATTACTGAGATTTGAAGGATTCCCCTGGGTTAAAAAGTGACACGCCTTCTTTGAATTATACTGAATTGCTAAGTACAAGGCCTCAGACACCGCAGAGAGTTCACAAAAATCCAGACATCGATGAGCAAGAGATTCACTTCCCTTTAGCCAAGACTCCTCATTCCTCTTGTGTGTCACTAACTTGCTGACTCCAGTCCTGTGTCCACAAAGCCATTGTGTTGATGTCCAGATAGGGGAATAAAACACTTGTCTGTGTTCTTTCCCCATGTAAATACAGTAGGGAAAAAAAGGTCTGGCTAGCCCTTTAAGCATGATGAACACTTTCGCCTTCAAACTAAATTCCATTGTGTCAGCTTCTATAACTTATTGCGCATGATTACAAAGCTACCGATATAATAAATAACACTGATGGACAGAATTATACCCAGCGCTTCCTGCACTCCCCAATGACGCACACTAGCTTAGTGCTCCTTGACAGTGGCCTGTGATTTAGCACCAGCAAGGAGGCCAGGAGGGAAACAGAAAACATTCAGGAGAAGGCAAAGGCCTGAGACTGGCCCTCTGCCTATTTTATAAGACCCTCTCTTATTCACAAATAACGTGCCACCATTAAAAAGCAGAAGGGAGTATCTCAGATGATAAAACGGCTTGTTATTTATTCCCTAAGAAGAAAGTTTATCATTGCAGTCATGGAAGGGATTTGTTTGACACAATAGTCAGTGAAAGAGTAGGAAGAAAAAAAAAGAGGGGGCTGGCTAACGTTGACCAGAGCTGTGTCTTGCGCATCGAAACAGATGTGTCTGCTCTTGACATGTCACGGGCCGAGACAAACAGAGCAAAGCAAAGAGAGCTCAGTGCTGGCATGGTCCTGGCTAATCTATCTCAGTGAGAGACAGATTAAAGGCAAAGTCCAGTAAAACAAAGTTCTGCTGCCTTAATCAGGGGACAGACTGCCTGGGTGATAAATAATAAATGAGCGCTAGCTATTGAGCAGCGTGGGTATTATTTGAGATCACAACGTTTTAAAGCATGGCATGTAAGCCAGCTCAGGCTACATTTACACCAATAAGAAAGCTACCTTCCACAGAGACGGCGTGATTGGTTGTTGTTGGTTTTTTTTCATGATTTTTGCTGCTTTAGTTGCGAGTGGCTTTTATGTTCTTTGAAAGTGGCTGCTACTGTTCTGAAACACTAACACTAAAGGCTATATTTCGTTGCTGCAGCAAAGACTATTCCAGCCCTGACCTCAGTCCCTTTATACTTGGTTTGGTATTCTATATTTGTGTAAGAATCTGTCAGGCATAGACAAACGCTCCTTTTGTCGGTTTGCAGTGTTGGTTTTAAGTTGTTTCTAGTATATGTTTTCAAGATTAGAGTGTCAACTGACCTCTGGAATGAAAATGCTATTGTGTTTTAGCCACTCAACATTTATTCATTACTCATTCTACATGGCCATCTCCCAGTCTTTCTTTATCCTTTAGAATTAAACTGGCTGTTTTGATACTGTGCTTGTAATACTGATATATGTAAATGATCTCTGTTATCACTGGCTTTCCTGCATTTTGCCTCATATAAAACAAACACTCATTTGAATTTTGGATAATTAGATGCATATATGTAAATATGTTGGTTGTTGTGACATCACAAAAAATGACTGTTTTGCGTTGCCATATATGGAATGTATGAAATGAAGAGGAAATGATATTGAAATGTTGGGTTTAAAAGTTTAATGAACTAAATCAAACTTTATTATTTTTAGAAAGGCAAAGTCAGTTTTCCATTGTATGGGCCCTTTAAGAACTGTTTGTGTCCAACAGATGGAGTGGGAGAGAGAGACAGAGAGAGAGACTGAGTGTGTGAGAAATGGGGAAAGGAAAGAGAGAGGACAGGAGACTAAAATTAAAGGCTAACTGCTACCCTCCAGTGTCCAGGATTGTGGTTAACTTTCCAGCAATACAGGTGCTTGCTCTTTGTCCTCATTTTTATTGTTGTCATAGTAGACGAAAGTCTTCTGCTCCACACACACACTTTATCAAACTTACTTGCTTCAGCATTGCTGTCTGCATTCACTAAATGCTTGTAATCATTTCAACATGTTATTTACCTTTCAGATGTCCCTGCAGCACATGAATTGCTTTATTTTGAGGCCGAAATGTAAAAAAAACTCCACTTTTTTCTTTCCGTCTCAAAGAGGAGAGTTCTTCTGTAGCTGGGCTTGTGGAAAGGAAATGGGGTTTAAATGTCCCCTTGTCATTAGTTCAGCATGGGGTCACAGCTGGGCCTCTCCCACTGTAATTGTGCAGCTTGATTTATCTTGAAAGAAGCCAAAATACATATAAATCTCCCGGCACATCTTTGTTGTAGGACTCACTCTCTGATAAATGACCTGAGGCAAAATAAATGCCCTGTGAATAGATATGAATTATTCATTCTGATAGACCCTTAAATGTGTATATAGCGTTAAGAAAAGTCAAGGTGTTACTCCGTTATCTCCTGTTTCGCTGATGATGGAGAATGCGAGCTTGGCTGCTTTCTCTGAGCAGTAATAAACTTTATTTCTACCTCAGCCATCAACTCGCAGGCTCCACACATAAATAGGCTTTATGTAAATCTGTCAGCACCTAGTGTGTGCTGGAGCTCCTGTGTAGATATTGGCCTGTCTGGAAGTTTATGACAAAGTTTAAAATCATTCATTAAACTGACCCCACCGGTAAATCCACTTACTGGAAAATTGCCCCCGCTCTTCTGTTTGGTTTGCAGATGCGATCACGAGTCCATTTTTAACTTAATTAATTGGCCGTTTCTGTTGACAAGAAATTTATGCCGTAATAATTTGCTGGAAATAGATGCAGAGCATTGGAAATGAGATATCCATCATAACCCTGTGTTCCAGCAGCTGCAGCGCCGCTAATATGAAAGTATTTCAGCCAGCGACGACCCCGCTGTTTGTGCAGTCAAGATTATATATACCCCACGATCCATTGCCTGCCTGAGAGGCGCTCATGGAGGTCTATGATAACAAAGAGTTGGTGATTTATGGCTTGCTGTGAAAGCAGAACTTGATGAGATTAAACAATTTCATAGCACAAGTGTTTCTCAGACCGCCCTGATTTGTAGGTTTGAGCCGATAGTAAATCAAGTTTATATATCTGAAAGCCTGCTCAGCAAAGGAGTGCAATTACTGTTTAAGACAGCTACTTTTTATTTAATTTTTATCTAGGGTTTGTCTCCTTTATTCTTGTGCCTGTCAGGGAGGCACTCACCTTCGTAAGTCCTTCTGGCTGGGCGGGGAAGATGCTGCGAGGCGAGGCCCTCCTGCTATCTCTGCCTACCAGCCTTTATACACAGCAGCAACAACAGCAGCCTCCAGCAGAGCACTGCACTGCACTGCACCCACAGGAGCCACTCTCTGTTTTTCCAGCCATTGTTTGCGCTGTTTGTCTGGCGCGGGTAAGAAACAGTACGGTGAGCGTGTTATTACTCAAGCTCATAAAAAGTGACAGGCTGTAATCCTACAGCTCGTACGTTTGCGCACAATGTCCAATAACTGCGAGTTGACGAGTAATTTGTGAGTACCTGGAAACAGTCAGAACTACTACTTTTACGCTCTTGAACTTGTACACTCAGTGCAGATGTTGCATGGAGTAGCCGCTCCATTTATTTCGCTCCTTTTATCCATGTGCATATAATTTGGAGTCGAATAAAACCCATAAAAACACTAAGATTCCATAGTTGCCTCATTCTTCGCTTTTTATTGTCTGGAATGACTTTTATGTTAAAGGCACCATATCTGCCATTATTTTTTCCCTGAAATCTACTTCTGTTTATATGGTTTTATGTACTAAGAACATCATAATTTATGTTTTAAAGGAAGATTTTCCAACCAGTCTTTATTCCTTTGAAGATAACAGATGTTTTTTTTGTACCTTAAAGACTGATAAATGTAAATGACCCGTGTTCTGATTGGCTGTCCTATACTGATCCTCTTTCACAAAGCAGTCTGAAATATTCCTTACACTTCTTGTCTGCAGTGAGGCGTTCAGTGTGAATTTATAGCATTTAAGCTCTGTAGACAGAATAAAGGGACATATGTAAATACATACATATGTGACGTCACAAAACAATTATTTCAGAATAGGCTGATTAGTTTCTATATATGGACTATGTGAACTAGGGAATTAACTTATTTAGGTACATTTTGAATCTTGAATAATGTTTACATGCCACATCAATGAAAATGCAGTTTTCCATGATATGGGCCATTTGAAATTGAGCAGTTTACTGTAAGTGATCTCACTGTGCAACTGTGTATGTGTTGAAATACTCTGATTGCTTTCATTTGTATTGTTGTTAGATGAAACAACAGAGGGCAATAATCAAGCTAGTCACTAATGAGCACATTTTTACAACTCGTGTGTGTGTGTGTGTGTGTGTGTGTGTGTGTGTGTATGTATGTGTACTTGTCTGCCTTTGTGTGCATCCTTCCATATCTCTCCAGCAAACATCAAGAGATCTCATTATTTAGACACATCTCAATTTTTTTCTCTCCCGTACACCCCGAGTCAAAATTAGTTTTCATCCTGCCTGTGATCTGTGCTGACTCGGGCGAGCAGAAAGTAAAGAAAATGGCACTCTTCACATCAGGGCTGAGTCAAATGTGCACTTCACAGAGCAGCACTCGCAGCTAAGCATTGCTAAGTAACCTTCACATTTCACTCGTGTGAAGAGCTAATTTCCTTTAAGTTCACATGTCACTTTCTGCGGCACTGCTTTGTGGGTCCTCTTCAAATGTCTCCAAGCGTCTAATTGCGTAGGAAACATCCCAGACAACCCAGTGTGACAGTCCTGCTCGCGGAATCTTCAATTATTAAACATCCTCGCATACTTGAAAACATTTCTGACATTAGATACAGCTCCTAATCGGAACAGAAAGAGCCACGATGTGTCACACTTTTTGAGAGAGTGTGTATGAGAAGGAGTCAGGGAAGAGAGGAGGGACAGGAAAGGAGAAAGTAAGGAGCTGGAAATGGGAAAGAAGAATTAAGAACTTTTTTTAGCAGGTTGAGAATTTGGAAATTCAGCAGTATAATATGCAGAGTCAACTCTAGACTGGCTTCATGTGAATGTTTGTTTTTTGTTGGGTTGTTTATATTTATGCTGGTTCAGAATTTTACTGTTCAGCAGTGTAGTACAGTATAGACAGTGTATTTTTAGGTAAATCAGTTTGTCTTTTGTTTTCACATTTCCAATGGCAATGTCTTATTCTACAGGTCAATGGGTTCTGAGAACCCATGGCTAACTTTATCTTTTTTCCCCGTTTGAATGTGGAAATGTGGTATTCAGTACTATAATGAATATGGTCAATTTATGTTTACCTTTGTGTCTAAGCATTAGGAAACTGGTTTCCAGCAGTGAAATACACATCAGATCTTCTGTTTTTCTTTGTGCATATATTGTGTGTGTGTGTGTGTGTGTGTGTGCATGTGTGTGCGTGTGCGTGCACATCATCTGCCACCAGGTGAATGATTTTCTTTTAGGGATTTAAAAATTTTATATGAATTAAAATTTGGTATTTCACTATATCAGCCCATAAGTACTGATCGCTCACAGCTTTCCTTATGTTCCTTATTTTGTTTCTGTTGTTATGCAGATTCAAAATCTGTAATTATAATTGTATAATAATTATTGGCTCCTGACTCTAGCTATCTCTCCTGATAGCTCCTGCTATCTTGAAGTCTAATTTCTATTTCTATTCTATTTTATTTCTTTTTTAGGTTTTGAAATCTGGTATTGTGCTAATAATGCCAGTTGTTTGTTTTTCCACATTCAAAAATTAAAATTTTACTAATAAGCACTATAATAGGTACTGAGAATTCAAGGCCAGCGTTAGGTAGGTCATGTTTTATGTGGGTTCAAAAGTTGCTATTCAGTGTATATACAGTGTAGTTCACATTGTAAATTGGCTATTTGTATGGGTCCAACGTTTTTGAAAAATGTGGTATAATATGCAACTCGTTCATGTCCTTTTTGTGTGTCAGTCATCTATAGCCGGTATCTTAATTAATGATAGATATTTAGTGCATATGCAGTGCATATCTGATGTAGACAAGCTTCATGTACCAATACATTGTCCTAGCACTTTAGCCCTGGGGAAGACTGCTATCTAGCTTATATTAGTGATCTACATGTGCATACACAGAAGGAGCTGTGAATATGTAACAGTGGTGCTCAGAGCTAAAACTTAACCCAAATGACAAATCCGTCCTGGCTACCGGCAGACCCCCTCTTGCCTTCCTTAGAGGCTTAAAAGCTTCCCCATGTTCTGTTTATATCAATGCTCAGAGAGACATAAATGAATAACAGTGTTAATCTACATTAGGCACTGGATGAATAGAATTCTGTGTATGTTTTGTAGACTTTTATTACAGCTGTGTGGGCCTTGTTTAAATGACCACAACCGACTCTAAGAAGTTCTCGATGATAAAAGGTCAGCAGGCTCTTTAAAATTCAACCCTTAAAAAGCAAGTTAAGTGTAGTGCTTGTTGATATGGGCGATTAACTTCCTGTTGTGCCTAACCTTTGCTTGTCTAACAGTGAGGTGTACACACAGAACTGTGGCTTTGAAAGCCGCTCAGGCCGTTTGGCTTGGTGCTCCAGGCAAAAGCTGTTTTACTTGTGATCACTGATCATATGATCCATTTGCCTAGCACAAGCTCATTGAAGTAGAACTGGTAAATCATTAAACACATGCTCAACGCCACTCACGCTGTGCTCCCACCACAGCACACACTTTAAAAACCTTGGAAACCCGGGTGCCATTACATCCAGCTCTCTCCCTACTCATTACCTGAGAAAAGAGAATTAATACGTCTTCATGCACACAGCAGTCATTTAAAACGCATTACAGCTGCCTGTCTGAGATATAGCTATCAAGGTCAAAAACATTACAGTGGATTTCTGAAGTCTGCTTCACTGCAATGCTGTACTAAACCCCTTTTCTGCCCCTCAGCATGAGTTTTAGGCCATTTACCATCATTATTAATAATAAAAAGATACACATTCCACAGCGAACACCTTGTTTAAACACACAGAGAACATGGAGAACATCTGAATAAACTAATGTAGGCTTTCTTTATGTAGTGCATTTAGCCCCAAATCAAAAACTACCATTAATTTAAATCTTTCTTACACCACAATAAAGTAGGCTCGGGTTCATAGCCAGCGCGCTATTTTTCAGGGTACAAATGATGTTAATTTTATTGAAAATGGATGTCAAGCTAACGCTTGGTGTTGACTCAAATGCTCATATAAGTTTGCTTTTCTCTGATCTTCAGATCATCAGAGAGCACTGCAAGTGTTACAAGAAAGACAAGGAAAGTTTCATACCCACAGAAAATGTTTTTTTGATACAGACCCAAAGAGAAAACATATCAAAAGACATTTTTCTACATGTCTTTTGCAAGCACAAAAAGCCGAAATGGTGTCAAGAGAAAACAAAACAGAAAGCTTGTTTCTTCTAACAATTGCTTTAAGCTACAAAATCTCCTTGAATCCCCAGCCTCCCCTTACTGTCGACTTTCCTCTCTCTCTCTCTCTCTCTCTCTCTCTCTCTCTCTCTCTCTCTCTTTTTCTCTCCTTCTGTCTCTCACTCGCACACTCCCTCGCGTTCCCCCTCTCCTTCTTAAAGGGAAAGCAGGCCCTTCTGTAGGGGCTGATAGGTTGTAGGCTGATGCTTAGCAACAACATTCCTGCGCCTTAAGTAGCAGTAAGCCCCTGGCTGAACTCTTTGAAGTGGCTGTCAGGCCACATTTATTTCGTTTTAGCACTTTGTCTACTTGTCCAGATGTATAAGGAGATAAAAAAGCACTGGTGTTTACACTGATCTCTGCTCTCTCCCTCTCTCCTTCTCTCTGTCTCTGTCTCTCATTCTCTGGGGTGGTGATTAGATTAGCCCCGATCAGTCTTATGGTGCTGATTAGACATATACCAACATGTTAAAACACTTACATAAGTTAATATAAGAAAAAAAGATACAGTGTGTAATATACAAATATATTATTATGTGCCTTCTACATTTCTAATGTTCTAAATGTATAGACAGGTTTGCAAAATGATGCCCTTTCCTTTTCGCTTTATCTCTCTCCGAAGTGCAGTTTTGTTTGGAGGTGATAATCACGAATGACTCTGTACTTTAGCAGCATTTACTGTATTTGTGTTAGGAGAAGAACACAAGGAGGGAGCGAGCATGAGTGTGATGTATAATCCAGCGAAGAACTCATATTTCACTGTGACATTTTCAGCAAGGAGTCCTCCCTCTGATAGTGAGGCCCCCGGTGGGATAAAGGCTGCTGTGGCTTTCTCTGTTAATGCCATTATTAGAGATTTCTTCCATCCCCAGCTTGTAAATTTCTGGTGCATTATCATAAACTGTGGTGATTACTCAGTGTATAAAGACAATAATGATATGAGCAGGCAGCATATGCCCAGGGCCTGCAGAGTGAACGCTCAGTCTGATGAGTGGCCGTGAGACGCTCTTATATACTTAACACTGCAGCGCCCCCATCTGACCAGTGCAGATACTACTGCCCACACCTGTGCTGGTGTATGCTTTTTTGCATGTGTGCGTGTGTGTGCATGTGTATGTGTATGAGAGAGAGAGAGAGAGAGAGAGAGAGACAGTAAGAGACATAGTGTAGATGTAAACAAGAGGAATATCATGTGTAAAAGCAATAGTAATAAAGTGCACAACTAGAGTTTTTGTCGTATTCAGCATAACAGCCTTTTTAAGCAGTGTGCCAGTCACCCTGTTTAGTAAAAAAAAAGCTGTGCGTAATAACATCGGACATAACCTGTGCTATTTTGTAATCTCTTTCTAAAATGATCAAGGCATATGACTTTTCCCTTAGCCAGTGCCATTCAGCTTTAGGTCTCATGAAGATTCATTTCAACAGAAAGATGAATTAAAGTATGATGCCCTTAATCACGCTTCTGCAACAAACCTGCATATCATTGCATATAAAAGTCTCAATTTATTTTCTGTTTACCCCATTTGAAAACAGTTTATATTACATGAACATTTAATGACAAATGGCCAATAGAAATGGTCCAGAATGACGGTTAAGTTCTCTAGAGAACATGAGAAGAAAATTTTAGATTCACCACGATGATATGAATAATGTTCATGCAACAGCACAGCACAGCACTGAGCTTTGTGGCTCTTCTTCACAGCGTGAGGGTCCACACTGACTTCAGTCTCATCAAGCTGCCTCTGATATTCTGTTCGTTCTTATTGCTCTTGTTTTATATTTTCTCTCTGGGAAAAGCTCATGTCTTTCAGCTGTGTAATGTTTCATGAGCACATTACCTCAATTCCCACTGTTATCAGTCATTCTAATCAGACAGATCAAAACACGAGTTTAATAAAGGGTAATGCATATCTCTTTAAAGCAAATAAAGACAAATGGCTCAGTGAAAGCAAAGACTCTTAACTGCCTGTGTGTGCTCTAAGCCTGTAGAATGAATGAATTCCTGAGGCCTGGCGCGACCCTTTGGCTTGTGATTATGTTTGTGTAAAATCTTAAGGGTGCTGATCAAAGCGGGACCTCTTGTCCGCCTGCCCTTTAAGAAGCTACAGAAAAAAAGGAGCCTGATAACAGCTGGCATTCAAATTGAGTTTTCCTTTAACTTTGTTTCGCAGGGATTCCTATTATAAGGCGGGCCTCCTTTCTCATCACGAGGATGGCTCATTGAATAAAAAGAAAAGAGAGGAGGGGAGGGGAGGAAGTGGGAGGGAGGGCTCTGATTAATCTTCTCTGAGGGTGGGGGTGTTTGATCAGTGGACTTGGCCAGAGAGGGGGGCATCTCTGATGTTGACAGCAGGCGACTTTTGCGCACGGCGTGTGATTGACGCGCCTGGCCGCTGGGCCAGTGGGGGGGTTGTGCCGTGTCCAGTGGGGCAGAGCCAGCCCCTGCCTGTGGGTGGTGGTGTTAATAATGTGGCAACTGGGAAGATTAATTGTAGACCAGCAGTGGGATTACGAGGGGCTTTGTGGCGGGGAGAGGGCCGTTTGCTGGGGAAGGCCTCTGATCTGTCAGGCCCGGAGGAAATTAGTCAGGGCAGACTGAAGCTGACTCTCAAAACGCTGCTTTAGGATATTAAAGCCAAATGGCTGGAGGAGATTGAAGCTGGTAACAAGGAAACTGCTGACACGTTCAGAAGCCCACATGGCCACATCGCGCCATCAGAATTAAGCAAGCGTGGTGATAATTAATGACAGGATGCATGAAGTGATGATGCTTAAATTAAAGATGAATGATTTTCCTTCTCCCTTAACACTCTTTAATACAGGTTACTGAACCGTTCTTGGCAAAACTTTCAATTAAGCCCTTACATTATGTGGAAAAACCTTAAAAGTTTCCCTTTTACATCCCATTTCCAAAAACAGTTCTGTATGAGAAAACATTCGTTGTGAATTCTTCATAACATTTGTACAACACCATAGCACTTTTATTTTTAACACTATCCTAAGGATTGCTGTTCTAGTTTTTCCTCCTTTGTCCTGTATCGACCCAGTTCTGTCTTATCTCACTTTATACTTTTTAGGTTTCTGTTTACCTCAGAAAAGCAATACATTTAGCAATGTCCACTTTGCATTTTCAAGGCTATGCTATGGTCTGGCGAGAAAAACAAAAAAACAATGACTGGAGTATCTGAGGTAAGCCCTTTGTAGAGCCTGTTTGTCAGTGTTGGCCCTTGTAATGATTAAATACCTTGTGAATGGTTTCCTGCAAGATGCGAGTATTTTTGCAGCTCACTTTAGAGCTAACTAGAGCATTTTTGGTCCTTGAGACAAACACTACGGGGATAGGCGTAATAAAGCAAGAAATAGCCTAGAGTGAATAAAACAGTCCAGAATGAGTGTGCTGAGGGTCTAGACATGTCCTCTAGATCCCCTGTTGCACTCCTGGCCTATAAAGTGAGCTTTGTGTGCATGTTTGTTTGCTTAGGGAGGCCTTCTGAGTCCAAAGAGTGAGGGATGAGTTTACTTAAACGCAGGGCCAGGCTTGTGGGAGTAGTAATTTCATGCCACCTGTTGGTTTGTCAGCACACAGCACTGTGTGTGGGGAATGGGCAAGTGAGAGAATGAGTGACAGGCTGACCCGAGGCTGACCTCCAGGTTAGTTCATGACTGAGTGGAAGCAGGGGCCTTCCCTTAGTCCTCTTTTAAACAAGCACGGGACAGATAATCAAAGCGAGGGTCTCTATTCACCTCCCCTCTCGCCTGCCCTCATACTAGCTAATGAAAGCAGCCCTGCACCCTGATAAAACAGCAGTGCTGCTTCCACCATTACCTTTCCACCATACTGGCTAAATTTATGGCTGTTGGGCAATCATTCATAGCAATGAATTCTTTCTCCAGCACACCACTCCTCGCTTTTACTTTCTGCCTGTCTCTCTTTCTCTTTGTCTTGCTTTTTCTTTCTCTCTCTCTCTCTCTCTCTCTCTCTCTCAATTTCAGTCTCCATTTCTTGCCATCAATCTGGACGAATGCTCCTGATTGGTGGTGACAAATGAGTGCTTTTCATTTAAGACTCAATTAGGATCAATGCATGCATTGCTCCAAAATCAATAATGTACATTTCTCCTGTCTATCCAACATAATAAATCTGCTCAGAGTGCTTTGCAGAGCATCACAGGTGTTGGACAGAGCAATCCATTAACACGTTCAGCTAATGTGTGTCATACTTGTTTTATCCCTTGTTTTGTAGGATCCCTGTGATGTCACCGCAGAAGTAATTTCTACACCTTACACCCCTCTACCCAGAGGATCTCGTGACGGCAAAAATCACAAAGGTAAATTATGACTTTCTGCACTAACAAAGGTCAGTGTAAAGGTGAAAGATTTCTCCATCAGTATTGTGAACTCTTTCGTGAGTACCTTATCACCCTTATTGTTGGTGTAATTCTGGAATCACTCGTTTTGATCACCTCTTTATGATATTGTGTAACTTTTCTGTCTCTGTATAAGAACACTTGCACAGTTTATAAACAGTGTTTTGGGAAACATGGCACAAAGTAACATAACTACTTTGCCCTTTACAGGGTGAATTTTTCTAACTACATTGCAGTTACTGGCATTATTTGCATCTTACTGGGGGAACACTGATAAAAACATTCATTGTGTCCTCGAATACAACATACATGTGCCGCTTCCCATTATCTGATGGCACAACTTTGTGAATATGAACAGTGCATAGACTTGGCAAACAAAATCCTGATCCTGCTCATATAAATCTTACTTCCCCTGAAGTAAGTCAGAAACAGTGCTGTAAACTTTACATTTAATTCATGAACTTTTTAAATACAGTATTAGTTGCTAACTAAAACTATATCAGAATACTGACGATATCTAAGAAAAAGAATGCATTTCAGCGCAGGGTATACCAACTGGCCTTTTCCAAATAAGAAATAATTCCAGAACAATCTTTTTCAACCTTTCTCATAACATGGTTTTTATGTATGAGTGTGTTGCTGTATTACCCAGAATGTTTCTATAACAATCGAGTCACATTGTTTTTTTAAGCAGTAGACAAACATCAGAATTATACTAACAGTGAATTATGAAATCCCCTATTGTTGAACAGTGAATTTAAATGAATAACAGGTGCCTGCAAGCATATTTTGTCCTGCAAGAAGCACTTATTATATGGGTAGTATGGACGATCAGGGAAAATGTCAGGCAATATTTAACAAACCTATCCCTTTTCCAGTAAATAGTATTTCATAGCATAGCATTGCATATCAGCCTTCACTGTGCACATGATTAAAGGAGATGTGGAGTTTTATGTTATTGATTATTGTTCTTTCCCTCAATGCTGACCTTCTGCTAGGTTACAGGAAGCAACCACACACAGCATTTATTGTAGAGTCAATTATATCTGATAAAATGACTAATGTGATATTTGGTGTATCCAGAACATGCACAGTCCTTCTTTACCTCCATCAACTACACAAAAACATGCCACCATATTATACTGTTGTAAAATGGACAGAAAGTTTATCTTCGCTAACAGGCTGCTTTATTCTCGACTGCCGTTTGAATTCCCAACCAGCCTTTCAAGGTGCAGCCATGGTGCTGTCGCTGTTGCTTTCATGCGAGGTTAGCGACGAGTCCCTCCACCCCCCCACCCCCCCGCCAAGGACAGATCTATTTCACAAAGGCTGACCCACACCTCTCAAGTGATGTAGAGGAAAGCCCAGTGCTTTGTCAAAATCATGTTGCTTGAGAATAGTCCATTAAAAGGTGAACGGAGCTGACATATGAAATATTTTTTCTCCCTCTTAGATTTCGGCGTGGTGACACTCTCCATTCGTTATTTTTACGATACTGTACTGCAGCATTAGATAACACGGGCCCTCATCTTTGTCCTTCGCCTCTTTTTATTCCTCCACTGTTATCACGCCGTTTTTATTTATCTTGACTTATTGCCTATTCTATTTGCTTAATGCATCAGGTCTGACACTGTAACTCTTTATTTGCACTCACCTTTGGCTGCGCTGTGAAAGAGCTTTAATAGAATAGCCATGACACTAAAAGATGCAGTTCACCTCCAGGACTGTGTCAGAAGGATGCAAGCTATTTGTATGCATGGGCTATAATTCTTCTGCTACTTGTGAATCATCACATGATGTAATTATGTGGTTATTTATCAGTGTGCGTGCGTTACCTATAGGCGGGCACCCAGTCCTGTCAGGCCGGTTGTATGTTCGATGCAGCATTGCCCCAGTGGGCGGAATAAGCGGCATGTCTGACAGCGTGCTGTCTCCAACACAGTGCCTCTTTACCGTTTCTCAATATCGCTACAATTAATGTCACCTGTGCCGAGGCCCCAGAGCCAAGGTGCCATAGGTAATCATGGCAGGCATGAGCTCTCTGGAGGGTGAAAGAGAAGGTCTAGGCTGCCTGTGTGCTGGCCTGGCTGACACACAGTGAAGGGGACTGGAGGAAGTCTTGGCTTTGGGATATGAGACTGTTGTCTCTTGCGTTTGTGTGGAATTGGAGAGTGGACACGCAGTGAGTGGACAGGAGAGGCTTAGAGGAGGCTGGAGGAGCTGAATGTGGAGGAAGAAAGAGGCAGCGAGGCCATGTGGCAGAGCAGGCGTGACACAGAGTGGACGGCAGCGGCTGCAGTCTGCGAGGGTGGCCGCAGGAAGCAGCACTGCTGTCAGCTCTGACCAGCTTTAAAGCAGCCTGTCTGGTTGGAGAGCCCAGAGTTGCTCTTCAGAAACAGCCTTCTTTTTAAACACCGGCTTCTAAAGCGAACACCAAAGCAGCAGCACCGCTTTCAGCCACACAGCACTTCTGTTTATTAACACGCACAAATGAATGCGGGATACATGTAGACATAGCACTCTAACCTGTGGAGAACCTTCACATTTTAATTTGGCGTGTTAGATTTAGTATTGAAAAGTACATTCACATCCGCCCTGATCCTTCATAAATGGCAAAACTAGGAAAGATACAATTCCCCACATACACTGTGGGACATTTTAAGGCAATAAATACTACTTTAGACCTTGCAGCATTAAGAGTATCTGGTCTGACCATCACTTATTTTCTCTTTAGTGACTAAACCAGAGGCCATGTACTAGGCAGGGTAAAGTTGTACTTCTGTGTATAAGAGCCCGCAATGCATTTAAATGCTGTTATTTTGGACCATGCTCCAGCTGTGTTATATGTATGTATTTTAAATGGCACACAACTGTTCTTCAAACCCCTGGAGGCAGGCAGCCTTCAAAGAGAAAATATGAACTGAAGACACCCCAGGGACCCTGCACTTTTTTATGCCTACAGCTTTGCTTTCATTACGGCATGGCTGATTTTTTTCGGCCCCCAGAAGGGGGACCGAATCTGAAGAGTAAACTGTTTTACAGTTTGCAGTACAACAAATAAACATCTGGGACCGTTCACAGCACTCCATTAGAACATTCCATTTTTTTTGCCAAAAAAGTGAAAATGATGACAAATGGGCTGTCGTGGAGGCTGGGAGAGGCCAGATGACGGAGCTGTGGGTGCTAAGCACTGATTTTTAAAGCTCAGCAGGACAGGAGGAGATTTACACCTGCTGCTAGTCCCCCTATCCTCCATTAACTTGCATCTGGCAAGCGTGCATCACTCATTTACTCACGTCTGGATCTGCTCTGATGATACTGAGCTAAAATGCTAGGTCTGACAGACCATCATAGACAGAGATATCCAAGCTTGAGCCTTTGTATAATTGAGATAAATCTGCTTGGTCCTCATAACAAAGCCTGATGGATATGCACTGCCCTCAAGCTTTGCCTTTGGCACAATTGCTGCTTAACTAGTGCCTCCCCAGTAACTGTTTTCATGTTTCTGTAGTATGTGTTTTTGTATCTTAACACATTTGAATTGAACCCCAACTTTGTGTTATCTTGTTGTTGCCTTGTTAACTCCTTTTTTTTTATCATTCAGTCTTTTTTTTTGCCAATATTCTCTATTCTTTAGTGCAAGTGGGCAGTGGTGGCCTAGTGGTTAGGACACTGCCTTTGGGACCGGAAGGTCGCAGGTTCGAGTCCCAGCCTGGGCA
>JBBPDA010000145.1:16873201-16895510 GCA_037974385.1 Arnoldichthys spilopterus
GAGCAGTGTAGTGGGACGGTACCTTGCTCAAGGGTACCTCAGTAGTGCCCGGGCCAGGACTCGAACCTGAGACCTTCCTAACCACTAGGCCACCACTGCCCCACTGTTATGGCCAATCACTGTTTATAGGAAGATAATAATAGTAATAATAATTTACATTAACCCCCAGAGTTCCAGTACCTTCATTCCAACTTGTTCTGCTTAGATGTGTAGGAATGAATGCTGTGTGAAACATCTTTCCTCCATTCTTGAAGTGAATGTTTGATACATGTTGAATTCCTCTCTGATGGTGCTGATACATATGTTTTTGGTTCAGTGATATGCGTGAAAGAAAGGAGTTGGTCAGATATTTGCACTATGACAGAATTCAAATCCAGAGGCATTTTGCAGTTCATGCACTGATGAAGTGTTTCAGATCCTTTGCTAATGATTAAGGGGTGTTTTTCATGGCCATTAAAACCCCTGTGTAAAACACACCTATAATTTCAACTGTAGAAAAATAATGAGCTCCCATAAAAAATAAATAGCCATCATGCGAGTTTATATCGACTTGCAGATTTACACCTTGTGTCTGCTCAGATGTGGTGCCAGAAAATAATGGATGGAAAGTGGTGCGTGCAGAAAAAAAGTTCCCAGACTTTGTCATTTGATCTATTTTCACATACATCTGCTTTAGATATCCCCAGCATTCTGCATCTCTGATTAATAATTTGCAAATTATTTAAACCCTTTTGTGAGACTTCATGGAAGACTTATTCTTTAAAGGGCAAAATCCTACATGTTTCTTGTATTTTCCTTTTTTTTTTTTTTTTTTTTTTTTGGTGTTTATGTGGGTTTATGTACCAAAAACATTCCTTATTCATATTTACATGGTCAGTTTTCAGCCTCTCTGCAGAATTAAACATTTTGGTCATTGTGCTTTTAAGACACTACTATGTAAATGATCTCTTTTCTGATTGCCTTCAAACCCTGACTCATTTCACAGTATGGGCTAAGACACTCCTTGTAACCTCATATTGTAAATGGGTGGGGTTAACCTGCTGTAGGTTACAAGGGCAGAAACTTTGAAAGCATTAAATTCAAAACAGGTGGTTTTACACTCTGGATTACATAGATAGACGTTGACATTGGACTGGGAGGTGAATGATACATTTTGTAACTTTAGCAGTGTTTTACATAGTACAGCAACCTCTTTATTTCAGAAAGTGTGCAATATCTAGTGTTCTCTGATGTGAACCCTTTAAGCTGAGCCTTCGACAGATGTACCGGCCTGTGGAGTAGCTGCTAGTAGGCTGATTTTTTTTTTTGGCCTTTCTTTTTGTGAAGACAGCTTTTGTTTCCTCTGTCGTAGCAAGATGATATGATATGATTTCTGTCAGAGGAGATCCAGTGGGCCTCCCAGGACTTTTCTGGCAAAGGAGCATGAATATCCATTAGTCTGGAGATGGAGATTAATGGCAGGGATAGAGGAAGAGCCAGGCCATTCTGGCCATTCTTCACTGCCTATCAGAGAGAGGGAGAGAGAGAGAACAAGAGAAAGGAAGAGGGGAAAGATGGGATTGAATTCTTTGGTGAGGAAGCCAGAGCAGTCCTGTTTGTCACCGAGGCGGGAGTGCACCCCTTCCCCCCATCTCTCTCTCTCTCTCTCTCTCTCTCTCTCTCTCTCTCTCTCTCTCTCTCTCACTCTCACTCTCTCACTTCAGAGCACAGATTAAAACAGCAGGACAGACTTAGCTTCCCTGACAGCTTCAACTGCTGAACTCTGCCTTGCCATCTCTAAAATGCTTTGAGATGCCTTCCCCTTTCCTCAGTGTCATTACTCCTATAGAATGCCTCTGCATTCGCTGAATAATTCTGTTTGTATCGGATTTGAGGATGTGTCATTGACACCATTGTTTTTTTCTTCCCTCCCGCTCTTGTGCTCTACTGTTTGATGTAGTGGAATGAGTCTCTGAAGAGCCAGTCGTGAGAGACTCCTGTTGAAAGTAGAAGAACTTTTCAAGAGAAAGGTGGCGCTGTCAAGAAGGCATGGTGTTTATTTTTATTTCGTTTAAGGTATTTGTTTTTACTCTTTGCAGAGATTTGAATATGAAAGCATATGATATTTTCTTCCTGATGAGGGCAGATTAATAGGGCATGTTAAAGTCAAATTAGAGCGGCACTAAATGCACCTTGGGAATGAAGTGCAGTGCATGAAAAATACTCTCACAGGCCTGAATTGTGTTTGATGTTTAAGGTACTGCGTAGGTGATTATTATTGAAGTTTTCTAGATGAGGAGGTTAAGAGACTGCTTTTGAAGTAACACACCAAGCCTTTGTTACTTACAAAGCATGCAATATTACAGAAACTGTCATGTCTGCATTTTCCTCTTCTGTTTTGCTGTGAAAATAATGTATTTACATAGATCAGATTTGTTGATTAATAACTTAAACCTTGAATCTCTCAAAAGAAGTTATTTCTGCTGTTCAATTAGCTGCAGTTAATAACATTAGCATTAAGCTACATTAACTGTTTGCAAGTGACCCACAAATCAGACCTTTTTTCAGTGTAGACTATACGTGATTCACATTAGGGCTGTCTCAGAATCAGTTTTTTGCTACACGATTTTCATGGCCAGAAGAATTCACAATAACAATATAATGGCAATATCTATAGCAAATTTGAACACAATGATAAAAACAACACTATCTATGAAGTTCATCTTTAAATTGGTGTTTTGTCTCTTTTGTCAAATGTATAACTGTCACAACAAAATTGAAAGTCTGTAACTGTACAAAAGCATATGAAAAGAACAATTACACTTCATACGATACACAACTACACTGCTACTTATAATATGACTGGTAGCTAACCTAAAGCCCCGGTCTCGTTTCTCTGACTCTGCTGAACAAATAACCAAGAGAGAGAAAATGCTGTCCAACAGAATGATTACTAAAGTTTAACAACACAATAAAATCTGCAACTGAACTCTCTATTGTGCAGGATGTTTAACAAGGTAACAGGTGGGTGGTATCACTCCAGATTGTGCACACTGTTGACCTTTCGGCACACTGGGCTCTCTAACACCTTGCCTTTTCCAAAAACGTCTAAACCGGTTAGCTAATCACACTGCTAGTCTAGGTTAGCTAGTCACACTGCACACAATGTCTTCTTCATTTCCTCCCACATGTTTTTGTTTTATGGTGGGTTCAACAAGCAATACTGTTACCTAGTATATGGTGTTGAAGTATGTACGAGATTGTTCGAACATTTTTCTTCACAATATTATTGTATGTGCGATGTTAACGCAATATTGCTATTTGATTTTTTTTTACAATATCAGGGTTATCATCAATACAGATATATTGTGACACCTGCAGTCCATATCTTAATCAGAGTTTGTGTTCACATAGCTTCCAAAACATCTGTGTTATAACATTAAGAAAAAATAAGCAGAGATAGAAGATGTTATTCTGTAACCTGGTAAAGTGCCAGTGCTGCTGTCAGGCTTATGTGCTGGCCTGCAAAACGCCTTAGATGGTGAAAGTTTGACTTTTTGGTCTCTTGTCCTCACAAACATATTACTTGAAAATTTAAAGACATGAATGCTACTAAAACTAAATATAAAATCTAAATGTTTATTTATTTATTTATTTTATATTTTTATTTTCTAAAAAAGAAATCCCACAAAATTTTCTACTCTAGGGTGGGTTTTAAAGATTCTGTAGGTAACATTTTATCATATTTGCTAAAACTATCTCTGTGTCCTGACAGTAGTGCATGATACAGATAATCAGGCTCCTCTGGCCCCATGTAGTGTCAATCACTGCTCATACACACACTGTGGGCAGTTCCTCTCCTCTCCGCATGCTCTCACTCAAAACCCATTCAAAGCTGATGTTGAGTTAGCAACATTTCTGTTTCTAAGTTAAAGTATAACCAGGCTGTTGTCACTATAAAGCGTGTTACATCCAGCTGAGATAGAGTTTAGTTTATGTTTCCTTTTTACAGATGTGTGCTCCATGCTGTTGACCTGGCCTCTTCAGTTGCTGTGGTTGCTAACCTTTTGCATGCACAGTAGCCTTCTCAGTGGGGAGGGGCTTTGGAGGCAGGGGTGGAGTGCAGGGTGAGAGAGGGGAAGAACCTGCGAGTTATTACTCATTCAGTCCACGTCTTCTTAGACTTACCTTCTCCAGTTGACATTTCCTCTGAATGTATTACTTGAGAGAAACTAGGCTAAGATATTTGGTATATTTGATATTTGATATTTGTATAAAAAATTAATCTTTCTGCATCCAAGGTGTTATGAGCTTTTTGGTGCTATAATAGAGCAGACCTGGCTGGATTTCTGAACCATCTGTTTACACAAACATGCAAAGCATATGTGTGAGTGTTAAGTGATACCTCATGCTGGACTGAGAAAGTGCCAGCATGATGGACAAGGACTTGAGGCCTTGCCAGTCAGTCCAGCCCAGTTCCAATAACATAGTTGCGGTACCTGCAGCTTTGGTGTGCTTCCCAGTACTGCTGGCCTATCGCTGCAGACTGACAGAGAATATATCACACAAATGGAAACCCCATGCTCATTTTCTAATCAGCTCTGAAAGCGATTGCTAATGTAGTCAGAGCATTATTCATACCGGTGAGTGATTTGTGACGTGTGTTTGGGACATCTGAGATGCAGGCTAGTATTTCCTGTGTGCTTTTAGTTGTGCCAAGAGTTTAGTGCATGTTGGTGTGGCTTTCATAGTTTCGAAACTCAGGACTTTATCATTGTAATTTATGAGGAAACAGGCAGGCCATATGGTTTGGATATTTTTACAGCAGGATCGATGCTGGGTCCTCCAGTTTCCCCTCTCTGCTTGGGTTGATATGGATGGCCCTGCTCATGTCAAGAGGTTCCTCAGTTTGCTCAGATACTGAGACACTAAAGTCCTGGCAGATGTTGAGCAACTTGTCATTCTGAAGGCGAAACTGATCTGTGCACAATGAATCCTGATTGCATTATAATGATCATGTGACGGAGCCAGTGGAAATGTTTATTAAGACAAATGCCTCTCACAGGAAGAGGAAAACACGCCAAAAAGTCATAATTCAGAACCGTGGAAGATATGCACTGGAAGCATTTATGATTCATCCTTATGTAAGGTTTTCCTTCCAACATTTGTTTGTGTGAATGAGATTCAGTCCACAATTAAATTACAAATGATAGCAATTAATTTTTTGACAGCTTCCATCATTCCATTTTACTTGTGTACTGTGAGTATATTGGGCCTATTAATCATCTAAACCAGATGAAAATATGTTCAGAGAAACCTCCCACCCAAGTTCCTGTCCTAGTGGGCTGCTATGAATTCACCCCCTATCTGTTACTCACATGGCCAGATGTATTTGGGAGCAATTTCAATATATCTGCATTTTTAGCATGGCATTATAAATTTATTTTTAGCATCACATGGAGAATTCACAGAGTAAAGACAGAAAAACTATGATTTAAGAGGAACACAATAAAAAGGTTCACTCTATAAGTCATCTAAATCCATAACACATCACCCTCATCTCTGTCCTGTGACACCCCCCCCATCCCCCACCCATTCCCACATAATTTGTGGGCTGAAGCCATTGTGGTGGAAGGGACAAAGCTCATCTGTCAATTACAGCAAGCTCCATTGGGCTGTTGTCTAAACTGTTTTCTTGCTCACTGGTGAATTCACTGATTTATTGTCACTGCCTATACCTTGGTATACAATCACGAGACACTGATGTTCAAACACACATTCTTGCTTACAGAGAGTACATAGCTCAAATGAATGAGCTAGCATTATCCTCCACTCCATTCTCGTGCAGGGAGATGTGTGTTTTCCATTTGCTGCCACACACTATTAAGGAAGTTTGTACATTTCTGTTGAAGGTTCAAAGAACAGTATGTTGTGGATTTGATGTTTATGTAGTGCAAGACAAGCAGTTTCAGTTTTGGCTTTTTTTGGTACTAAAAGTGAATAGTGGATTTTTTATTGTGGATTTATTTAAGCAATATCTAAGTTTTTTTTGTGTGTGTGTGTGTGTGTGTGTGTGTGTGTGTGTGTGTGTGTGAGGTGTGTGTTACTGAAGTATCCACCCAAAGCCAAGGTAGTAGTAGTAGTAATAAAAATAAGAATTATTATTATAATTATTACTATTTTTATTATTTTTATTATTACTATTATTGTCACAATGTGTTTTCATCTCCCATCCTTCCCACACCCTTTTTAATCTGTCAGAACAATTTGCTGATGAAGTTGTTCCAAACGGAGAGAGCAGGTTTCTCCATCATTCTAATATAACTGGACATGTTCTGTTACCATCATAATTTGATTGGGTTATCATTTCTGACATGTTGTGTCGCTGTAAGACTGTTGAGTTGACTGAGTCATAGAGGTCAGACACTGAAATTAATTCCAGATTGCAGTCATTTGAATGAGTACTCTTCTCATTTCCCCAGGAAGTCTTGCCTCTTCAATTTTGCTTGTGGTTTAACCACTCCACTTCAGGTCACCTACTCAGCCAAAGACATCAGTAACAAATTTGGCTGCTGTCATTTTGCAGCTGAAGAATTGTCTGACCCTGAAGTCCCCTCTTTTTGAAGGCTTCTAATAAGTTTAGTGAATAAATGAAATTTGTGGTAAAATAAATGCCAAACTTCATATTGACCATAGGTCCAAAAGAGATTATTCTTGTGGTTTTTTAATATCTATTTTCCAGATGAATGTCCTGAGTTTATTCACTACAAATGTCCTGATCTACATGCAGAACTGAGGCATTAAAAGCGTTGTACTCTTTATGGATGTGCTTATATGTATCCATTTCCCAAATGCTGACAGCAAAAAGTGATTATGGTATGGGGAACCGTGTGAAAATGTGCAGTAATGGAACATTTCTGAAGGCCTGAATCGTTGTAAATAGGCTTGCCCTGTGAGAAGAGTTAAAATATGCCTCTGCATTTGACACCATTAAGTCTATGCTAACCGCTGTCCCTTGGGAGCTTGTGAAAATTGTACCACCTCCAGCAAACTGTGTTTCACAATTGAGCATAGCCTGATATACTGCTCTAGTGCAATTGATTCAGGAAAGGAAGCGGCAAATAAAGGAGGAAAATGGCATGAAATGAAATGAATTGAAATGAACACACATGTCCTGCAGTAGGATTTTTTTTTTTTTCCCAAAGCCACCCTTACACGCAGTGACCCAGTTGCACTGTTCCTAGCATGGCTTAGGGCAGCACTATGCTTTTATTCCTCCCACTAGCCATGGCTTCTCTTCTAAAAACCACATAGTATTTGTCTCATAGCTTTTATTCACTTAAACTAGGATAAATACCACAGTGACTGTTAGTTTTGCCTGATGTGTCTTATGTAGCTTATATTCTTTACACATTTTAGATCTTTATATATTGTACATATTCTTGCATATATGATGCAGTTCAAGGATATAATAAAATGTATTTTCCAACTGAGCTAGTTGTTGTGCTTCCTTATCCAGCAAAGTGTATTGTAATCCTGGGGATAATATTAAACTAACCTTGAGAGAATGCAGGGGAGGAAGGTGAAAGAGCCACAGGCCGAGCTTCCAGAATCACTAACTAACTGTGACATTTGGGCCGTGGAGCTGTTCAAGTCACTGCACTAATCAGAACTGATATCCGCTGAACTTTAAGCTCTTCTTTAGGTAGCATTATTTGTTTTGGTTGGCTTCTTTGTTGTACTCCAGTATTGAAACATTCCGAGAAAACACAGGTGGAAATTTTTACTTTGAGACTGAGATTCAGCTGTCCATGTTACAAATGGATGGATCAGAGGTTTTAAGGACATGAAGCCACTATTAGGTTTACAATTCCATCCTCTGTCCTTCTCTTCCTCAGCCCGGGCTTACTCATGCAGCCAAGCGCATAATGCGCTTTGAGTCCTGTAACATGTACGATTATAATTAGCTTTGTCAGGTCCTAGCCCCTACAACCCCCATGCAGATAATATGATAATATGTCTTCATAACCGACTGACCTTACATGCTCAATATTTCTCCCCTTATGAAGATTACATGTCAATAAAGTAATTGAGTCCTGGGCTGTGAGGCAAGTGAAGATTTAGGTTATTGGACTTTTCGGGGGCAGTGATGTATGACCGTTATTATTCCACCTGTCAGGGGATGTGCAGGGTGCTGATGATGGTCCGAGGATGTCAGGAGAGAGGAAAAGGGGCGAGAGAGAGAGAGGGAGGGAGAGAGAAAGAGAGAGATGAATGGGGAAGGGGAGGGGGCTCAGCGATCTTCAGAGCCACTGTTATATCGTTAATCAGGCTCTTCCTCTAGAGCCTGCTCCTGCTGCATATGGAAGCTGGATATGTCATATTAATTAGTGTAAGGAGACATACAGTAAAGGCATCCATTAGGAAGAGGCCATGGAGGCTGGGTATTAAAGAGAGCCAACAATACAGCACTATCATAGCCCTGCCTTCATCTGTCAGCCTTGTGGGATCATCTGTTATAATTCACTGAAATATTAGTTTGACTCTCTCTCTTGCGTTGGAGTGGAAGAATGCTGTTTGCAGGCCTCCGCTGCACCAGTGCCCTCCATAATTGTGCCTCAAAGCTTGGATTTTGATTCTGTTATCATTTTAATATGATTAAAGGGATCCCGTTCTAGTTCAGATATGTTTTGTTCTCTACAGTCTTTTTTCTCTGCCAAAATACTGAAATCAGCTGGTGGTGAAAAGAATTTGGTGAGAAGTGTTAGGTTAAGGAAAAAACCTGCTGAAAAAAGGTATAGAAACTGCTGAGAAGTATCAGTCTGAAAATGTACTGAAAGTGGTAAGAACTAAAAGAATCAGTGGTCGAAACTGAAATAAATTCCTGAGAAGGTGTTTAAAGTGGTAGGTAGTGAATGAATCATCGGAGAAGGTTAGGAAAATGGTAGGTACTGAACAAATGTGCTGAGAAGGTGCTGAAAGTGATAAGTACAGAAATAAACTGCTGAGAGTTGACTAAGAAACAGAGAAAGAATCAGTCTGAGAATGTACTGAAAGTGGTAAGTACTGAAAGAATCAGTCTGAGAATGTACTGAAAGTGGTAAGTATTGAAAGAATCAGTGGTAAGTACTGAAAGAATCAGTCTGAGAATGTACTGAAAGTGGTAAGTACTGAAAAAATTAGTCTGAGAATGTACTGAAAGTGGTAAGTACTGAAAGAATCAGTCTTAGAATGTACAGGGAGTGGTAAGTACTGAAAGAATCAGTCTGAGAATGTACTGAAAGTGGTAAGTACTGAAAGAATCAGTGGTAAGTACTGAAAGAATCAGTCTGAAAATGTACTGAAAGTGGTAAGTACTGAAAGAATCAGTCTAAGAATGTATAGGGAGTGGTAAGTACTGAAAGAATCAGTCTGAAAATGTACTGAAAGTGGTAAGTACTGAAAGAATTAGTCTGAGAATGTACTGAAAGTGGTAAGTACTGAAAGAATTAGTCTAAGAATGTACTGAAATAAAAAAAATACTGAAAGAATCTGTCTAAGAATCTACTAAAAGTGGAAAAAACTGAAAGAATCCACCTAAGAATGTACTGAAAGTGGAAAGTACTGAAAGAATCAGTCTGGGAATGTACTGAAAGTGGTAAATACTGAAAGAATCAGACTGAGAATGTACTGAATGTAGTAGGTACTGAAAAAATCTGCTGAGAAGGTGCTGAAAGTAGTAGGTACTGAAAGTACCAGGCAGTATGCATGTGTATTTGTACGTAAATAGCCACACTTGTTGTTCTTCTAGACTCCTCTGAGTGTGAATTTGTAGATGAGTGTGTATAAAGATGAGAGAGCCTGTCCAGACCAGAGGTTCCCCTGCAGTTAATGACTCTGTAAGGGAAGGGAAAGTGGCGCTCTGTGTTAAAGGATATTTTACCATGTCCGTTTGCATTAAGGCCGGAGATTGATGCACTCCAGTCAGATGAAGCGTCAGTCTGAGTGATGCCCGTTCTCTGTCATAGTGACACCACCCTTCCAGCCATGCGCTGTGGCTCGGGATGGGCACCCCCTGCACCCACGCAAGGCACAGCCCCTGTAGCACATCTCTACAGCCCTTGTTCTTTTCTTTCCATCCCCTCTCTCCCTGCTCTCTGTCAAAGTGTCATGTCGAATCACCATACAGCAGCCGGCTCTGGAGCCCCAGGTACCAGTCCAACAGGCCTCAGATGCTGCGCTGAAATGAATATAATAATGGGCTCCGGAAAATAGCACAGGGCACTTAGCAGAGACAGGAAGAGGAGTAATAAGTGAGAGAGGGAGAGAGAGAGTGAGCGAACGAGAGAGGGGGGGGGGGGTGTGCGTGTGTGTGTGTGTTCTCTTCAGGGGGGAACCAGAGAGCAGATGCATGTCCCACAGTGAGGCAGGTGCAGTTTGTCTCCTCCGTTGTGGAGGTGGCAGCGGGGGCTGTCAGATTGGTATTGATATGTGTCACTCTGGGGAGTGTCAGGTGCTTTATTTAAGACAGCAAGGAGACCATGCACTCATGTGGTAATTGACGTTTGGCTTGAGGGAAGATTAGGCTGTTTGTTGACCTAGCAGAGCAGATGATGGAGCCATACCCTGTGTTAAGTGTTGTTTTTCCTAGTACGGTTAGGGCTTAGTCACACCCCAGTAAGTACAAAGTTGCAATTCTGTTTGTTATATATGCAGTGTCTTTTTCCCTAAACGTCTTATCAAAAACCTGCTTGAGATTAAAATATATGTTAAATGTTACTACATATATTTGCTGTGAGACTGAAGCCTAATAACATCATTTTTTACCATATGAAATTGTCAGTTGCCCTTAATATTCTGTGAACATTTAATGACAAATAAGCTCAAACAAGGCTCAATATATTCAAAGATACATTTGTTTGTTTTCTTTGCCATCCAGGTTACTCCTAAAAGTCTTTACCAGCACCAGCGTCTTTATATTTTTTCATAAAGAATAACAAAAAAAAACATGGTATGGAATATGTGCATATTGAAGGTTACTGATTTGATTTCTAAAAGTTTTGAATCCAGACTAACTACTTCCAAGCCTTTCTTGCCTTATATGTTCAACATACAGGTATAACAGATATGGTAACTGTATTCTGCGCTAACTCCTTTGCTAACGTGGAATCAATATTTTTTTTTTTTTATCAAAAGTCTCCTTTCTTTAGTATTGGGGTGTAAACTTACCTCTTCCAAACTGGTGGCTACTGAACATTTTTCTATATACTGTTATGTTAACAAATAAGTACATCCCATTGAAATTGTTGATTTTCTTCCACCCTACTGAACAAGCTTACATTTTACCCTTTTTAATCCAGGAGTAAAGGGGAGTATACTTGAACAAAAACTGAATAAAATCTAGCTTGTCAATTATTATTCTACAAAAAAATCTAAACATTTAATTATTTTCTGTGGAGAAAGTAAGTACACCCTTAGCCTCAGAGGCTAGCATTGCCCCTTTACAGAAATAACTTATTATTCCACAACTTATGGCATTCTACATAATTGTCAACCAATCTCAAAATTTTTTGTCACCATTCTTCCATGCAAAAGTCCTTCAGGTGCAAGATGTTTTATGGTTCTCTTGCATATACTGCCTTAAATCCCCACAACATATTAATCTGGGCTTTGAAAAGGCCATTTCATAAACACCAGTTTCTTCTTTTTTTGAGCCATTCCTTGGTGGATTTGCTAGGGTTCTAGTATCATTATCCTGCTTTTTTTTTTTTTTTTTTTTTTTATACATCTTGCTCGGTTCTCAAGCTGATTTTGCTGGGTCAGTCGGTGCTGCACAAACTGACAGTCATTTAAAATCTATTTTACTTTTAGAGGACTTTTTTTTTTTTTTTTTTTTACAGTGGATTGATTTATTGAAAATAGTTTAGATATCTTTTCTAAGATGTTGGCATGGTGATACTACACACAAGAATACCAAACCATAGTTTTACTGTATTTACTTACTTTTTTCATGTATTGGTGTTTGTCCTGAATTAATTATATAGTTCCCTTAAACGATCTTTGTTTATTTTTATTTTGAGCCATTTCCACTGTATCCTCTGTTATACATATTGAATTATCTTTTTATCTCTGGTTCATTTTTGATTACCTCTTTGAGTTTTATCCATAGCTCTTGCGCTCTATCAATTATTTCCAACTTCAGAAATACAGATATTTTCTCTGAATACAGGTAGTATGGTTTCCAGGTCATATTTTGGAAATATGATAGTTGATTGTGTTTTTCCGGCTTTGCTTGAAACACATTATCTTTCTTTCTTTCTTTCTTTCTTTCTTTCTTTCTTTCTTTCTTTCTTTCTTTCTTTCTTTCTTTCTTTCTTTTCCAAAGGATAGTGTTATTTGTTAATCTGGTCTCCTTACAGTCAAATGACCATTGTGATATGTTGACATGCCTGTCCACTATTCACTTACATGGTTTGGTAGCAATATTCGATTTGATGGTAATCTTGAATGACATTTACTGAGTAACCATTTTGTTCATTGACGCATGAAGTCTATCACATCCATCACGATTACAGTTAGAATCAGCCTGCAACAGCTATCTTGAGTTTTGTCTTTAGACAGCTGCAGCAATAGCATCCTAAAGGTTCAGAATTATTCCTGAGCATTAAACATTCTACACTAACATCCACCCTCTTCTAAATCTTTTTATCTATGCAGGGTCACAACATTTATGATCTGCTGCAACATCCATGCTTTTCCCTGACTATGAGTTATGTGATGTATGACTTGTTAGTGCTCTGTGTGAATAAGAGATTATCTTCTTTTATGCATTTCTTTATTGTTTTTATGGTTCAGAATTCATTTAACTGTGTGTATGTACAGGAAATACCTTGTATAAGGTCAGGGGGTTACGTTTGACCCTTTGAGTTAAGGATGCAGGTTATAGAGCTTCCAAAAGTGGTCTAATATGGGACAGAAGCATTTTTTTGTGTGTTTTTGAGTGCCAATCTCTCCAGTTCATCCTTTCTACCTCAGCAGTTTAGTCCATGCTAATGGGCCTGACAGCGGTCTTTAGGTTTTCACTCCTGGGATTTGTTTGATAAGTAGCACTGCACGTAATGCCCACAAATTTTGACGGTCATTAATTCAGCCCTGCCTTCAATGTCAAAGTGATAAGAAGTGAGGTAATCGCTCTCAGGCTATTAATACAATACAGGAGTGTTATTGAATCCTGTCACATAGGTTAAACTTTAAATTAGTAACTTTCCAATCACCCCACTAATGGGACCATTACTGAAATCAGCTCAGTTGCAAATTACACTTTTCACATTTTGTTGAGGGTTTAGCCACTTATCTGTGCTTGCCTTTTTAATTGGAAACTGGTTGCTAATGATGACCACAATCAGTCAGCTTCAGAGAAAGTACATGCTAGATCCTTTTGCTCTTATCAAACTATACTTAATGTCATGCACTAAAATGGCTATTGTATCATAATGATTAATTGGGTAATTTACTATTAATTAGTTTATGGTATATATATTTCAGAGTAGCACCTCGCTGTTCTAGCCTCTCATAAGCATTAAATGCGATGAGCAGCAAACTGATATGTATTCAGTACTCTGTCATAATCTTTTTACAGTACAACCTCCACAACCAGCACTTGTGCTGACACAAACAGCGGCTGGAATTCATGTGCAGAATAGCTGTTAGCGGCAGTGTAAGTCTCCTTATGATAGACCAGGAGTTGTTCCAACAAGATTAAGGCTTTGTAAACTGCTGGAGCACTCCGCCTCAAATGACTATTCCCTTATCTCCAGAGCCCAGAGCCACTGTATGCCTCACACAGACTTGCTCTATGTAGAATAAATGTCATTGAAATTAATTTCACCAGTGTTGAATTAGGCTTTGACTATAATCTCTTTCTTCAGTCAAAATTTATGTCCTCCAGAATTCAATTTCCTCCTCAGCCTCATAAGTTGGAATACAAAGAGTGATAGGCCTTTATCAGTAGAACAGTTTGAGGACTTCATTAATGAATACTGCCACTTTCAATTCATAATATTCGATTCTCGTATAATCCTGTGAGAGTCACACTCTTTTGCTGCAACCACATGCCTTGAAGAGGACACCTTTGAAATTAAATTGCATGCATTTTCTTTGTGCTACACATATCCTTTTATAGAGCACATGAATCTAGTGTTAGGTTACAAGGGAGCATGCTGTTAGATTGAGCTGAAGATTATTAGAAGCACACAAAATTCTAAAGTTTGTATTTTGATACACAGATTTGTTTAGAAGCTTTTCCAAGATAAGCTATTCATTAATATCTGGAGCAGATCTTTTCGCCTTGTCCACTAGCCCCCCTACATTTGGCTTTCATCAAAGTTGCTCTTATGTACTAATCCATTTAATATCATGACAACAAATCTAAATTCACCCTAAATATCCAAAATAAATACATGTAACTAATGAAATAATGCATTAATAATGTGATAACTAATCTTATGTGAAAGCCATTTACCAAAAACCTTAGAGAAATTAAGTAGATTAATTCAGGAATACTTAAAGTGACCATTTGCTTGAAATATTTTGACATTTTTATTAGTTGTTATGCACACCTGTTTGGAATGAAAATATCTCTTTAGAAAGACCCTCTGCTGGACCTGTCTTCAGCCTATTAATAGGGCATAGCCTATTGTTACTGTGAGTTTTTGCAAGAGCTACTTCGCTTGGTGAAAGGTTACATGGCCACGCCCTCTCTCTTCAACATCTTCTGTGGCTCTTGCTACCTGAATTCAGGGTCATGGTGCCGGTTTATATCAGCCTGAGTCCGAACTCTCTGACCTTAGCCATCTGAGCTTTCAGAAAAATGCTGTGTTCCAGTGAAAGCACAGTGTGGAAGACATTTGTTATCCTTTGGTCCAAAATCTTAGCTATAACATCCAAGCGTCTCAGGATCTTTTCCGAAAGGTTTGCCATTTGTCCCGATGCCTCAGTAATGTGGTTGGCATTTTCAAGTTTTCATATACACATTTACAATGTAGCATAGTATTTATTTAGTATTTTATTTATATATTCCATTGGTAGAAATAGTTTCATGATGCACATAAACTATGGATTATTTCAGCTATGCAGTGTACTGGTACATCAGGATAAAATACGATTATAAGTCATTGTTGATGTCTACTATTATATTCATAAAAACCTCTGTGGCATTTTCAACAAGTAGTTACTGTACACTTTTATAAATAAAGGCTTGAAATTTTTTTTGACATAGACATATGGTGTTAGAAAGAAACTTTAGTTGGTATAGCACCTTTATATCAGGGGTGTTCATTCATATATGGGTCAGTGTGACTGCAAGTTTTTACTCTAAACAAGGAGAAACTCACCTGATTTTGTGTTTAAAAGGGTTCTTTACATTTGCACATGTCCAATGTTCTACCAATACCAAACTCTTTTTGAGCATTCTATGTTATACCACAAAAGTTGAATTTAGATTTTATTCCATTTTGATTTGTCTGTTATCTGTCTGTCCCAAATTAGGCTAAAATGAAATGAAAAGCAGTAGCGGCCAGTTAGATTTGATTGCATGGTGCTAATGTCTCTGATTAGCTTTCCTTGATTATTTGTAGTGTTAACATTTTTGTAGTGTGACTCTTTAAAATCATTAAACCAGAACCTAATATGTCCTAAAGACTGCATTACTTAGAACCATGTGCAGGATATTTCAAGAGAACAATATTATTCTAATAATGATTAACATTAGACCAGGTCTAATAGTTATATTTTTCCTCTTTATTTCCCATAGTGGAGGAAACATTAGCTTCATTATGAGTAATAGTTTTATTATGCTTCATTGCAGCATTCCAGATTCTCTCTGTTTCCTGAAAGCTCCAGTCTTATTTGTATGCGGTGCAATTTTCAGCTCCTACTCTCAAGCCTGTGCCGGATTGAAAAATGGCCTGCATTTTCTTGATAGCCCATGTGGATGTAGGGTATAAATGGCTAATGAATTACAGATGAACATTGACGCAAATTAATCTTCCTGATGTCCCTGGGTTATATGGCAACCATTTAAAAGTTTAATCAATACGCTAAAGTTGAAAACATGCAGGTGCTGCAGTTGTTTGGCCGTAATAAACATCACTGGGAAATGGGGAGGCTTGCACCCAGTGCATGCATCATAATGACAGCTATTTATGTTTAATGGACTAAATATTTTTATTGGAATAAAAAAAACACCAGCTTTACTCTACAACACATGCATTCAGGTTTCCTCTGAGACTTGACTGATGACTGACACCCATCCACAAATACATAAAAAAGCCAAAAGAATTTTTTTTTTTTTTTTTTAACTTTCTTTGAGGTGTCTTCCATATTCCACATGGCAAAAAGACAGTTCTGTGTAAATGTGGCTTACTTTCAACACTACCCCACTTGCTGACCTGTAGACAGTTCAATCCCAAATTGATGTATCCTAAGCTCATATCACCCTTCTCCAAAGTACAACACATATATCAGTGAAAAAACATTGACACATTGGTGTCTGTCTCAGTGGTTTGTGGTTCATCTTCAGTTTTGGGCTGAGGGCCACTCCATTGTAGCTGCACATGGGTTCATTTGAACTGCAAACCAACAATCCGTCACTACCTTACCTCCCTTTTTGATTGAATAAGTGACATTATCCAGGCTCCAAATTTAATAAACTCCAACTTTCTTCTTTTTTTCCCCCCAAGTTTAACCTTCTCCCTCTCCTAAAGGAGACAGGGGAAAACAGCTGCTCTATGAATATGTATTTGAATATTTATCTCTGCTGGTTACTGATATTTATTGGCTAGGCCTGTGACTTCTGAAGGACCTCTTGGTGGATGCAGTAATTTGCAGAGCTGTGCCTTCAGGAAGGCTGTTAAAAACAGTTATTTGGTAATGCAGGTCACAACACAATGAAAACAGATATTGAGTAATTCCTGTAACAATCTGATATTTTTCTTTTAGAGTTTATAAGCCTTTTAAAAAAGCTATTTTTAATTAAAGCACATAAAAGGCAATCTAATAGTGCTTTGCTGAAACCTGCTCAAACACTCTGCTACCCTACAGCAAGAACTTCATGGCCAGCAATGACTTATACAATTTGAAATAATTTTTGGTGCAATCTGGTGCAGCTTGCGACTTGCTTTTCTCATGTTAACATTAGAACTCTGTTATCATGGCAGCTGCTTTGCTTTATGGTTAGGTGCACTGCAGGCAATTCTAAAATGTAACAATAGTCAATAATTACTTTTTTCTCCTTACACAGCTGTCATGTAATCAGACAGGTGCTAGCAAAACACAAACATAGACTGGTCTGTTTCTATCTTTTCTTTGTACAAGTTTAAAATTTTTTCAGCCAGTGGATGAAGACTCTGTTGTGGGATGTTGGTAATGACTGATGAAGTGACTGAAGCAGATATATTGAGGGTCGTATAAGAGCACATGCCCATGACTACAGTTGAACTTGACCATAACTCATCCTCACATGCCCTCATTGATGTCAATTCTGTTGCCAGTCCATCTCCCCTTCAGATACTATTTCAGCTCTTTGAGATAATAAGAAAAATTTAATTGCATTGTTAATTGATTTTTTTTTCCTACAACATGATTACTCTAATTGGCTGCAGATCTGATGAAAGTGCATGATTCAGTGAGAGCAGAGGAAAAGCATTGAGGGGGCGGGGGGAGCGGCCTTGCAGAGAATAGATAACCTTGATGTTAAGAGCTACATCCTTCGGATATGACTTTCCTTGACATATTGATGGCCCTTGAAAAAAGAGAAGCTGATTGTATGTAGAATGCAATCATTACACACACTTCAGCCAGCTGTTGATTTTTTTTTTTTGTTAAGGGGGCAAGGGCACATCAATAGATTTAGTAGGGTAGGTTTTTTGGTTTTTCGCATGTTCTTTCCAAGTCTATTGTTCAAGGCAGTAAATATAAAGCTTTATACCCAAAACAACTATTCAATGTACCTGGGTACAGTATAGTGTATTAATGTAATACTACGTAGCCTTTTATATCTGTAGTGGTAAGACAAGATAAGAAATGTAATTCTGAGCAAACTCTGTTAGATGCCGTAAGACAAAAAATAGCAATATAAAATAAAAAATAAAAATCAAACAGTATATACAATATATAAAAATCTAGAATGTACAAGCACAAAAGTATAACAAAAAGTAAGCACAAGTATTACATACAGTTCCATGATATGGGGGTTAAGGTGCTGATGCTTAGTGCAAATGGAGTCAGGTGGTATAATAACAGTGGAAAATGAACAGAGGATATTTACAAAGATAATTTCATCAGATGAGAAAGAAACGCTCCTAACTATAATGTATTTAAATGTCTCCAGATTTTGTTCCAAGTAATTTCAGATCATTACTATTATTCCATTTGTTATTAAATGTTCACAAAATGTAAATGACACATGGTGTTTTAAGATTAAAAAAAGTTTTAAAAAAGACAAAAAAAGTCTCAAGGTTTTGATATGATGTGGACAATATAATAGTCTGACATAGAAACTGTGTTTAGTTAATACATTTTATAGAAAAATAGGTACATTATTTTGCAAGTTCGACCCTAGCAGCAGCATGTTACAACTGTTCTATGTTGTGTTTGTGTACTCTAGTGTTTTAAACTTAGCTCTTAAACAGCGGTTATTAGTGTAGTTTAGTGTTAAGTGGTGCCCTCTCTAACTATGAGGTCTGAGAGTTTTTTTATTGAATTCTTGCTCCTTTTGACACGTTTGTGTGGCCTGAACATTGCTAATTATGTAAGCAATATCAGCAAGTTCATTCTTTATTTATGCAGCCAGCTGATGTTACTGAGGCACAATGTGGTTTGAGCAATTTTCTCTGGAATGAATAAAGATACTTGATTCAGATTTTATTGAACAGAAACATTGTGGCTTTGTTCTTTGTTGATGAGCCATTCTCTAAGATTTAATGTGCCCAGCTGATATTCCAGATGTGTCTTTGTGATTTTAACCTTGCTCTAGAGGGTGAAAGGCAATGCAAAGTTGGATGATGTGCAGCTCTCAGGTCCTTTTAGCTGGATGTATGATAGCTGGTTGTAGAGAGCGAGTGGAGGACTCTTATTGTTTGCAATCAGCTCTGAGAGTGCTGCAGCCGAGGCTAAAGATGAGCAGGCCTGCCACTCCACTCTTGACAATGATATAGTCCTCTAAAAACAAGCAGGTACAGCATGATAGCAGCATAGCAACACTGCCTTTGAATGTTGACTTTTCATGTGCTAGAATATGGAAGCTTTAGGTTCTACAAAACGTAATGTTTGTCACGTTAATGTATGGACGTGTGTGCTTTTGCGCGCGCACATGTGTGTGCACATGAGCACGTGTGTGTTCATGCACATGCATATATGTGCGTGTGAGAATGTGTAGTCAGACAGAACTTCGACCAAACGGAAAGTGTACATGATGCCAGGTCCTGACACAGTCGTCTTTGTTTAAAAGTATCAGCTCATCAGTTCGTCCCTACAGGCTTAGAATGGCCTGTCTATTTTCCACTAGCAACTTATGTAAGAAATAGCTTGTCCTGCATTCCGTCTCTTTCCTCTCTCTCTTTCTTTCCTCTGGTTACCATGTAAGCAGAGGAGGGTCCAGCTGTGGCTGGGTGTGCAGAATGCAGAGCAGACTGCACTCTATCACACTTCACACTGACTGCCAGTTTACACTGAACACACTCTCCCTGTCTCTTGCCAGGCCTTGTGTTTTTTTTTTCTCCTCCCTCCTTTCCCCACACATGGCTCCAGTGGGGGGAAGTGGACGTCTCCCAGGCCTGCAATGTTTGCCATGGAAAGCTGGACCATGATAAACTCCTCAGCCTGCATCTCTTCAGCTTCAGCCTCCATCAGCACCGAATGCTGGGCAATGCAGCACCTCATCAATCATATAGCTTTTATTTATTACCTAGTTTCAACAAAAGTCTGCTTCATCAGACTCTGCTACAGCAGTAATGTGGTGTGTCTTGCCCATGTGCTGGGATCGTTCTCCCTCACTCCATGGCCCTTAGGCCGGCAGGGGATGCTCTCCCAACACTGGTGCTGTGTCTGTTTAGTGCTTGAAATATTTGGGTCTGTCACAAGATCCTGATAGGGCTGTGTTACTCCACTCACTGTGTGCAGTGCAGTATGATTTAACCATGATGATTTAACAGAAAAATGGAAAATTAAAATCAAACCATATTGTATTTCCTAAAATAAAATGCTTTAAATAAAATGTGTTACCTTCAGCGAGCTTAAGCTAAAAAGTAAACAAAGTTTTGTGCTTATGGCCTATTTGACATTGTTAATATATTTGATCAAATGAGTAGGATGAAAGCATAGCAAATATTATTATAAGCTAAAGCAAGGGGATGCCTAACACTGCTACTTTGTAGGATATGGAGCTTTGGACCTGCTCAGGTAGCTTTGAGTCTTTAAGACACTTTAAGCAAGTATAGATTATAATAAAATCACTTATGCATTCAAATACAAACAGGTTATTTATTTTGATTTTGTTCTAAATAGGCTACCTGATTTAGGATTAAGTTTGGGGTTAGATTTAATACTATCTATCAATTTGAATAATGAAATATAAAGTTCACACTTTCATCAGAATTTCTGTACCTGATTCATTGAGCTGTGAGTGTGAAATGATGATCAATATCTGCAAGGTTTATAAAGCTCAGTGTAAGTCTGGAGAAATGGAGCCATGTTTGCAGTGTATGTTGTAGAGATGGCAGAGCTATTTCATTTTCCGAGTTTATTAATCATTGAAAAAAAGTAGACGCGGCACGGTGGTGCAGTGGTTAGCGCACTTGCCTCACAGTGGGAAGATCCTGGGTTTGATCCTCGGGTCGGCCACGGATGTCTTTCTGTGCAGAGTTTGCAAGCTCTCCCCGTGTTCTCGTGGGTTTCCTCCGGGTGCTCTGGCTTCCTCCCACTGTCCAAAGGTTGATTGGATACTCTAAAAATTGCCCATAGGTGTGTATGTGTGTTTGAATAGTTGCCTGTCTATGTGTTGCCATGCGATGTGTTGGCCTCCTGTCCTGGGTGTACCCTGCCTTAGGCCCGCAGTCTGCTGGGATTGGTTTCAGCTTTCCCGCAACCCAGAAACGGAAGAAGCAGTTTAGAAAATGGATGAATGAATGGATGGAAAAAAGTCGACTAGTCATTATTACTAAAGAGGAACATTAGAGGTTTTGTGGACAGAGAAAGACATTTTGCTAGTATTTTGTTGTTGTTGTTGTTGTTGTTGTATTTCAGTTTTAGCCTAGGCACTCTGCCCACAGGAGTATACTGGCTGAAGTAACTGCACATCAAAATCTTCTATGAGAATTTCACCTTGCAGAATTTAAGCTAATTTAAACTGAATGTGACTATCTTTGCAAGCCCAATGGGAATTAAATGACTTTCTTTTAAGCTAAGTGCTAGCAGCAAACTGTTGTCCACTCTGCATGCCAATAAGACTTTCAAAGCAATATACGGGCCTACTAGCTGAACCGGAAAATATTCACTCATTCACACCTACCGTTTTACCATCATGGCATTTTTTATTCATAGATATTCAAAGCTATATTGTAGGTAGCAGGTAGACAAGATATCCTATAGTATGTGCTGACTGGTACTTTGTTGCACACATGTTGCAATAACCAGCCTGTAACTGATGATTTTGTTTGTTGATCAAATGGCTCTGTCAGAGACAGAGTGATGTTTTTGTGTTACTGATTTTCAACCTTGTTCCGTGTGCACAGAGAATTCTCCAGATTCTCTGAATCTTTTGATGATATTTTAAAGTAAAGATGACTTGATATTCAAAGTCTTCGCAATTTTACGTTGAGAAACATTATTCTGAAGTTGTTCCGCAGGTTTTTTGCAGATTGGCGAATCTCTGCCCATCTTTACTTCTGAGACATTCTGGCTCTCTATCATGCTGTTTTATACCCAGCCAAATTATTGACCTGTTGCCAGTTGACCTAATTATTTGCTAAATTACTTGCCACTTACTTTTCCAGACTTTTGTTGCTCCATCTAAATTTTTTTTTTGGATATGTTGCTGCCATGTATTGTAATGCTTACCATGTAATAGTAATATGTTTCACTTTCAACATTTCATATGTTTTCAGTGTTTTATTGTGAATAAATTTTTTATTCATGAGATTTGCAAACCATTGCATTCTGTTTTAATATGCATTTTACACAGCGTCTCAAACATTTTTTGGAATTGAGCTTGTAGTGCTTACAATCCCTCTGTTTTGTGTTGTTTCATTGGTATACTGATTTTCAGTCCTACAGATCAAAATGTTGCAGAATATAT
>JBBPDA010000145.1:16899738-16910390 GCA_037974385.1 Arnoldichthys spilopterus
ATGTGTGTATATATATATACACACTATTATACAATTATTATATAATCAGTGTTATTCGCTTCACCTATCAGTGGCATCAATGCTATTGTAGATGTGTGTGTGTTTATATATAAAAATGTGTTTACATACTGCACCAAACTCCTTCCAAGTTCTGTCATTGTGAGAAATCACAGAATGCTTTGAAATGTATCAGTCTTTGATTGATCTGCAAAATGTGAGCAGGCTAGTGGGCATGCTCATGATAAATCTTTAAACAGAGAATTTGACTGAAAACAGTAACTCGTGATCATGTTTGAAATGAGGCACATTCACACTGGTGGATGATATTAGAATCAGCTACTCAGCATGAGACCCATTCCTGCTGCTTCTGAAGAAAGATCTATCCTCATGTTTCGGCCCTCCCA
The DNA here is from genome assembly GCA_037974385.1 of Arnoldichthys spilopterus. Classification (NCBI taxonomy): domain Eukaryota; kingdom Metazoa; phylum Chordata; class Actinopteri; order Characiformes; family Lepidarchidae; genus Arnoldichthys; species Arnoldichthys spilopterus. The sequence continues at coordinate 16,900,143 of JBBPDA010000145.1, forward strand.
GAGTCTGTCACGGAATATAACTTACGCACACACACACATCCACACTAGGGTTGCACAATATAGTCGTTATTAACAGTGGTTAGGTTGTGCATGCTGTGTGTTGGCAAGCTGTGTTAATAACAAGACTTACACAGTATTCAGATTGGCCAGGGCTTTCAGCACACACAGCAGAAATGTAGAAGACTAATGCTGTCTGTATCTGTTAATACTCAGTGGTGCTGCATGATATCCCATTAGGGCAAACATGTTAATTGCTGCCCTCCACTATTACCTAAATGCTGTGGCCAGAAGTGCTACTTATATGAATGAGCAATTGATAATGGACACACACACACGCAAGACATATATGTGCTCAGTCAGATTACTCTGATAATGACCTTAGCATCTCTCTCTCTTTCTCTCTCTCTTTCTCTCTCTCTCTCTCTCTCTCTCTCTCTCTCTTTCTCTCTCTCTTTCTCTCTCTCTCTTTCTCTCTCTCTCAGACACACAGAAGAAAGCAGGTTCTCTGCTTGTTATTGTCTAGACAGCACCCTCAGGCCAAATGTTGTCTTTCTGGTGTTCTTAGACTTTGAGACGAATGCACTGTATCCCCTGACACACTGTTCAAGCCAAAATTTGAGTAAGAAAATGACAGATTTAGGAGGCTGACTTTCAGCCTCTGACAGGCATGTACACATATAAAAACAGTATTGCAAGGAAAATAGCATAATAATCTTAACACTGGTAAAAAAAAACAAAATTATAAATATAAAAAAGCACAAAATACTATTATTAGTAATAAATATTATGTGACAAGAATGTTTTAACATCTACAATACAGTCAATAAAATTAAGAAAACAGAAGAGAGTTTGATTTCTGACTTCTCAGTGACCTCAAGCTATTACATGCCTGTAAATACTGGGCTTCTTTAAGGAGAGGTCTGGAAATACTTACTGCCTAGAAAAAAATCCTTTACTTTTTATTTTCTCTGAGATTGCAGTAGTGTAGTACTATGTATATGGTATTTATTTAGTAATAAAGAATATTATTTAAATTCATTTTAAGCAAAACATCTTGGATTTAAAATCTATCATGTACCTGGTAGCAGTCAGTGTTATACCTCCCAACTAGGGCTGGGCAATATGGCATTTAAATAATATTACAGTATTTTTAGCCTTTAAATTCGTATAATATTTGTTATAAATATATCTTATAAATATACATTTCAGATCTTACATTTGTTTAAGTTAGTTTGCTGTTTCTGTGCTTTCTAAATCATGCTCAGCACACATGCACAACACACCTGTTCTACAAAGCATTTCTTAAGGCTTCTGGCAAGAAGCTTATGACAAGATAGCAGATGATACAGAAGCAATATCAGGATCCATATCTCTTCAAAACTTTGCTTAGCAACATATTTTTACTGTCAGTTGAGCTGTCTATCTGAATGAAGAGCTGATTTCATGATTCATGACTCATCAGTTGCTGAGTTAGTGCTGCTTGTTTTCTTGGTTCTGTTTAAGACGGAGCTGCCTTTAATGTTTTAAGATTGCCTTTAAGGGTTGTCTGATCTTTGAAAGTTTTGCCATACTTTGTCTCAAAATGAGGGTTAGCAAAAAAATTCAAACATATTTATAAAGTTCACATGGCACGGTTGTTCTGAAGAGTAAAACCACACTTTTCTGTCCATGAGGGCTAGCCTGTAGATAGATAGATAGATAGATAGATAGACAGATAGATAGATAGATTGATAGATTGATTGATTGATTGATTTTGGCATCTAATTTCTTTCTGTAGAGAATGTAAGTATATCCTTTGCCTCAGAAGCTAGTATTGCCTTCTTTAGGCAAGAAAAAACTTATTCTAGGCATTTGGCATAGTTGCCCAGTAGACTCTGACATCAACTTGCTGAAATTTTAAATATTCAAAAATTACTTCAGTTGACTTTTCTTGCATATACTGCTCTTTTCAAACCCCACATAATATTTAAGTGGGGTTAAAAAAACAGTTTTCCACCTCCAGTTTAATTCAACTTCGAAAGATGGCCTCACATTTTCTTCAAGCACTGTTTGATATTACACAGAATTCATAGCTGAATCAATGACTACAAGCTGCCCAGTCTCCGAGACCGCAAAGCGACCCAAAACCATAATACTCTCACCACCATACACAGTTGTTATGGGCTTGTTCTCCTGAAAAGCTGTCTTTCATCTGTGTTACATATACTGTTTCTGAAGACAGAAAACTAAACCTTATTCAACAACTACCTCCATTACTCCAAAAGGGCTCATTGTGCCTTTTTTGTTCTTTGGGAAACTACAGGCTTGCTCTAATGCTCTTTTTTTGGAATGCAAAGGTTTATCCTGAAATTCCTCCCATGGAGGTCAATATGTTTGTTTATTTGTTCATTTATGTTTTTTTAATATGTATTGTTTTATGTTATATATTGTATATTACACAGACATGTGTTCTTTACTGAGCCTCAAGATTTTAAAATAAATATATATATACATATATAATCATTAAGTTGTTTATATCACCATAGTTATAGTTAAATATTTTAACATTAAAAATATTTTATGTTTCATTACTAATATTTATTTACCTCTGATCATGTCTGTGGGCTCCCATCAAGGGCAAGGCCTGGGGCAACTGCTTCCCTTTGCCGATCTGATGGCTCTGTCTGATCCAGTCAGAGCTATCCTTTTTAAACTGTCCAATTTGTATTTATCTCACGCAATGCTGGGCAATCAAGGGTACTAGTAACCTACTGTTTTTCTCTCTCTTTATCTCTTTGCAGGGGTATTTGCCAAGTGCCGCTATGTCTACTATGGCAAGCATTCAGAGGGCAACCGCTTCATTCGCAATGACCAGCTCTGACTGACAGACAGACAGATGGACAGGCCGCAGACAGGCACACGAGAGGGCTTTATAAAGATATCCTCTTGCGTGTCTTTATAAATATACATATCACCACATGCATTTTAAGCAGCCAAACACAGCCCTCTAGTGCCTTCTGCTGAGTGTGCCATCGCTGCCACCTCACATTGCTCTCTCGCTGGCTGAGCACTGCCATTCACACTGACATGATTGCCTTTAAGCAGCCCTACCCTTCTGCACTGACACACACACACACAACACAAAACACACACACTTACATACACATATACACACCCCTTCCATACACACACACCAACCCAAGTGCCTGTGCTGACAGCCACTGCTCCGTGATGGATTGCCTGGTCCAGCCACTGCTGTCCGCAGGTCAAAGGTCACACCTGAGGCTGCAGTGGGCCCACACAAACACACAAGATGAGCCGCCCTCAAAGTCAAAGCTAAAGTTGAACACACATAGAGACTCTATTCATTCCATTTTTTTATATTTTTTACTTTGTATTCAGAAAACAAGTGGACAACCAACAGAATATCCTTCTTAACTGTACATCATCGCTGGTAACAAAACCTCATATCTCCAGAATGGCATTTTTACAGGAGAAAGAAGGTTTTTCAAAGATATTTTATCCCAATTAATTTTGGTCCATTCCTCATGTAATGTAAAGGGCAGCTGGTGTTTTCAAAAGGTAAAAAATGGAAAAAATTTTGATAAGGAGCTTTTGATATGACAGCGATGATGTACACATTTTAAAAAAGGTGCCACAAAGAGTTCTGTCAGCAGTGCCACAGAAGAAACACTTTAGGAATCATGTTTGCCAGTGATTTGTAAGGTATAAAGGTATGAAGAACCATTCATTTACCATAAAGTTTCGGCACTAGTTGAACCATTTTTCCCCGAACCAATACACTATGAAAAGGTTCTTTACACGTACATGTCTTATTTGCCTGCACGGTGCAATAAAAAGTTCTCTGACTTTTTCAGTTAGTATGAAAACAAATCCTGTGGGTCCCCACACTCCAAATCTTCCAAAAACAAATTGCACATGCCAATAACATTTTATCATTATTGTGGTACACTCTGCCACAATATGCTTTTATGCTTATCTGAGTATATGGTGAAAATTCTCGCTGTTTAAAATGTACAGACCCTCTGCGGGTTCTTTTATCAAAACAGCATAGTTAGTCCTGCTTAACTGAAAGCAGTGCAGACTGTAAAAAGGTCAGATTGTTAATCATTGCAAAGATTGATTTATAAAACTTTTTTTTTCTGGAGGGAGTGGGTGCATTTGTACTTATCAGACCTCAGAAAATGGATATAGTCAAACACTTCATGTACAGAAATGAAGTCTTGTTGTATATTTTTGGTCAAAACATATAAAACATAATGTCAAACAGATTATGTCAAAATTTATTGACTATAGATATACATAAAAAACAGGTGTGATGGGCTCTTTATTTTAAATGTAATGTGGCCCAAATCCCATGTCCCATATGATTAAAAAAACGAACAACGTACCAGAGACAACCTGTCTATATGTCACTTCAGGGGTCCTTGAACCCCACTCAGAGGACCAGGATGCTAAAGGATCATCCTCTTGTTCTGTAGAAAAATGTTTCTGCTGTGGCATTACACAAAAAACCTTTTTTGGCCCTTATTTGTAAGAGTGTACCATTGTGATTTTAACTCAGGAGAGAGTTAGTTGCCAAAAATCAGTGAAAATACTTTTTACCACTCACTTTGAACCACTATTGAGATAACACAAAAATATTGTTTAGGTTTTTTAGCATTTGCTCTAAGAAAGTTAAACCTTTTCTGACAAAAAGCACTTGATGAACACTTAGGACAATTTATCTGCTAAAAGTATTTTTACTTGTTTATTTGTTTAGTGAGGGGCTTTTTGCAGGCTCCTTGCACTGTGGTCTTATGTATGCATCTATATATGTGTGCTGATATTAAGTGTTTGTGCGTATTTGTGTGTGTGTTTGTGCTTGTGTGTACTGTGCTATGTGTGTGTGTATGCACTGTGTGAAGCTGGTGTGTTGCGGGGGCAGATGTTGCTGTGCAGGAGCCTGGAGGAGCAGGGAAAGTGGGAGGTAATGAGCTTTGCTCTTGTTGGTTGGGTGCCGGAGAGGGAGAGAAAGAGAGAGGGAGAGAGAGAGAGATAGCAGGACTGTGAGGAGGGGGGAAGAAGTCAACAACTTTCTCCATTGCACTTCTGATTGCCTCCTCATGTGGGTTTTGGCCCTATTCACACCATTTTAATGACTTGCTCTCTAACTTTTGTTTATGGAAAGGAAAAAAACCCATAGCAGCTTGTGCTGTGTTTCAGAAGCAGTGGCCAAAACATTTGGTGGAAGGTTTCACACATCAAGTACATTAGATACAGTACACTTGAAAAATTGTTATATTTATCCAGTGTTTTCCTCATGTTTTAATTTGAATGCTTTATTGTTTTTCTTTTTCAATATCGTTTTTCAGAATCTAAAAGCACCAAAGCAAGACGTCATTGTAATGGTGTCACACAAGGGTAACCAAAGATCTGCAGCAGGCTAAATGTATTATGTTGTTTTAACATAGACTAAATTGTATTTTGCCATGTTATTGATTAATTCGTACTAAGACACTTCAGTTTTTGTTCAGTTTTCTGGTCAGTCCAAGTTTTGTTTTTTTTTATGTGTAGAAATGTGCATTTCTAACCATTTTATATTTACAATCATACATAATTACTGTAGTATTGAAGCTCATCTGATTACATTAGAGAAAATACAGATCTGTAATTATTTTTAATTGGTGGTTTGTCAAACAGTGTTTATAACTGATTCATACTGGCAATAAATACAAAAAAATAAAAATTTTAATGTGCCCTCTCGAAAACCGGTTTTTGATTATTTTTATGCCTCTCTGTAATGTCCAGTTATTATCTATCTCAAGTCTTTAAGGATGTAACTCTTGTAAAGTTTTGATTCACTTGGGTTCTTTAGGAAATTATTCAGTTCATCATTAAAGCTCACCATAGTTTCACCATAATCCCATTAAATGAAATGATACTAAATCAGAAATGTTTTAAAAAAAAAACACTGATTTTGGCGAGTGTCGACGTGTCTTCAAGGAGAGGTCAGAATTACACCATAAAGTAATTTTAAAAGTTTTATTTAACAGAGAGAGAGAGATGTCTCATCTGGAGATAGAGTCCTTCAAAAGATTTAGAACGTCTCACAGAAGATAGCAGAGGAAGCAGGCAGATTTACGAGGCCTCAGAGCAAGTCTGAACCTCTAAATGAATCGACACTGACTAAAATCAAAGTACATTTTATAGCAGATTTCGTTGGAACCAGTTTTAACCAGTTGTGACCTCAGTAGCCAAAAGTCTGGATTCAGACGGAAGTGTCTTTGATAAGAGATTAATCGTAGCATGTGTAGAATCACTATGTGTGTGTGCTAATCATTTCAGCCAGCTTTGTGCATCAGAAAGCCATTGGCGTCAATTAGTCTGGCCTTGATTGATGATTACGCGCAGAAAAGACGTGTATTTTGAAATCATCTCAGCTGGAGGTTTAGAGTGTCCGAATTTAGGCCAAACACAACAACACTAACTGGAAAACAGATGGATTGTGAGGTGGAAAATATGTGTGGTTGCCTTTAAAAAAGTATCACAAACTAGGATACTGGGAATTTGAAAGATATCTCAATAGAAATCAAGTCATTTTAAAGTTGAGCACCTCTGAAAAGCCAAAACTGAAAAAAGTTAAAAGATTCCACTGCATTCCACTCTGCATAATTCATAATTCTCTGTACTACTCCAGTTGGATAAACTCTCTAAAGACAGCATCCTTCCCTCAAAGGTACTTTTCAGTCATCCCTTGATTCACACTAACTTTTGGTTTTTGGAACAGTTGAGAAATCAATAGGTGATGTAATCACTGATCAGGTACTTTAGTTCACCTTGGAGTGTGTGCACTGTCCTAGGACTGTTTCTACCATGATGTGAGGTATGGATTGACATATTCATGCACAAACACACACACACACATAAACAAACATATTTGTAAAATATCCTGACAGTTGGTATTATTCTTTTTGTCTTTGTCTAAAATATATATTAATAACAACCATTGTTTTTTGTGTGGCTTTTCTGCATAATGGACATCCGCACCTTAAATTGGGTTTTGGCAGATCTCCATACATTACAATACAAATAATATTGACAATGTTATTATATTTGTTATTATAATGGAGTATAATTGATTACAACATTCAATAATTCCTTGCAGATCAATATATCAATTTTTACACCCTACCAGTTCTAATCTATGACTGAAGTCAGTTGACAGGCCTCTAGTGTGGAATGTAGTGTTTATGAATGAAGAAGAGTATCATTTTTCTCTCTCCTACTCTGATGGGCTCTGTGCCTTAGCCTGTTTAATTAGCGTTTGTTAAGCGCTCTCCTGCGTGTGCTGCCTCAGTGAAGCAGGGCCTAGGGAGATGCTGGGAATGCAGAGGCTGAGCTCGGAGCATCAGTGTGCAGTGCGAGCTCTGAGGGAAAGGTCATACATAGCCCAGTGAAATGTTTTTGTGTGCACTGGCTGCATGCCTCTGTCTCTGGGTCAGGGGCTGTGTGTATGCATGCCTGGCGCATGTAACGATATGTGTGTGTGGGGTGGGGGTGGGCTTCTGTTCTGTTTATAACATTTTGAATGAAAAGTATAGCCTTTGAAAAAGATGATATGAATTTCATAATTCCAGTATTTGCTGATTTTCCCCTTTTGCTGTAATGACATTGTGCAGTCCAGATGGCATGGACTCCACAAGATTGCATTAAACCCTCTGGTTACACCAATCCAATCCACGTTAGAGTCCGAACACATACTTTAAAGGAAGAGATAAGATTTATTCTGACCTTTTTTGTACAAAGACCTTATTGTGGTCAATGTCACACATTTATTTAAATTTGAATAGTGATCTAGAAAAAATTCATTTTTCTCCTCATAAACCGTTACTTGTTATAAAAATGTTTTAATTTATTGAAAATCTAAAACTTTTCTGTTACTTATCTCCTAGGTTTAAATGCAGAAACTTTCGGTGTGGTCCTTTGGGACTTTGGGGCTCCCATGGTATGTTACCAAACTGCCACAGGTTTATGTACAGTATGCAGTCAGTGATGCTTGAAAGTTTGTAAACCCTTTGGTATTTTCAATATTTCTGCATAAATATGACCTAAATTATCAGATTTTCACACAAATTCTTACAATGGATAATGATAACTCAATTACACAAATCAGATGAAAAAATATAATACTTGGACATTTTTTTGAGAAAAATGATCCAATATTACAAATTGGTAAATGGCAAAAATATAAAACCCTTTGCTTTCAGTATCTGGTGCAGCAATAACTGCAACTAAACATTTCTGAAAAAATATTACGTCCTTCCTCCTTACTGAACAGCTTCAACTGGGATGTTGGCAGGTTTTTCTGAAGAACTGCTCACATCAGGTCCTTCCACAACATTTCTACAGGGTTAAGGTCAAGATTTCCAAATTACATGTGAAATACATGTGGCACACTCTTTTGGGATTCAGTTCACAGACAGACTTCTTAAGATTTTGTTGGTATAATTCAGAAATCATTGTCCAACAAAACATGGTCCAAAGCATGATCACCACCATGTTTGACAAATGGAAAGATGTCCTTATGCTGCAGTGCTTTCCTTTGTCCAAAAAAGATCTATTTTGGTCTCATCCAGCCACAATACATTATCTAATTGCCTTCTACTTTGTCCATGTGATCTTCATCCAAATGTAGATGGGCAGAGGCAGAAATGTTCTTTTTGAAGAGCAGTGCCTTTCTCCATAGAATCATGCCATAAACACAGTTGTTGTTCAGTGTTTTTCTTATGGTGACTCATGAACATTAACAATGCCCAATGTGAGAGAGGCCTTTAGTTTCTCTGGGCTCCTTTGTGACCTCACAGATTGCTGATGGAGTGATCTGTGTTGCTTCAGCTAAAAGAGGGAAATAATTATCTTGAATTACTACCACTTGTACACAATCTGTCTAACTGTGGAGAGGTAAAGTCTTGAGAGAAAATTGTATAACCTTTTCAAGCCTGATGAGCATCAACAACTATTTTATATCCCTTGTTCATGCCATGATACACTTCCACAAACATGTGTTTGAAAGATCAGACTGTGATAGATCCTTTACAGCTACTCACACCTGACTGTCACCCCCTTGACTGATTTTTGCATTTTTGTTTAATGGTTTAATTGAGTCCTCTTTATCTACTTTTAGGACAAGTGTGAAAATTGTTTTAGGTCAAATTATAAAAATTCTAAACAGTCTAAATTCTAAGCTTTTTGGTACTGATGTCAAAGGACAAGTTTTGGTGCTTGTCTATGGGCTGTGGGAAAAAAACTACAGAGCACATACATTAGAACATAAACAAGTTTTGTTTATTTGCTGAATTTAACATTAAACATTAATATAAACATTTACATTTGATTAGATAATATTAAGATTGAGCACAAAAAATGTAAAATGCAAAGATCTTGTTTGTGCTTTTTCCAGAGTGTTACACTAAGCGGACGAATAGAAACTTTGCACCAAAATTTGCAGAAACAGTGATATATGTTCATGCATTCCCTGTAGAGGATGTTGAGCTTGTGTATACAGGATGTTTGTGTGTGTGTGTGAGTGTGCCATATGTGTATATCGCTGAGCTTGTGTGTTTCTACAGTAAGGTAAGGTTTGAGTGTATGTGCGCGTGTGTGTCCTTGGTCCTGTGCGACTGTGCTTTGCGCACTGCTCCTGTCGTGCTGCTGGGTAGCATGGTCACTAGTGCGGGCGTTTCTAAATGACAAGGTTTATTTGTCCATGTTGTGATATGTTCACAGGAAAGCGCCAGTGACAGCCAGAGGAGGCAGGAAGAGGGAGCCACAACAAGTCCAATACCCCCCAACACACACACACACACACACACACTGCACAAAATGTCATCTCTTCCCTGGCTGGCTCACCCAGCCATCCCCCATGAAAAGAACAGACATTTAAAACTTTGTGACATGTGTCAGAGACGCTGCCATTGAGCCACTGCTGCTGATGTAGGCCGAATTGACAGCGGCGGAGCCGGCGGAGCTGGCTAGGGGACATACCGAGTTTGGTGAGTGTCACTTCCCATCCTCGTCACGGCCTCATCTCCAACAGCTCCGCAAATATAAACAGCATTAGGAGGGAGGTGCGAGTGCAGAGGCTAGACATATGCTGCCACGCATGTGTGCTGTATGTGAGTGAGGGAGCACAGGAGTGTGTGTGTGTGTGTGTGTGTGTGTGTGTGTGTGTGTGTGTGTGTGTGTGTGTGTGTGTGTGTGTGTGTG
>JBBPDA010000145.1:16921268-16932939 GCA_037974385.1 Arnoldichthys spilopterus
TCTCTCTCTCTCTCTCTCTCTCTCTCTCTCTCTCTCTCTCTCTCTCTCTCTCTCTCTCTCTCTCTTTCTCTCTCCCATTCTCTCTTTCTCTCTGGTGGAGAGGAGAATTGAGTTGTCATGTAGCTCTAATAGGCAGCACAGGGAATCATTAGTCTAGCTCAGCTCTCTGACTGATGGGCATTTCACTCCAATCATCTGAGCGCGCTCAGACGGCCCGGCACTATTGACACGGTGTCAGAGCTGAGAGGGGATGGCTTAATCAGCCGGGACACTTTCAGCATTGATTTGACAAGCTGCCGTAATGACCTTCTTGTTTTCGTAAAGGATCACTGTTTATCTGGGCTGGCACCGATGCAAAGAGCGTGCCGCATCGTCATGGAAACTATTATCAAGACAGAGCAGGGCCCTGGAGGGCTCCTGAGGATGATGTCGAATGTGACTCAAGGGGGGGTCGCTGTGGGCAAGGGTCCGCACTGTTGCTACGGTGATAGCTACTCCTTCCCTCAGCGGCGTCTGTCCATCACTAAGTGAAGGGCATTACACTCCTGTTTACTTGCTCTGGGTGCTGTTTCGACTTCTGCGTGTGTGGAGTGTTTAAACTTTCACGTGTATGCTGGTGCCTAAATTCCTTCTGAAAGTTGTCATTTTAATGACAAACCCTGTCAAGACAAACTGTCAAACATATTGACTGTTAAGAGGTCAATATTAGACATTTCTCTGTTTCATTTGCTACGATGACAAATTGTGTAGAAAATTGTTTTTGAATTCAAAGTTTATTGATTTGCCAAATGGCCTGTAATGCCCCCTAAAATATCTTTTTTCTATTCATGCAGGAAAATGCCTAAGCACTGCTCTGTATGGCCCCAGCTTTGCTTAGATAAAAAATACTGTAAGCTTTCATGGCTTATTTACAGTCTTGTATTTGACTAACAGTGACCTGCTCTGTTTGTGTTTAGCCTTAATTCAGGATAAGCGCAATAAGACTAGTATATAGCCATAAGCATGCCTTTCCGTAAGGCATTCCTGTGAGGTTATTTGCAGAAAGAGCTGGGGATGAGGGTGCTGTCAGCTGGATCAGCGTAATCACCAACCCCCCATCCACCCACCCCTGTCACCCCCCCACCACAGTCCATGTGTCAGACAGTAAATATTATTGGCATGCTGACAGGTCTGAAGCCATAGCTTGCTGTGTAAAATCGTTAATAAGCAGCATTATGGGGCCACTTCATCCCAAGGTGAGAATGTAGAGGGCTGTTTTTATCCACAATTATCCAGAGGACACGATAAAGTGTCCATTGTGAGATGATTTGCAGGCTGAGCACTATAGTGCTTTGTCTCCATCAAACAGAGGAGCCCCAGAGAGACTGAATTGTCTTTTGAATATTCCACCTCAGAACTGAGCACACTCTTAAAAACAAATGCTCTTGAAAGGTTCTTGGCTTGAACATATGGTTCTATGGAAAAATATTTATACACATTTATATAAAACCATATATCTGGTGTAATTATTTGGAATACTAAATTGGGAAATTATTTAGTTGGGGTACTGTAAACTTAAAAAAAGGGTTGTTTTAAAGAACCATTAACTGGAAACCTCCCCAGAGAGCCAAAAACAGTTTTTCCACATTGCTCCTTTTTGGCATCATGTTTGTTTTATATATTTTAAACTTCTTTAACATTTTTCTAACTGAAATGACAAATTTCAGTGTGATAACTATAGTAATATATCCTATATTACTACAATATACTATAGTTATAACTATAGTAATAAAGTCCTTTAATATTAGATACATTTTCTAGATGGATGTTGGGGTACACAGCTAATATATGTGCTGCTGTTAAGCTGTTTTATTGTGAAAGACTGGGAGATTGAGTCTTGCATGGTTACTTTTGGTAAACATACTGCCAAGTTAAATGGCTGATCAATCAATTTCACTGAAATCGATCTGAATCAGTTCTGCCTCTGTGCACACAGAGGGAGCCACTTTATCGTAAATCAATCATTTTGAAAACATCTCACAAAGGGGCCAGTCCTTACTAACAAGCCATCAATTTAAGCCGGCTGGGTGCCACCCTTATCAGGCTACAAATCAGCAGTGCAACCAACATCTGTTCTACTTTCACCTCTCTTTACTTTAGCTTGTTGGAGGGTCAAGCTTAAACTCAGGAAAATACTCAGGCATCCCATGTACACTTAGGCTCAATGTCTATTATGACAAACAAAAAGATCAAATTTAATTTACATCTTGATTTACTGTCACCTTTCCAAACAAATATAAACATTCATAAAATTATAATATACTTAAAAATATAAAAATCAATATTTTAATCATAATACACTATACATAGTTTTCATCCAAAATATGGGTTTTAAAATGTAAGCCTTTTCCTTTGATCTTTTATTAGATTTTACTATAACTTTTTTTCTCCTATCACAAATTTACCTTCATAGACTCACTGACATACTAAGTATTTGGGTTACATTCCAGTCACAATTTCAAAATTCTGACTTGGTTTTCAGCTAGCAATTTCTTCTTGACCTGCTTAGTGTCAGTTTTATATTAGTGATCCAACTTAGGTGTGCCAATGGCTCCTGGCTAGGCCACATTGCATGGTAAAATTACATACAAGCTGCTGGCACACTCAGTATTGCACACAAGTGCAATGCACTTTTTAATTTTCAGTTCTGCACTGCGGCTGACTTACCTTTAATATGTATTTGACTGACTCTAGCACATGAATCCACTTCTTGCAAGAGAACAGTATGTTCCCGCAGTAGACATTAATAAGCTTTTGGGATATTTTGCATGAAAGACAAATCTATGTTCCAGTAAATAGTGTCACTGAATTTCTACTTCTGACTTTCTACTAATTGTTTTAGATTAAAAACTGATTTCTTGACATTTGTCAAGTCAACATTTTTCTACAATACAGCAAAGTTGAAAAATGACAAGTAATCGGCTTTTAGAACACAAATACATCCATTTTAATTTGAGAAAATACAAAATGAAACATGTACAGTTTATGTACAAACTTTTTGTACAAGACAGTATATTTATCAGCAGGTTATATTTGACAGAGTCAGGTAGATCAACTCAGCACCATCAATTTCTCCATTTATCCATTAGCTAAAATAGTTCAAACGATTAAATCTCTATGAGAAACTCCTTTTTCCTGTAATGAATATGCCAATAATTAAATATAAATTGGATGTCCTACATTGTTTTATTAAAATGAAAAAAAACAACTTCCCAATGCAATTTCAGCTTGTTAAGACTTAATTTCCTCGTAGCAGTTTATTCTGTACAATTCCCATTATTCCTATTTTTTTAGTAACACCCCAGTCTTTACAGTAGCATACATTTGCCAGAAATAGGTCATGTGACAGTGGTGTGTGATTATATATGTTTGCACTTGAACTTGATCAAATTTCATTAAAACGCCCCTGCACAAGTGGAAAAGTGTTAACTAAATGAAGTGCCCCTCTTACATCTTTCAGTCAGTGTTATTTCATCAGTTTATGTCTCACTGTCTTAATTATTCATGGTAATTTGCTTTAAACCATGCATGGTATATTTTATACAGCTGGGCTATGCATATGAACCCTTTGCCTGCTTAGATGCCACTTTTCGCATTAGTGGGTCTTCATGTGTTCCTCCTTTGACTGACTGCACTGCCTGGCACTGCACTGGCATGGAGGCATTAATGGCTTGGATGTTCTCCATGCTAGCAATAGATGCCTGTACACTAAATCCATCTGCATGTTTTAACACATGACTGAATGATGCTGAATGAGCGACATCATCATGGCACTTAAAACAGTCTGATATGTGAAGGATATCTTTTCGCCTTATGATCGATACAGACAGATCGCCTGCTGTTTACTAGTCGGACTGGAGAGGAAAGTCAAGCTGAAAGATGACCCTTGTTGATCTCTTCGGGCACAGATTCGAAGGGTGAAAGAAAACATCCCAAATGTACTGAACAAAAAACTACATTCCTGATGGGTACTGACTGGTTGTGATTTAAATGAGTAATCCTGTGTTAAAATGTATTTTCAGGTTTGCTATCTGAGACTTCTGATTAAAAATAAAATTAAATAAAAACAAGAAAAAGAAAAACCTGTAAACAAATTAGTGATTGAGACAATTTCAAACAAACAATGACTGTAGCACTGCAACATAAGCTGACTGACAAAATGGAATGTAAACTCTGACGCAAAAGAATTCACATAAAAGTCTGTTCTTAAAAAATAAAGCATGCCTACTCTGAAACCTAGGCTAGCCTCCACGTCCCTCTGCACTTCAAATGAAACCTGCTTTCACCATAATCCAGTGGCTTTTCTTTGTAATGTACTGCTGGAGTTTCATTACAGGAAAAGGATCTTACATAGACCAGTCACCTATCAAGGAAACAAATTAAATTGACTTTTAACTCCAATGTAAAGTGATTCATAATTCATTTTAGGTCAGAATTCCTTTTTCAGGCTAGCAAGTATGTTATTGACAGTCCAATTTTACATACATTTTACTCACATTTTTTAAAATAAATCTACTTGCTACAAAGTGTAACATCAATGTATTCACAATTCAAAAAATCACTTCAGGACAAAGCCTAGTTGGCTGCAGTAGGATCATACTACACCCAGTAGACGAACATTAAAGCTGAGATCCTTTTTCTTCGCAAATAAAATGTGGCCTGTAATGGGCAGAATTTACACAACATACTTTGACACTATGCATTGCCATTTTTATTCCCTCAGTAGATGGAATTATGGCAATGTTTTGTTTTTTCTTACATCTACAATTGTATGGCTTTTTGCCACTGCTGATCCGAGGAAATTTTCTAATATACTTTTGAGTAAATTATAGGTGTTTGCACACAAAAATACTTCACTCTTTTTCCTTTCTATCCTGAGACCTAATTTAGGTCAATATCAACAATAGCATTGTCAATTCTACCCTTAGAACAGAAAGAGTAGGTGCAAACCATTAGCAGGTACCCATTCTCATGCACCTTTCTAAGCCAGTATCAACTTAATCACAATCGCTTTTAACTTGGAATTAAATTGTACATCTAAGCACTGCATTGTTTTTAATTTTTTTTTTTTTTAAATCTCAGCCAATGAAAATGAAACATAGTACACATTTTTAATCAGTACAGCTACAAAGATCCTTCAAAGCAGCCCACGTATCAAGTATTGAAGCACAACTCCAAGGAAACCAAATGGAGAGCGGAGTTTATACCTTTTTTGACTCAGGTTGTCTCCTATAACATAAGATCGAGCTTTTGCTTGTCCTTTTTTAAAGCAATGTGATATGTTCTGTTCCCAAGGGTAAAAATGGACAAACTGAATTGGTGTGCACTGTAGTCTTGATAAGATGCATTTAAGATAAATTTAGAAATAAAGTTTCTTTGATATGTATAAAAATAAGTACAAAATGATTACGCTCATATGGATAAAAAATAAGTATGTACGTACAGTATGTATAAATCTGACAGAAGCTTTGAAGCAAAGTTCAAAGTTCTGCTTAGTATTTGTATACGTCCCACTTAACAGAAAGGCTACACAACTGTGTTCTAGTCTTGTTAAGTGTAGTTCATTCTATCCAGTCTATTACCAAAGCAACAACAAAGAATTTTCAAGATTCACATAGTTTTTGGTGATAATTGACAACTATGATTGAGCTTATATATCTGTCGGTCTGTTGCTTCAATTTTTAAGGCATCACCGTTGGTCACAGAGAACATCCAAGCATATCTTTGCCTCTGTGCCAACAATGTGTCAGGCAGTGACTACACTCAAAAGGAGGAACCTTAGATGCCCACTTTTCGCAATATGTGGCATTTTAACTTGTACACATACAAAAGCTTAGAGCAATGCTTTCTTCACATAAGCTTTCACTCCAGTGAGAGAGAACGTTTAATATGATTTGAAAGCTCAATCATAGTAGGATTATCAGCAGGTGAGTGCAGGCAGATCCACAGGCACCAACAAGCTTTTTGATTCCTGTGCCTTATGAACCTTGATCAGACAATTTTTCCAACCACAGCAAACCAGCAGTCAAGCATGATGGAAAGACATCAACATAAGTAGTGCATATCCTCATAATGTATTGCCAATTTTGCAGGGCTACGTTGGGGACCACCTTTTGCATTATTATAGAAATATGGCAAATACATTCCCATACAGGACGGCCTAGACAGTAAAAATGGATGGAAATGAAACCACTTTTGCGTCTCTAGATACCCAGGTTGTGTGACGCAACATGTACTCAGGTAAATTTATGCCCCTAGCAAACACCATGCAGGACTGATGTCCATGCACACCTAGAAACACTCACTTTCATTAACAGAACCATTCCTGCTACACACTGCTTATCCTGCCACACAGTGAATTAGACAAGAAAACCGACACTCTTTCCATGATCCAGTGAGCAACCCAAAGTGATGTTTTTTTTTTACCCCAAGTTATTCCACAATAACTTGATAACGTAGTGCAAAAAGAAGCAGATGAAGGTGTGTGACTTAATGAGTGGGGCTTATCTGACACTTCAGATGAGGTTCTTTGGGTAATGTCAGGATGAGTGACTGTGACCCTCATCCTCCATAACACAAACCCTTCTGCACAGAGTCAGGTCATGACAGACATGAGATATTGCAAAGAATTACAGGAAGTACTTTTTTCCATTTTAACATAATTTCAAAAAGTGCTAGGGGGCTGTACAATCCTTACTTGATTGTCATTATGTACATCACTATGTATACATTTATAAATTAAACAATTCCAAAAGCATGGAAGTAACATTAAAGGTATACACATAAGAGGTCCCTTCCAGTTTCCATGATTACAACGAAACCCTTGAGCTGTGGTACAAGGGAATTACAGTGAATCGTCATCATTGTAACCATCTCATCATCATCACTCTCTTTTTTTTATGACAGGATGTTCCAACTCCCTCCACGTCATCAAAGGCCAGGGGTTCAGCATTCATCTTCGACTTCTCTGATAGGTGGAATCAGGCTGGTAGTGGATTTGTACTGATTGACTTGATTGGCCATGTGAGTGCTCATTGGCTTGATTTGAATGTTCCTTGGATAGGCATTTTCTGGTTCATCTGTAAACCATTTCTTTTCTGGGAGACAAGCAGGCAGAAGAAAAGCAGGGGAAGATGGAAAGGATGGCATTAGTACAAAACGTGTGCACAGTTGACTATAGCTCTTTCCTTAAACAAAAGAGAAGAAAAGAAAAGAAAAAAGAAAAGGAAAAACTACCTTTTTCTATCAACATTCACATTCAACAACCACAGGGTGAAAATACAGGTTGTGGTTATACTAATGCTAATGCTTTCAAAATGTATTTATGTAAAAGCATTTACAGCCTCTAAAGACACTGAGGAACACACTGTAGACTAAAGAAATGGGGTATATCATGCTGTGTTTCTGCATTCATTATTGTGGTGGGGTCAGGTCTGCTCTGAAGTTCCACATATCATTCTCACTGTAACCCGCGCAAAATCTGGGAAATGAGACACAACGTGCCAAATTACAGACTTTAAGTCAACGTGTGGGGTGAATTTCAGCCCTCATCCTGCTCAGCTTCCCACAGGCAGTGTCATTTTCTAGCACTCTGACATTTCTAACTCCGACTTCAATGTGAAAGTGTGTGTGGAGCTTGGAGTGTCAGGCAGCGAAGGCCTGCAGGCTAGAGTGTCACAGCACAGGCGTTTGATGTGAGTGGAGTTGTGCCTGCGGTGGTGCAAGGAGTCACCACCTCGCTCTATTCCCCTGAGTTCACTACTGATACTGGCACTCATATTGCCCTGAGACATCCTCCGGCATGGCAAGAGTTAAGAGAACCAATTTCAGAGGGACTGGGCTTCTCATCATGTTTTCCTTTCTTACATTTTGATGAGACTTCTGCCAAGAGGAGAACATTTAGCTGTCAACTTTCCCTGGTCTGGATGAGCAAGTTCTGATCGAGCCAATCCACATTTTAGAGTTGGAGTATTTTGCAGTTTGTTACATGAAGTGGGAAAAGCACCCAGATGTCTGGAGTACTAGGCAAAATCCAAAAAAATGTTTTCTTGCAAAGAAATCTGGATATATTGATTATAAATAAGATTTGTTGTTTTAGCTTGAAAAGTAACCTGGTAACCTTATTTATTATAAAAATAACTGAACTTCTAATGAGTTAATACAACAATAATCAGTGTTTTACATACTAAACACACCAAATCATTTTTTATAGTGTAGTGAAGGCATTCTGGCTGTACATCACTGCAGGACAAGAATTTTTATATTTTCACAATTTTACAACTCATCCAAACCACTGGGGTGCTTATTTAAACTAATTTAAGATCCTTTGTAGTCCAGGACTGGGTTTAATTTCTGTCCTGGAACCCAAACATTTATGCAGTATCATTTATTATTACTTGCCAAGCTGTTTTACATTAAATCAGGTCTTGTCCTCTTATGCCCAGCCCTAGTACAGAGCCTATTTTCATTGATCCAAATGGAGTATCTGAAACTAAAGAATCAACAGACTGGTGTATAGGGAAAATGTGCAAACACATAGACCTTTCACACAATGCAGTTTGTCTTAGGTTCACAAAGAAACCAAACCAATTGGTACACACATGGAAGAGGAAATCAAACAAGGGGCTATCCAGAGAAACTGATCAGATGAACTCAGGTATAGAGGTAAAAAGGTAGAGGATGATGATTAACCACATGCAGTGCTCAGATGATCCTAAGCATGACAAAGAGTTAGGCAGCAGTGGCAGCCATTTGCTTTCTATTTGAAAGCAATGGTGAAATGTAGGCATGATTTCCTTTGAAAAGTAAAATCAACATCCCCTCTCATAACAGTGCTCCACAAGGACAAAGTTATGATTCAGATATCTCACAACAGGTGCTATTTCATGCATAATCATTAACTTGCATACCTTGGCCCATTCTATTCATCCTTGTTGCACTTTAGAAAAAGAAGTGGTCTAAGTAAGTTTAACAGTTCTTAAGGCAAGTAACATGTCTAAAACACGCTTACTGACATGACCATATGTTTTTATGTTAGATTAGTGTTTAAAAAACATCTTGGGAAAGACTTTAAAATGTTCCCTGTCATTACAACCTTTTAAATACTCATTTATCTACTAACGCCTTTTAAATTTATTCATTTCTATTATAGCATCTAATACATGTGAATAGTAGATTTTTATATCTTTATTTATTTATTGAATTTCTCAGGTTCTGTATTTAGCATAATTTGCTTTTATGAGTGATGTGATTCAACTACACATCTGTCTGTAATCCAAATAACCCAAATCTCTGTATAGACAAGTGTGTTTAGTTTTCATTATGCAAAGCTATCTATATTTAATATTACTTAAATATGCTTCAGTTTCTATTCATTCAGTTTAAGTTCCCTTTAAACCTTGCAGTTGCAGGTTTTCAGAAAGGAGAGATTTTCCAACTATAAAAACTATACAAATTTGTTTTCACTTTAGGTATTTCATTGTGTTGTTCTGTAAAATATTTCCAAAAACAAATGCTCCTGCATCTGCAAGGTATTTCATAATGCTATGAAATCCTACAGACTATCTTACCGACTCTACACCCCAATTTTTGACTTACTAACACTGCTAAAAATAAGCAACACACACTAAAACATGAACATGCAGCTGCAATTCACACACACACACACACACACAGACAAATGAGAATGAAAACATTCAGGAAGGCAATGAATGGATCTTGTGTGTAATATCCCTGTTCTATCACAAATCTAGCTAGGTCATGTCAGAAAAGTGTACACTCACATAAACCTGTACCAGTCAAACAACTGAACAAACTATATAAGATATATTTGTATATATTTTATATACAAATATTAGTGCATAAACACAATCATACATCAATACTCAACATGTCATATAAATACATTTCTTGATACAGACACATTTTTAATCAGGTACTGAAATGAAAAGTAATGGTTTGACCAAAAATTGAATTTATAGTTTTTTCACCTTTGGTTTAAGCTGGAGCTACAAGGCTAATGCAGCCAGTGAAGGAAGGTCATAGCAACCAATTAGCATCATGCAAACTGCACGCCTGGCAAATATTTTTTGGCTTGTTGACTACATTCTGAAGAAATGGGAAATGTGTTATTTTGCTTTTTGGGACAAACCATCACTTTAAAGAAATCCTTTGAAAAAGCTTGTCTTGGAAAATAAAAACTCCTCCCCTGACATTGTTCTGCATCGTTATAATGGAACAGCCATATGCAGACCAGTGCTGGCATAGTCCCGAGTTATGAAGTGGTTGAGATGAGGCGATGCACTAATGCTTCTAATGTGGGCTCAAAGCAGGGGTCACATGCAGATGACCACGGAGCAAACTCACAAACATAACAAGGGTTAGATCACATTACTCTGTCTGTATGACATATGCTCAAAAGACAGCAGTCAACAAGTACACACACACATACACTCAGAGCACAGACTAAAGGTAAAGGGCCAGTCTTACTTGTGTTTGTCTCGGGCCTCACGAGCCTTGCTGCTGCGGTTCTGTCGGTTGGTGGCTGGGATGGAGTGGACCGAGGAGCTCTTCTTGCTGGACGAGTGTGAGGAATGAGAGGAGTGGCTGGCTCGAGACTGGCCTGCATTGTGGTCAAATTGCATCAGGCAGAAGATCAGGTCTGTGGGGACCATCTCAAATTCGTAGGGTGGGTTGGTAATGACATATCTGTAGAAGGTTCATAAAGATTTGATGATGAAAAAAGGAAATATTTGTAAATCATCAATAAAAATGCAAAATTTTTCTAAACTTGACATATTTATTATTTATTCTAAGTAATAGTTTGGTTAATACGGTTTTAATACAGTGCTTACACAGCTTACCCCAAATCAGCAAGTATGTGTGTGGTGTCTGAAGTGTGCTTCTTTAGTTTTGCATTGGAGCGACAAGGGTAAGTATACATAGTGGAAGCGTATACCTCACCTATTAGTAGTGTGCAAACTTTAATGTCTAAATCATCAAATACTCCTTATTGGGTCATGGCTTAATGGTTGGAAGAGATGGCTTGCTACCGGGGGGTTGTTGGTTCAAGCCCCAGGATAGATAGTTAAAATTAAAGTGACTTATTTGTCAACCACCCAAAATGTGCACCACAATGAAATGTGGCCTCTGCACTTAACCCATCACATGTGCATCAGCAGGCAACGATCAACAGAGCCCAGGAAGCAATGTAGTGGAACAGTACCTTGTGAAAGTGTGCCTAAGTGGTGTTCACAAGGGCAAGGTCCTAACCACTAGACCACCACTGTCCACACAAAATGTGGGAGGGGTAAACAGCATGTTCCCCATCCACAGCAGAAGAGCCCTTTGCCAAGGAACTTAATCCCCTAGTGTGTAGCCCACCTCTCTGGATGCTCATGGGTGTCATGGATCATGGATAGGTTAAATGCAGAGGATAAATTCACTGCTCTGTTAACTGTGTGAGTGCCACATAATCTGTCTTACACTTTAATTTAGAGTCCAAATAATGGAAAATGTAATTTTCCTGTTTTTTAAATGTGATTATTAGTATATCATTAATACACACGTGGACAAAATTGTTGGTACCCTTCAGTCAATGAAAGAAAAACTCACAATGGTCACAGAAATAACT
>JBBPDA010000145.1:16933039-16952297 GCA_037974385.1 Arnoldichthys spilopterus
TTACTTTTGTCTGATTAAAGTTATTTTTGTGACCATTTTGAGTTTTTCTTTCATTGACTGAAGGGTACCAACAATTTGTCCACGTGTGTAACTTCCTAAACCATAGTCATATATGGGATACTTAGTTGCAAAAACAGCATATTTTTAATTTGTTGTTTTTGTGGTGTTGCAAAAATCACATTATATATATATATATAAAATTTCATCTAAGTGGCTCCTCACATTCACACCTAAGTTATAAGGACTACTTGAGCCCGCACTGCATTTTGAAATTGGCGAAATACAGGTCAGCCCATCAAACTTTAAAAGTTAATATATGACACTGTTATCTATAAAAATAGATGGACAAAGTTTTGCACAAATTTTGTAAGAACAGTGGTGCAAAATACTGTTCCTAAAAAGTGTCAAGATGGCTAAATGGGAGTAAGAGAGAGACAAGCCAATTCCCATGAAGTTCTGCTTTGCATCCCAAAACAGGAGTAGCAGCCACCTAAAAGACACAATTTTCTCTGTACCTTTGTACTAAATTAGCACCTAACTCTTGTGTAAAACAAATGGAGCCATCTTCAGAAACCAAACATGTCTTGTTTGACTAAATGTGAGAAAAATGAAAAGTTTTAAAGTGTCAAACGGATTATATTGCTTTATCAGAACTCATGCATCATTTAAAAAGCATGGTTTAAATAGACTGGTAGATTACCATGTGCAGTATGTGTGCTTACAGCCATTGCACTAGTCATTAACTTGGTACTGATACAGGCTGTATCAGACTGGCTAGATGAAGATGAACATCTGAAGATTTTAGGGTTTTCACTATGGTCTCTACATCTGTCAGTGTGATGCTTTGTGTGAAATCTCTTTGAAAGAGAAATGCTCAGCAGAAGACAGCTCACCTTTTCGTACACTGGCTTGGTGTACTTAGGTGTGCATCTCTTAATCTATAAATCCCAAAGCACAGCATGTTGTATGTTTTTAATGCTTTACAAAACAAGTCCCCATAGCAACCACCATCCTAAAAGAGAAATGACAGTAAAGAAGATAAAGGGGGAAAAAATGAGAACTTTAGCACCTGTTGAACACCAAAGAAACACCAGTAAAATATTTCTCAGGCATGACACAGTTAGTCACTTGATATACAAAGCTTTACAGTCAGCATTTATAAGCCAGAGAAATATCCCTTGAATTTTTATCATCTCTGCGTAACCATTATTGTGACATGGACTAAAAAATAGGGATCAGTGTAACACAGCTGATAATGTAGGAAAAAATGTGGGGAATGGTTTGAGACAGGCTTATTTTTCCACCCAACTGCCTCCTGCACTTGTACACACACACACACACACACACACACACACACACACACACACACTCTCTGGGCCTCCTCTGCATGCACGGCATGTTCAGTTTGCATTAGCGGGCGGCAAAGGCGTGGGACAGGGGACCACATGCTGTTGGGGAAAGTGACAAAACGTGTCAGCTCCTCTTAAGCATCCCACTTACCCCTAAGTCTGCAAAGGGCCCGTCGTACAGGGCCAGCTGGGCCACCCGACACCTGTCCCTGTTAGCCAGAGTCTGCGGTGTGCTGTAGCCTCCGCGCAGTGCGTTCTCCTCCGCCAGCAGCGCCTCCAGCTCCGGCGTGGCGCCTCCCGTGACCAGCGTCCGGATCAGTGTGAGGATATTATCGTTGAAGTATGTCTGAGGAGATAAGGTGGGGGATACGGACGGGAGCGCCATTAGAGCCGCGGCGGGAAGGAAGACATGGAGGCTTTTTCCAAGCCATCCAGAGCCTTGTTATCTAGACCCTGAGCTGTCTCTTCACATCGTGCTCCCCACCACAGGAAGAGACACGGGAATGCAATTAAGCCAGCTGCTGCTGTTGTTGTTGTTTTTTTTCCCCCCTTTCCTCCCCTCCTTTCTCTTCAGTGTTCATTTGATATCAGCAGCCATGCTTAACAGAAGAACATTTCACACATGCTATTACCAGAAGACCTCTCTGATACCAATTATCATTACTAGAACTAATTAGAGCTTCATGTGGCTCTGAATGCTGTCAGCGGGTGAGCTCTTGTGGCACATGTACAGCATTCAGGGCTGCATAGTTCTTTGATGTTTGTAATCAAAATGTGTGCATTATCAGTATGTGCCACATTATAAGCCAGAAAAGTTGATGCAAGTAAATGGTGTCACACTTTTGTTTTCTTAACATCAAAATCAGCTTTTTGGTCACATGGTTCTACTGATTCTCAACAAAGGAGGTTCAGCTGAATAAAAGAATGGCAATTACATTTAAAAGAAAAATAATAAAGGGGGGAAAAAATCAATAGGCTCTGTTAGATATTCATTCCATATTTAACTACAAAAAAGTTAATCACTTTATGCAAGTCTGTTTTTAAATTCTCTTATCATACTGAATATACAATTGTATAAACATTTGACCAACCTCAGTTAAATTATGTTTCATCATTTTCTATGTGAGGAGATAAACTATTACAGGGAATATATTTTTGTCCACAATGTTTTATTTTTAAGTTTAACAGACTAAAAAAATATTATTGACTTTTCACAATATTAATAATTTTGTATATTTCCCAATATGTAAAGTTCAATAAATAAACAGTAGTTACAATGATTAAAATGATTAAAAAGGATTAAAATGTACAGAAGTGTGTTTTCTGTAGATAATATGTAATTATTTTCACAGAAAATTAACAAAACATAATTTAATGAGGGACATCCCAAACATGTGCAAACTTAGTCAGTCTGTACTTTACAACTGCGGTCACTATAGCATGTGTATATATGAGTGACTGTGATGTGTGTGTGTGTGTGTGTGTGTGTGTGTGTGTGTGTGTGTGTGTGTGTGTGTGTGTGTGTGTGTGTGTGTGTGTACAGCTGCCTTCAGTGTGTCAGGCGCTGGCGTGAGAGGCAGAAAGAGGTGGGACTCGGACTGTGCTCTGGAGTGACACCTCTCTAGGCCCCTGACAGCAACATTCAGCTGAATGATGGATGAGAGCTGTCTATTAGCCAGCCTCACCTTTGTCCAGAGTGGAACGCACTTGAAGGCTGCTTTGTTCTAACTTCACTTAAAGTGAAAGGTACTGGAATTAAGCCATCATGTGGATAAGGTGGGGGTGGGGTAGAAATGGTCGTAGTTAAGGGGAAAAGGAGAAAAAAAGAGAAGGAGAGAGAGGAAAAAGGTCTTATCTCTTCTTTTCTACCCAAGATGACATTGTTTGGAGATTAAAGCTTTTGGACCTCATAGGAGCCCACCTTGTGTGTCAAGGTATGCCATTAAAGAGAACTCGAGCACTTACCTTGTTAAAAGATCTAATAAGCCTCTTGAAAGTTCATTTCATGACACATTATATGAGGAGTCTTGGCAACAACTTTCCTTTTGATGTCACTGCGGCTGACAGTAGTGTCTGATCAATGTGGCGTTTCATTTACGAACCTTCTGCCTACCGGTAACGCTCCAGTCCTACATCTGAGCACACCACAGCCTGAGGTTTCCTCTTTCTTATGCACTATTTCAGAGGATTAGTTTCAACAGATCACCAGACAATTTCACGTAATTCTATATAACACTTCATGATGGGGGAAAAATGGAACTACGACAAAGCCTCTGACAAGCTTCTTTATACACTCCATCATTAAGCTACAGAAAACACACACAGTAACCTCAATGGAACAGTGAAAATTGTTATATGGAAGAAATGTGACTTCATAACGTCATGACTGAGCTTTAAAAACAGGTCAGAATATACAAAACAAAAGTTCCAATACAATACAATATGCCCTAAAATACAATACAATATGCCCTAAAATACAATACAATATGCACTAAAAACTAAAATGTATAAATTCTCTTAAAGAAAATATGTCTAACAGGTTCAAAGACCAATGCACTGTATTTGGTAAGTATAAAATATGAATAATAATAATTCATTTTATTTATCAAGGACACCTTACACCAATACTACATGAACATTAGAATCTGTATGAAGCTATATTAAGCAAAGAAAGAGCAGAAAGAGCTTATTTCAGATGGGCTAAAGGACATTCAGAACTTGTCCTGTGGTCGGGTCACTCCATGTATAAGCTTGTTTTCAGAAAAAACAGGCAGAGTTCAGATGCCAAAGACAAAGTGGACCATCCAGACTGTTATCAGTGTGATGGTATAGGGGTGCATCAGTGCATGTGAAACTTGTGTGAAGATACAAGGAGCATGCTGGGATTTTAGAGAGACATATGTTTGCATCATGGTCATGTCTTTCTGGGAAATCCAAGGTTATTTTAGCAAGATTATATTATTATATTAGTCCTCATTCTACATGTTTTTCAGCAGCATGTGTCATTAGGTACAGTGTTTGTGTCTAGATCTGTTTCTACTGAAAATGTACAGTGAATAAGACAACAATGACCACAGACTGCTGAGCAGCTGAGGTCTTGTATAAAGCAAGAACAGGCAAAAAATCCAGCAACTATTAGTCTCCTTATTTCCCAAAAAATTTTAAAATTACAATAAAAAAGGTGATGTAACACAGTGGTAAACAAGCATCTGTCCCTACATTAAATTCTAAATTTGTTTATATTTACAAAATACATTTGATGAAAGCACTGGAAATATCTTTTCTTTGTACTTTTATCAGTTAAATAAAGATTCAGGGAAATTAACAAATCATAGATTCTTGATTTTATCCCACTTCACATGTCCCAATTCTTCCAAAAAATATTTGTACATTTGCAAAAATAAACTACTTAAGGCACCAGAAAGTCTAACCATTCTAAAAAAAATAAAACAATATGACAATGGTGTAATAGGCTGACAGCCAGACAGCTACCTGTAAGTATTTGTAATTAGTAGTTAGTGTACACTAGTTAATGTTGCTGTTTACACTTTATTTTTAGTGGTCTTTTTATTATATATGCAGCTGTTTAGGTTTTTTTTTTTGCAATAATGAGAGTATTCATAATATAACAGCATCTCAACATTATCACAATAATAATACAGTCTTATCAACAAGGTGAAAATGTAGTTTATTCCCCACAGGCAAATTAATTTTTTACACTGACCTGTTACAATAATTATTTTTCTACATTAGTGATGCAGAAAGTGAAAATAAAATGCCTAGGTGGATGAGTTGTAGGTGACTGTTACCATAACTTTGCAAATAGAAATGTTACAAATACATGTTTTAAAATGGATTGGGTTTTATTTGCTCCTATGAGGGTTTCCCTGGCATGTCTAATGTCTTTAAAAAATTTTCCATGATGCAGTGAATCTGTGTATTACTACCTGCAGAACTGCAGTGTGTGTGATATATTTGTTGGCGATCAATACCAAACTCACCGCACTCATAAGTGAGTCCAGCACACTGACGGCAAAGGCGGTCCCACAAGCAAAGGGCTGGGTCAAATAAAGCTCCGTATCCGGATCATCATCATCATCTTGGTCCAGAAACTGAACGTTCGAGTCATTCACTGTGGCACAGAGAAACACCATTACAATCACTGCAGAAAAACACAAAAACGCTGGAGTTTCTAACAAATATCTTCAGTCAGGTGCTAACAATGTGTTGTCACCTTGGAATTCTTTTCAAAATTTAGCTATTCATATATTTTTATTTCATTGCAGATTATAAACATGTGAGATGTTTATGAAATTTAAGCAGTTTGGGACTTTTTATCCAGAAAACAAAAAAAGATTGTAGCATATGTTGCATGGATTGTAAAAAGTGAAGCTCTCAAAATATCTTAGAACAGCTCAGAATGCACCTTACAAAGCCCAGGGGATGGTATTTTGTAGCTAGAATGCAGAGGTATTATTTACTCTACTGTAAACCCGATGTTACACCAGACAGGAATGTATGAACAGTTGTGTAGAAAATACTGTGCTCATGTGTTAAAATGAAGTAATCAATTAAAGAAACATAAACAACCATGCACTTCAGAGATCATGCAGTCAGACAAAAATATAACATATATATATAAAAAAAAAAACACACACACACAAAAAAACATCTACCTGAAAAGGACGTGCCCTACATGTTGTTGCAAAGGTTATAAAAAACCAAAACGAATTTAATGGCTAAAACTGTCGGCATGTGCTGTGTATAATGTACCCTAAGAATAAATATTGAAATGTAAAGTGAGTAGAGAATAATCTAATAATTCATTTAAGACATAAACAATATAAACAAATACAAGCATTACTGTTTAGCACAACAGTCCAATTTTGAAAAATCTACACATTTACTTCGACTACAACAGCTGTGCATCTTTCAGAGTATTTCTAGAGTAGCCAGTGTTTGAAGAAAATGCCCTGAAATCCAGTTCTATTTGAACACGGCTTCATACAAATCTTTGTTTCACCCCTCTTCAAAATGTATGCTTTAGAGATTAGGACCAGCTCCAAAATAAATAAATAAAATAAACAGCTTAAAGGGAGGTTTTATCTGGAGGGCTTTTTTCCTTTCCTCCGTTCTTTTTTCTTTTTTTTTTGGAAATTTGATTTCTTCCCAGACTTCCTGTGAGCTGTGGAAGAGAAATGTCAGTCTTTCAGACAGGCTGCTGATGAAAAAGAGCTTGGGCTCCAGAAATGAACTGCAGGGAGATGCTATGGAAACAGCCACAAGGACAGACTAGCGTGATCAAAGGCCTAGCAATGCTCTGAGAGAGAGGGGGGGAAATCATAAAAAAAAGTCCAAAACAAGACAGTCAATTTCAACCAGAACCAAGAATAAAAATGTGTTCAAAGTGATGCCATGGGAGCAGGCCTCATCTGCAGCCAGAGAAATCAAGACAAGCCGATGAAGGAGGCAGAGCGTCAGTGTAGTGGAGGACAAAGGCACAGCTTACCCAGTTCTGTTATCATTTGTATGTTGGTTCCACTGTTTTTTTCCTGACTGAATGAAACCAAAGGCAGTAGTTTGCCAGGCTTAGCTAATGATGATAAAACAGCGTTGGGGGGAGATTGTTATTGAAACAAGTTCAAAGGCAAACAAAAAGGAAGAGCATAAATGAGAGCATCATATCAACAGTGGGATTAGAAATCTAAAGGTACAGTATCTGTTTTGAGGGGGGCACAGCATCTGGAAGTGCAGAGCGAGATACCAGACATCTGTGGCTAACTGGTAAACAGAGCCTGCCTCCACGGCATGTGGGTTTTAGGCTTTCATTGCTGTAGCGGCAAGGTATTTAAAAAGAAAAACACTCGATGGGATTAAGGCAAATTTAGGCGACCACCTAAAAACTGTTCATGTTTTTTTCAGCTTGTGTTGTGTTTTTCACTATTTTGGATACTCTAACAGCACTGAGATTAAATGTCTCAGATGTGGGCCTCTAGAAGCCCCTCATGGCCTATATCTGATTCCTTTGGTCTACAGGGGCCAGTGGAATTTAAGTGTGCAAGGTGTGTGATGCTTGTTGTATCTCAGGTCCTTCCTCTGAAGTGCACTGTAATTGGGTCAGTGGAGAGTTAGAGTGGCCAGTCCCACGTGCTTTAGTGCCCTCTGAGATCTGAAACTTTTATGAGTCCTTCTGCTCTGGGAATACTGTCACCGTCATTGTTATTAATAAATGGACCCATTTTACAACTTGCTTTTTGCCTTCTTGCAAGGCCAGCTCCTATCCCTGTGCATTAAAGTGCCTATTGTTAAGCACATGTACTTTGACCTGTTCAGCTGAATATTCCAGCACACAGTGCATAGACACGCATCTCGACATAAAAGGCACAGCTGTTGGATGGTGGTTTAGATTCTAATCACAACTGACTTTGACATGGTTGTGATGTGACTGTGGTCATGACTCACCTAGTTCAGTAATGATCGGGATGTTGGAGCCGGTGGTGACAGATGCCTGGCGAACCAAGCCATGCACTGGACTGTTGTCTGGAGATGACCTGTCCATGCCAGGGGGTGTAAAACCTGAAGGAAAGGGACAGGATAAAAATTCTCACTCTTAATAATAGTGACCGGCACACTGAAAGTTCAGTTAACCTGTTCAAGTGCCACCCACAACTGTGTTTTTTGTAGCAACTGTTAATTATTACTGTTAATTGTAGCAACATTTACCATAATGACCTACTGTTTGCAGTCACTGTAAAACATTGAGTCACATCTTAAAAATGCAATGCTAGTAAGCTGAACTATTTTTCTTTAGCTAAACAACAAAACATCAAAAAAACCTATTGCAGACCTATCCCAGCAGGGTGACCATTTAGAGATACAGAATAAATGTAAGAAATGAACACCACCACACTCTAAACTGAGTCATTTTAGTCATAGAGTTGTGTGTTTCTTATTAGGTGCAATTGGAATTTTGTTCTGTAAAGCTTCTCCAAACTCGCAACAGTTGATATGAAAGAGCAAATTTGTGAATAGAGAATGGATAAGTCAAATACCCAAATTTTAATATATTAAAATTAAATAATTAATATAGCTTTTTTTCCCTTTTCTGTACTAGCTTTAGTGTGCTTCAATACATTTTAAAGAAGAAAGATCCCTGTGATTGTGGTGCAACTAGTTTTTGAGACTGAAAAAAACTAAAATATATGTGTTTGTGTGTTTGTTTGTGTGTGTGTGTGTGTGTGTGTGTGGATTTTAGGTAACTTAGTTGTTTTTTTAGTAGTAAAAGCAGTAGGACTCTTTTACATGGTAAAGAAAAATGCCTCTGACTGGGTAAGCTATGGACTGGGGTACAAATGCCTTTGTATTGGTGTAAGAGGCAGACAGTGTCAAAGATGAGAAAGGATGAAAGGGCTGAGATGCCAGACTAAAACACTGCAGTGTGGATATTCAGCTTTTAGGGGTCAGCCGAGACATATTTAGCATTTGCTGCCTTCCATCAACTGGAGGATATAAATTTTATATGTTGTTCATTTTGTTACCATAAAATTGGTGAAGTGGATCCTGAAAACCTTTTATGTGAAAACGCGATTCTGAGCTATGAAATACAAGCTGCAATGACAGGACTATGAATTCACATGACTTGACACTTTTGCATTTCCTCAAGCTGACAAGTAAACACCTTAAATCAGTAATGCCATATGCATAATGCATTAGGCCTGTTTTGACATCCATCATTTAGTGCTGACTATAGAAAAATGCAAGCGTATAGTCTTTTTTTGTACAGTAGAAAACATAATGCAGGGAATAGATTCAGGTCACAAAGTTTTAAAAGGAGCACAGAATTCTGTGCGCACGGTGCGCATCTTTTCAGCCGAGAGATGCAAGAGCAGGAGGAAGACACTAACACTTCCCCACTTTCCACAAATTTCAGATTCTGAACAAAATAATTCTCTCTCCTGTTGTTTACTCTGTTAACACATCACATGAACAGTGACAGTCCAAGTCAGGCTCCTCGCTGAAAATCTAAACAATACCAAATAGGAAATCTTTTCGTAATGTCTATGAAATATGACATTTACTTTTCACGATGAAGACAGGTGCGTACTACCACAGTTAACATTTGCACTTTTTAACATGAAGCAGAAGTGCAGTACACTGCATCCTGTAGTAAACGTAGACATAGGACAGCCGTATCATATCAGTGCTGGTTTCCATTAGGGAAAAGGAGAGCATATAGACTGCTGTACTTGTTTTTAATTCAAAAAAGTGTTTTAAACAAAATGGAAAAGAAAAACACTACCAGAGAAGAAAACACTGTCTGTATATGTTGCCTGGTGAAATTTTATAGCACAGTAAAAAATGAAAACAACAGCAAAATAATATTAAGAAAAGAAACTATACACAATAGACAATAATGCACCTCTGTAGACACCTTTTCATTATAAAATAAAAAAAATATTAAACTACACAGCAACTACACATGTAAAGCCTGATTTTGGCTTAAGTACACGATCAGTGAATATTTTTCTTTATCTTTTCCTTTAGTCAGTATCTTTTCATTTACAAAAAGCACACAGCCTAGCCAGTGGCAGCAGGCCTATTGTTGTCAATGCTATATAATCAGTAAGCTAATTATAAAATACAGTGGCTTGTAGCAGCTGTAAATAATCTGTTAACAAAAGCATAACATTAAAATGTATTATTAAAAGTGGTCATGTAATGATCTACTACATTAGTAAATATACTGCAGGAATACAAATACTAAATACTTAAAATCCCAACCCTCCCAACAACATATGGAAGAAAGCATAAAAGGCTTCTCACAAAACATTATTATTAACGAATTATTGTTAATTTTATTTTATTTATGAAACATTGCAATACGAGTCTAAAGTAATTTGGCTCTCCTTTTAACCTATGTCACAAAGTACGTCTGACTGTAATATCATGTCTAAACTTAGCTTTAAAAAACGCTTAGATTTAAATTTACTGCAAAAGTGATTAAAGGGTTTGTGCAAGTTATAGATTTATGAAGAAGCTTCAGCTATGACTCTTTTGTTCTAAGGATGTAGGGGAACAGGATGTGGACTCCCTGGCAGAAACAGACGCCCCCAGGCACTATTCGTTTTGCACTTGTCTATACCTTTCCCCTGGCAATTGGCTAGCTGATTTAGTCATTTACACCTTCTTCAAATTCAGCACCCTGCACTGAGATGCTCAGAGGTTTGACAGTGGTGAAGAAAAATGGTGCTGGATGATGTGGTTTTGGGAGATATACTCAGTACTCTACACAAGACATTATTCTAGCTTTAATATTACTATTTGTTAAGATGTATGTTGTAATAATGTAAGTTCATTCTCTGATTATGTAGAGCGATTTTTTTTCTTTACTACAAGCAACAGCAAAAAGGGCAAAAAACACTTAGTAGCGAACTATTAAATTCTCCTCACTTTTAAGAGTGTTTGTGAAATACATCTACATGATCTACACTGTTCCTCTATAGCTTATGGTGCCAGATGTTTAAATTAATTAATATGGGGAGCAGTAATGACACACTGTCTTCCTGTGTCTCTCCCACAAATCGAGAATGATAAAGGTCTATTGTCAGCCATGCTGGGAGGACCTATACCTCACAAACAAGCAGTAACTGCTGAGTAATAAGAGCATTTCACTTAGTCTTAAATATATCTCTCCCAAACGCTGTCATTTCAAGGCTTCAACTACATTTCTCTGTACAAAAGTGGCTCTTCAATAACAGTTGAAATCTTAATTGTTGTGGGCCAGCTTGTGTGGGCTGTGTAATTTGCGTAATGAAGAGCAGCTGAAGAAGTGGTACTGCTGATTTGTACTGTCTGCTTAATGATGATGAATCCTGATGGGCACAAGAGGGTTACATGTTTATCTGAATGCATAAACAATCTGTTCAACTCAATTTGTCGGCAAACAAATCTGCTGCAGCACCACTAATGGAGGCAAATAATACACGGTCTGCAGAGTGATATTTGGGATGTTAAGCAACACTTTGATTACTGCAAAGATTATACAATATGCACACATACATAAGCAATAATGTGTCAACGTATATGGAAGATAAATGTATTCTTTCAATAAAGGTGAAGTATGAATAAAGTATGTGACTAAAGGTAACAATATTTGTAAGCAAAACATTTTTTCAGATCTTCCACCCCTTGCTCTTAAAAATAGGTTCCTTAAGAAATCTTCCTTTGAACACATTGATTTACAATTAACAAAAAAGTTAATTTCTTGATGCCATAAAACAGGGCCTGGAGGGCTGGAGTCCAGCACAGTTTGGTAGTTTCTCTCCACATACTCTCAAACCCTGGCCAACTAATAGAGGAGTGGATCCAGATATGTTTCAGCAAGGAAATCACCAGTGTTGAACACTGCACCTCCAGGACTGGAGCTGGGCACCCTTGCCATGGAAGAACAACTTTTGGTTTTTTTAAAAAAGGGAAAGGGAAACGTGTAATGAACCTTTTAAATTTTTAAAGAACCTTCACATGATGTAAAGGTTCTTTCTAGAACATCTACATTAAGTGGAGGTTTTTTAAACTTTGAAAAGGTTCCTCATCATTACAGTGGTGCTTAAAATCTAGATTTTTCTATATATCTGTATAATAATGACTAAAACATAATTAGATTTTCATATATGTATTAACAGTAGATGAAGGACACATAATTATACATAATTAAACATAATTATTTAAATGAGACAACAAAATTATACTTGGCGATTTTTATTTTGAGGAAAATTATACAATATTATATATCTGTGAGGGGTATAGTATTGGTTTCAGTGTAAGCCACTGCAACCACTGATCAGTCCGGCATATCAGCTTGGACAAATGTTAGGCCATTCCTCTATGCATATGCCATTTTAGCTGTAGGATACTGGTGAATTTCCTCACTGCACAATTCAAGTTCCTTCAAAATATTTTAATTGGGTCAGGGCTTTGACTTAACTTTCCAAAAAAACTAAAAACTTTAATCTTATTTAACCGTTCTTTGGTAGAATGCATCCTGTGCTTAGTTGTCTTACTGCATGCTTCTTTCTGTTAAGATACAATCAAATCATATTAATGCAGAAATATAGAAAATTCAAAGCAACATTTAATTTACAAAAATTATTCTGCAGAGATACATACACTGAAAGATTTAAGTACTCAAAAGTGGTTCCTCTACGGAATCAAGCAAACAACTTATTCGTGGGTTCCTTACCTTTAAGAATGTATGAAGTAGGATACTTGGGATACAACCTTTACATTATATGGAGGTTCTTTAAAGTTTAAAAAGGTTCTTCACACTTGCATCTCATATTTTTTTTTTTAAAAAGTGCAATGAAAGGTTATAAAAGGAACCAGAAGTGGTTCATCCAATGCATTTCTGCAAATAACTCTTATTGGAACTTTATTGGTGTTTTTATCCATAGACCATTCATTTTTATCTTTTCTGCTCTTTTTCTGTATTTGTCTGTTTATTTAGGTATCCCAGTAGACAGGCAGGCCCTCTCGTCTTTGAAATCACATAGCAATCAGCACGTTTTACAGTCTAGCACACTGATGCTGCAGAGAAATATTTTCTCTGCCATCTCAGTCGCCTCAGGCCGTGTGCTGAAGTGTCCTAGGCCACTGTTTACCTTGGGAATTAGCCTGCAAGACCCCAATGCTGTCATCAAACTGCATAGATTTGATGTTGAGCGATGCCAAAATGCATTCCTTGTCCTGCAGTGAAGCATCGTCGATATTGTTCTGATTGGCTGACAGGATAACGCACATGTCGCAGAGGTTGATGTTGACAGCTCTTAAATCAGCTCGACTTAATGGCGTACCCTTCAGTCAAGAGAGAGTATGTGAGAGAGGGAGGGAGAGAGAAAGAGAAAGAGTGAGAGAGAAAGAGAAATTGTGGGGGAAGAAGAAAAAATGGAGAAAAATAAATTAAAGATCGAGTCAGGGAGGAGCTCTGGGAAATTAGTTAACAAGTATCCCTTTTTTCTAAAGGCAGTGACATTCAGTTGATGTAACTATGCACTGGAGGATGTGGAGATGTTCTCTAATCTAAAGGGTAGCCTTCGCTGACGGCAGCGTTTTGGGTTCACTTTTAATATTCAGTCATGCCAGTGATAACAAGCTCTAAAGCAGGCAGCTAGGCCAGTGTTTTACACAAGCAGCATTATCCACTAACAGCAGCACATTAGCACAAACACAGCTCAGAGAAACTACTCATTCAGTTCACGCAGGTTATTCAAGTTTATAACAATTAGTTCTGACCACAAAACCTGAGTAACTAAAAAGTGTTCTGCCCATATTGTTATTTATGATAAAAAAAACATGTTTGTTCATGATACCTGTATCATCCCACTAACCATTGATTGCTTATTAATAACAATGGTCACTTTACTCTAAAATTGTTACAAACTATACTTTTACTAATGCAAATACAGAAATAACTGCAGAAAAGATCAAATTTAACACTGCAGTCATATATTTAAACCTGTCATTGCCCCCTAAGCCTTTAAAAACTTTTTCCAATTTTTGCAGAAGAGATGCCATATTAGAAACAATGTTAAGGGCTCCTCAGCTTTACCTTTTCATTGTATAAAACCAGAACAACACAACTGAAATTCTCACGCTTATGTTCTTTTACTTAATTCAAATGCTAAGTAGGTTAATTTTCTCATATGTTCTTCAAATTGTTTTTACTTCTCATACCTTGCCATGCTTATCCAAATGTTTCGGCAATGTACTCACAGGTAAGATGGAGACTTTGGGGAAATTGTGAAGGGTTTCCCACTCTCTCCTCAGATAATCCAGAGAGCCCACAAACACAATGTGCTTTAGCTCGTGGTAATGGAAGTTACTTGCCCGTAAAGGCATCACCAAATTTCGTAGCCCCACTAAAGCAGACGTGACATCTCCAAATATACAGACCACTACGTGTCCACTCAGAACTGTCATGGAAGCCTCACTCCTTGTCTGTGGGGAGAAAATCTTTTTAGAAACACTTTTAAGCTAAAAAATAGCAAACATGCATACTGAAAAAGCAGAAAGCAGGTGTGTCTGTGTTGTCAATTTGCTACACATGCATTTTACACATAACATAATAAGTCAAATATATTCAATCACATACATAATTTATACAATTAGATACATGATAGTTACTCATCACATAAATCCATTAAAAATATTGCATAAATATACAATAAACTATACATGTAAAATCATACAATACTATATATATATATATATATATATGTGTGTGTGTGTGTGTGTGTGTGTGTGTGTGTGTGTGTGTGTGTGTGTGTGTGTGTGTGCGTGTGTGCATGTGTGTGTGCGTGCGTACAATTGTCTAATGGTTTGACTGGAATGAGCTGTTAGAAATAATTCATAATAAATTATTACATTTGTCTTACAGTCAGCAATAACTGTCATTGCAAAGGGTTAAGTTCGTTTAGTTTGCTATGTTAGGGAAGTATTGACAAAAATTATAGCACAAAAATAGCTCTTAAGTGTGTATAGTGTGGAGGTAAAGAACAACACCCACCAGAATGACTTTCTCTATTTCTTTGGATGGACACCAGTGAAACATTCCAGTGGAATCATATCTCTTCACATTTACATCCATATTCTCAATCTGCTCATTTCCTGGAATAAGTAGAGGGTCATGCCTGAACAGGAGCAAATAAGAGAAAAAGAAATAAAATGTCACCAAATCACTGTTAAGACATCTCAATTAAAATACCAATGCAAGAAAATGCTCACATAGCACAACACGATCAAATTATTAATTTTCTTGAGGTTTGAAAGCAGAGCCGATTATAAATCTACACAACATGTCTAAATCTTCGTTCTTTCTGTATTTGTGCTGCACTGGAATTGAATGTTGAGAGAATTATAAAAATTATTATTACATAATCAGTCTGATGCTTTTTGTAGTTCAGTTATTCATTTTCCAAGCTCACTTGCTCAACATCACACAATTACTACAATTAGTGTCCCTCCCATGGCAAGTCTATGGCAATGATTTGTACACAATATGCAGTATAATATTCACATTACCTATATAGTATTCCTTAAAATAATTAAAATGCGTATGTTTCATTTACTAAACAGGTTTTGAGAATTACATATTTAATTATTGATTTAATTTCTCAGCTAAAAAGGAAATTACTTCATTTCAAATAGCTCAACTCAAAGTAATCTTGATTAATTCTGCACTTAGCACTGACCATCTGTTCGATTACTTTCTGTTTTTACTGAGAGAGCATTGTGCACTCCCTAAAATGTCACTTTTCTAGTAGTAGACTGTTTCGAGTAGTAAATTGTTTCTGGAGGTGAAGCTATGTGGGATTAAGATAATAACTGATATAAATAGTCATGCTATGTAGAATTGTGATGTTCCTACAGCTCTAGTAAAACAGGTTTTGAATAAGTAGAGTGAAATAAAAGGTTCAACATCTAATTCGTGCAAAATAAATATTTTAGCACATCTTAGAACAAAAATAATACAGTGCTCTAACTAAGCTTCATGTAATTAGTTACTTTGCAGTCCTGGTTGACGTTAGTTACAGTACAGCTGTTCATTATAATAAAAAAATAGCTTCTCTTATGTCACTAGCACTCTTGTACAGCAGCTTGCTTGGTCTGCTAATTTGAATTAACCAGGCTAGAACCACAGGGGAAGGAATTTCAAGTTAATGTCACTGTGCCAGAGCTTGTGCAAGCTTTTAGGAGATGACGGCTGTACACAGTGAAGGTGAACAATGCCATGATGTAACTAAATGTCTCTTGTATTTTTCTCACAAATGCTTTCCAGCGAGAGCCTCATTTCACCATACAGACAGTAAACAAACCTTACGAAGGTTACTGTAAATACTGTGTGTCATCACCTTTCTTTTAAGCTGATACCTTATATGTTATAATTGTGACATTAATCAAAGGTCCTTTAGCAGGAGCGGTGTGGTGACAGGGCTTGTCACTGCCAGAGCAGACCCGTGCAGTGGACTCCGTCCGAGCGGCTGCTCTTTCTAGGCTGCCATCAGAGTGCCTTCACTGGTGACAGCGGCGGAGTGGAAGGGAGTGAGCATGAGCAGAGCGCTGACTGAGTGGCACCAGAATGGAACGCCAATTACCGGCTTTTACCCCGCACCGCTCCTGACGCGCTGCGCCCTACAGTAAAAGCTTTAACAGGGCCGCACTTTAAATATTTTAGGAATTTGCCCAATCACATTGTGCTCTCCTGAACTGAAGGCCATTAATGTTTCAGAAAAGTGTCACGACCAAACAGGCTAATCTATATCAGCGTGGCTGGGTCGCTGAAGCTGATCTGGAGGAACACTGACCGTGAAAGAGGTCCTGCAACTCCACTGGCACTAACGCTAACACTTGCACTGGTGTACATTTAGCATGGGAGAAGACGGGGCTCTCCTGAAAGCACTCCTAGCAGCTCAGCAGCTGCTCTGTGCTAGAGTGAGACAGACTTTCCTGAATGAATATGAGGACAGTTCATTTGATACAAGTCTGGCTGGATTTGATTTAAAAAAAGCCAAAAATTGTGAAGCAGAGTTGTTTACTGTGTTAGAGTAAGCACACTCAGAATAATACCTTTTACCCCAATCTTTTCATAGAAAAACACACACAAACTAATATTTAATGTGCTGTCAGGAACCTCCAAAATGGAGAATGAAATGCATTAAAATGTTTATTCCAAATAATTTTGCACAATTTCTATTGGTCCTTTCCAGCAGCAGTATCCTAGTGCACAACAGGGATGGGGCCATATACTTTGGCATAAAACCCCAATCACAGTTATACCATTTCACATTTAATCATTCCCAAAAATATCTTTATTTCTTTTATTTTTTTATTTTTTTTCATTTATTATTTTTATTTGTTCTTATATTTAACTTTTATGTGCTATATAAATAAACTTGCCTTGCCTTGCCATAACTATTACATATACTGCCTTTTCAAATTGGAAGTAAATAATCTACACACTTAGCAAAAAGTTTTCAATAAAGTACTGAAAATGGGCTATTTAGCTTATAGCAATAGCAGAAGCCTTTTTAGGGCTTAAATTACATTTTATTCAAATGGCTGTTTGTTCCATATATAACCACTGTCTTTACTAAAGAACACTCAAAATACCCCTTTTAAGAGTGCACATGCACCATACAACATATAAGAATGAACAGTATTAGTGCTGGTGATCATTTCATAGTTAATGAAATGATATTATTTATGTTAAAAACAAATATAAGATTTATATTAACCTAAGGTCTGTGCTTTTAAACATTTTCAGTACTTATATATATATAGCAACAATAATAGTGATAATTATGGTAACCGAATACATAAAAGGAAATGTTCAAATGGTCCCATCACCTATGTACACCATTCTAATAGACTTTCCAACATTATACTATCAGACTATAACCTATATCCATATCCCAATAGGTATGCAGCTATTAAAGCTGAAACAAATACCTAACCCCACACACACCCTGCCTTTGTTCCAAGACCAGCACCTAATGCTGAGAGTAACATATGGCAGTTCCCATGTGTGCAGTCTCATAATGTGTGTCAGGTGTTTCTCAGGGATGCTATTATTTATGAGAGCACTTTGGGAGAAATTCCACAGGACACTTGTCAAGAGGCCATAACAACATCAACAAAACCCCACTGAGGAGCCCACTACTGGAGCAGAGAACGGGTCAGAAAGCCTACCTTTGAGGTAATAGCCTGAGGCCTCCTCTTTGCTCCGTGGCTGCAGGGGAACATGCTTTCCTTTTTCAGTTCTTCCACAGTGCAAACTTACACACAGCTTTCATCAGTAATTCCTTCAAACTCGCATTAGTCAGTGCCAGGAATAGTTTATCACCAGCAGAATGGATTATTACAGTACTCTTTCCTCAGGCCCACCAAATAATAAACTACAGTCTGATTAAATGCAGCACTTCAGCATATTAGTTAAGAGCAGATCCAGAAGAATAAACACTGGATAAAGCCTAGTTTTACAAACTGCTGCCTTCACTTTAGCAAAAACTTGTTTAACAAGTTTTATCATTTATCATGAACAATAAAACTAATGAGATAGCAGTGTTCTGCTTGTTTACAAAAAGTATAAAAAGAAAAGTCGTCCAGTTCTTTAAAACAGCATAAATGGATTACCTGTTACAGTAATGCTTGGCATATGTATTTTGTAGCAGTTGTTCTCTATAGTTATTGTAAGCACTTGGCATATGTATGTATTATAGTAAGTAGTGTAAGTAAGGAACCCAGAAGTTATTCTATGTAGCACCAAAAAGTAGTTCAATATTGTTTATTATTCTTATTTTTATTCTATTTGTACTATTATTTATAACTATCACACATTTTTGGTTCTTTATAAAATTTTTGTATTTGCATCATTAAAACTGCTCTCATATAACTGACAACATGTATTTTTCCATTCTGTTATTTTATGCTAGTGACATTGTTAAATTGACAGGAAATAACAGAACATTATTTCGATCATGTCCTCCTCTATTACATTTTATTATTAACAAAGGACTAAATTAGGGTTCTAAATTACATTAGGACATCCCCTGTTAATTACTATGCTAATGAATGATGAGACCTTGTCTTCATTTGCAGTATTTGCATAATGAGAGGTAATATTCAAGCAAATGAATAATTCTTTAATAGATTTGCAGCAGTATAAAGAGTCCAAGAGTTTTATTTTATTTTAAGAGTTTTAATTTAAAACAAAATATGTTAGGGGCACAGTTTTTCCTCTGAAAACAAGGCAACTCTATCTTTTTTCTGTCTCTCTCAATTTCTTTCTCTTTCTCAATTTCTTTCTTTCTCTCTCTCTCTCTCTCTCTCTCTCTCTCTCTCTCTCTCTCTCTCTC
>JBBPDA010000145.1:16952397-16969218 GCA_037974385.1 Arnoldichthys spilopterus
CTCTCTCTCTCTCTCTCTCTCTCTCTCTCTCTCTCTCTCTCTCTCTCTCTCTCTCTTTCTCTCTCTCTCTCTCTCTGTGTGAGTGTCTCTCTCTCTCTCTGTCTCTCCTAAGTAGGTTCATTCAGTGAGGTTCCTTTGAAGCCTTCCCCCCTTCACTCTGCATTTCGACAGCGTTTGATTGCCGAAATATCACATCAAAAATGTGTCAATTAGCATGCTGACTTCGCACAGACGATATGAGGCTGTGGGCAGGTGCTAATAACAGTGAAAGCATTTAGTGCTTTTACACCCCGACTGAATATTTCATTACATACTGCATGTTTCACCACTCACTCTACGGACCCCTGTCACTTCAATCTCCCCTCAGCACGCTGACTGCCGCTGCGCACCTCTGCCAAGATAGCTACGTCTCACCCACTGTCAGCACAGCCTGACAGTCACCAGCACAATCCTCTGCTCCACGCCACTCCAAGCTAGCAACATGACATTACTGCTGCAGCTAAGGGATCATGGCAAACACATTGTGACTTCCCACAATTAAACATGTCCCATCATAAACTCTGTGTGAACACTGTTAATTTAATTGAGAATCATGAGCTGAGGTGAACCGAAGTGCCGTTCACTGTCTTAGTGTTATTTTTGATTGAAAGTGCACAAAAGAAACAAAACGTTCAACCCTTTCCTGTTGAACTGGGTCCCTTTTACACCATCAGAGCCCAAAGACACCACAGAGGGCTCTGTGCTCACACTGAACACACAGCACAGCACTGTCTGGACTTGTAAAAAGAAAAGAGCCTTTCAGCTGAAAATTCCACTCGTAAAAACCTTTTGTAGCTTCTAAATAAAAGCAAGTTTACACGTCTAATTGGTATGTCCAGAGCAGTGGCCTACATGTGCTTTAGTAGAGCAAGGGAGAGGCAATTTTAACCAAAGCAGAAGTTGCCCTCCGAGCTGGGCTAGCTGCTTTTTCAAACACTGTTTAGCTATTCTAGCCCATCACTTGGCAGTCACTGACTCCCCCAATCCCTCTCCAGCAGCCAATGAAAGAAGCCTCTTGCTTTGAAAATTTTCTCCATCATGCAAACTGACAAAGGCATGCTTTTCAAAAACCCACAGCCAATCTGTTGATCATTATTTATTTACGACAGCCTGGAGGCGCAGAAGCCTGTAAAAACCATACTTGATATGGTATACGCTCGCTGTTTTTCCCTTCCCTTGCTTGTAGAATAAAGTCTCCCTAAGGCTACCTTAAACAATCCCGTCTCATTGTGCATAAAATTCACCTTTTGAAACTGAAGTATTTAATATATATGGTACACGGACAGCGGGGGCAGCGGTTGGAGAAGTCCGCAGGACTGCGTTTGGTTAATTCGATGTTTT
Source organism: Arnoldichthys spilopterus (assembly GCA_037974385.1). NCBI lineage: Eukaryota > Metazoa > Chordata > Actinopteri > Characiformes > Lepidarchidae > Arnoldichthys > Arnoldichthys spilopterus. The sequence goes on from JBBPDA010000145.1 coordinate 16,953,778, forward strand.
GCTGCAGGGCTATGACTTAAAAAGCCTACACCTAGAACAGAGGACCTGTCATCCAGTACCCAAGAGCCAGCCGAATACAGAGGCACCCTAAAGCACAGAAAACTTTGACACCACTTTGAAGCATTTCAAAACAGGGTAAATAACTCCCAAGAATTATTATCACTCACAGATCAAAGAGGAGATGCATACATTACACACAGCACAAAAAATTGTTCCACGCTTTAAGTTAAGAACTGAAAACTAAACATCCTTCTAAGCAGGCACATCGTTGGAAGTGTGCCAGGTTTTGCTTTTCTTTCTGTCTGTTCTTCGTTTCCTTTTTTCCTGCTTAGTCTTTATAACCAAGGGCATATTGAACATTCTTGCTTAAAAACATATAAAGGGTGAGATCCTCTGTGCATCTGACAATATACTGTAAGTAACACTGTCTGTAATTGCTCCTTTTAGGAGGGGTTTGTGGGAGAATTAGACATGTATGGTGGACATGTATGTAGAATAGCTACTGGTGCCTGGCTAGTGTCTGGATTAGTGCTTTAGACGAGGATAAAGAGCAATGCTAAAAAAAGTAGATAGCTTGTACCTTATTATCTTTATCTTCTACAAAGATGTGAAAATAAACAAATACATCAATAACAAAAGACTACCTAGGAACCTTTGAAAAGCTAAAGAACCCTTATGCTAAATTATATGGGAGTGTAACATCTGCAGTGAGTTGTGCTGTCCTCTGAATCTCTTGCTATGCATTCTTGCTAGCTAATCAGAAATGGACAACCTTGTCTCTTAATTTTTAAAAGCCTTTGCATATGAGTCTCTGTCTCCTGGCCACATGGGCAGAAAGCAAGCCCTTTTATCAGTCAAAATCAATTAGCAGCATTATAATTGCTCCGGACAGGATAAAAGGAAGGTAATATTTGAATTCATTTTTGATTGCGATGATACATCTCACATATGGCCTTAAGTACCAAAAACAGTACTCACTGGGGCTCCTACAATAGATGAAGAGCCTGAGGCTAAGTAACCACGCGGGCGTCTCTGATTGGTTGGCGCTGTCATTAGTGCCACCGCTGTTTAAGAACTACATGTGGACAAGACTGGGGGGGTGACAGCTGAGACTTTAAAGCGAGAGTATTTTTCAAACAGCTTTTCATAGCCTCTTTCATGACAGAAATATTTCAGCTCTATCATTAAGCACTGACAGGCTGACAGCTTAAACGCCTGAGCCTTAGAGGGCTCCTCTCCTCTCCCTCGCTCCCTCACTTCCTCTCTCCTTCTCTCCCTCGCCACTCCTCCTACTCCCAGCATCCCACCAATATCCCTCCTGTCTCTCTACCACATTCTCTCTCTGCCTCTCTCTCTCTCTCTCCTTTTGAAGGTTGGAGAGGAGCGTCTCGAAATCAATGTCTTACCTCATCATTTTGGGCGAGCAGTTGGGTGAATTTCTCATGCCTCCGTTGCGCTGCTTCTTTTTGGGTGACAGCGTTGATGGATGCTCATCTTCGACTGCAAACACATGCAAAGAGTGTCAGACTGTGGACAGCAGGGATTGTAACGTGTGCTGGAGATGACATATTAAAGAACACAAAAGCCAACACTCAATCAATCACGCCAAAAAAGAAGTCAGAGAAGACCTCCAAAAATAGAAAGAGAACACCGTTAGTAGGGACAAAAGGTACATTTCAGGAAAAGCAAGAAAGGTCACTGAGAACACTCATTAAGGCATGAACCTGATTATTACTGAGCCCATCATTCTGCTCCATTTGTAAAAGTACAGGTCATAGTATGCGAGTACGCATGTGTGTGTGCACAGGTGCATGTATGGACCTATAGCAGTCTGCATCAGTACTGACTCTTCTCTACATCTGTCATTGTATGAAGGACATGGACTGACACAATGACAGTGGAAGAAAAAAGAAAGCAGAGCAAAAGTCATTTGCATCATGTTTTCTGATGGAACACTTTACCCAAAATCAATTCACAGCATCACAGCTCTAAGTGATGAGTGGGGGCAGCTCTGTGTATATATCTTCCATGCCACAAGCACTCAACAAGCATGGCTCAAGCCCACTGAGCTCACCCATCTCATGCTAAAACACCACTTCAACGGGAAATTACTGAGGGGCTTATGAAAGTCACAAGCACCCCTACTGCCGAACACCATCAACAAGAGTAGAGGTGCCGGAAGGTCGACATCAGCTCATCACACTCTGAAGGACTTCACAGTCTTATGCAAAAGTTTGAACTTCCGTCAAATTACATGTTTGGTTGATAGTCTAACTGACAATAAGTGAACACATTCTCTACAGGGAACAAACTGTAATAAGATATGTAAGAGCATTTTCTAATTTTAGTGTGTTTCTAATTATTTGTTGAATTTTATATATTGGAAAACAATAAAGCATAAAATATAACTTTTCCACAGGTGACATTTAAAAAAAGTAACTGTATATTAGAAAGAGCAGAAGTGTGTTCCCTGTAGAAAACGCGTGGATATTTTCACTTTTCACTATTTTCACAAAATTATACACATCTGTCAATTGAGATTGAGCTTCCAATCTGACTGTATATGACTGTACAAGCTAAACAGCAGTAGGATCCACTTCCATAACAGGTCTAAAGCTACGGCTTCTTTTTCTTCTGTTGTTTTTCCATATTTACATCCTAACCAGAGTTTTACTTTCATAATACAACTCGATCAGTTTAATGGTATTTTATAATGAATTATATGTGTGATGTAAGTGTGTTTTTTTTTCTAGTGCAATACAGTGTGTATTTGAATATGAGAGCAGATAAAAAACAATTTGTCAACAAATTGGGTCATTGATGTTACTCATATTCAAACCAAAAACTCACTGCAGAAACACTTTGGTTAGAGTTCACAACCACAGCAATGGAATTAGTGAAATATAGGCATAGCATAGGCAGGCAGTGCCATCATAACACATATACCCTACATATTCCTCTCATATTGCTGTCAACTAATTGCACTAATGAAAAAAGACACATTAAAAATGCTCTGTCTGGTTATATACAAAATGCCATCGATTGACATTTGCAACTACACAATGGCCAGAGCAATGTTAAACACTAATCAACTTTCAAAATATCACTCCTGGTAGGCCGTGCATGGTGTAGCCCTTTGTTTCCCTATTATGGGTGAGGAGTGAGTGGCCAGGCTAAGCTTGGGCAACACTGCTGCCCTTGCTCCACCAAATTAGGCTGTGGAGATTTACGAGCTACAGCAGTGCCCTTCAGAAAAAGGCTTAACAATGAAATACCTCTACCTGCAGCATGGCCACTTCAGCAAGTCCCTGCTTGTTCCAAATTACATTAAGGCACTTTTACAACTTCAATCAAAACGGGATCAGTCCGGCAGAGTGCGACCGCTGTTCCAGACCACGGGCATCAATAGCTGCTGCTCTTTTTGTATCGGTGGTCAGGACAATTTGACTAGGCACCTGTCTCCACCAGCTCAGGCGTACGACAGGCTGATGCAACTTTTCTAAATATATGATTTACTCTCAGCCCAGCAGCAGCGGAACGGCTCCTTCAGTCCACGCCCTGCCTACACTTCAGAAATCTCTTTGTATGTAACTTAATCTGAACACATCTACAACGGACTCTAAAGTATACTCCTGACAACTGCTGCTACAAAGCATTCTCACACGTACATACAAATACACACAGTGCTGGGAGGGCAGGGGCCTAGCTGGTTGCAGGTAGGGCTGTCACTTTGAATTATATTAGCTATTGAGCAATATACTGATTATTTTGGTTGAGTTTTATTAAAAAAAAGATCAAACCAAAAAGCCTCAAAGAACAACTAAATACTTTATTTATTTAAATAGTTTTTTTGTAGAAAAAAATTAAAAAGACATTTTATAAAAGAGTGACCAGTATGAAAATATAAAATGGGTGTTTTCATCACACAAATTGCCAACTAATAATTTGTAGTTCACATTTATTAATTTCATGATTTATGAAAAATTGTTTTTGTTTGTTTAATTAAGTAACCAGTAACAGCCCTAGTTACAAGCTGTGTTACATGCATGCATCCAAGCCTGCAGGATGGAGGGTAGTGCTTGGGGGTCTGATGCAGGCTGCTAAGGGGCCACCTACAGGGTGTGGGGGAGCGCGTGGAGGAGAGTGTGGAAGACAGTGTAGAGGAGCTGGGGTGGTAGCGGTATTTTCCTGGCAGGCTGCGGGCCCGGTTCAGGCCAGCCAGGCTGAGGTGTCGGCGCGAGGGTGGGACTGGAGGGAGGAGACTTCCTTTACGGTTATTAACAAGAGGCACTGAGGCCACCACAGAACACTCCACTGCAGGCTGTGTCCTGCTGCCCACAACATTAGGCAGCACGTTTGGGACAGCCATACTGTTGGCCACTTTAACTGTGCGATTTCGAAAAGTGGGCGTAACTTCCTCCTTTACTGTCAAACAATGGAGACAAGAACAATGAAAGGACTTGTGCCTTTTTCAACATACACACACCCACACACACACATTGCTGAATAATTAGTTTGCTGTATTAGAATACATTCAATATAAATTCAGTTTAATATTTTACTTAAATAATGTTTTATTGAGTTTGCTGAAGTGACCTGTGAACTTGGGCCATTATTGCTGAAAGAACAAAACAAAATACATAATATGATTAAAACATTTTATTATCTATTATTAATTACCATACTGCTTGAGAATCGACCAATAAATATTTAAATATGAAAATAAAAGTTAATGTGGTTTCCTTTGCTGGACCATTTATTTTCCCCTTTGATTACTATTTAAGCTTGGAGAGTTGCAGTTTTGTGCCACAAAGGCTGCCATCACATTTCTAAATAATACACGATGACACCTTGGTTTTATTAAATACCACTTAACCACTTGGCATGCACTTAAAGTGAAATGTTCAATATGACATTTGCTTTGCCATTGCTACTAAGCATGAATTAATTAAAAGCACTTTTCCTGCCCTCTCACTCGTCCACATAACAGAACAAAGCACTGCACACTAGACATGAGATTAGTCTGAGCGAATCAGCTCAGACAGCAGGTAGGAATGTATTTGCAGAAGAATTTGTAATTGCAGTGGATTTACATTCTTTATGAACTCAATAGCTGAATCCCACACAAACCACAGCCGTTAAAATAGTTAACGTGCCATGCAGTGAACAGCGTATCCTTTACATTACATATCTATAAGACCTGCGAAGGCTAGAACAATGGTAACCTGATGAAAGGGGGCAAACTCCATGTCTGTTACAGTGAGCAGGGCACAAAGGGCACGTGAAGTGGTTCACAGTGGGACTTCTCAAACACACCGCCTGCCACCAGAATCCAGAGACTACAACCTAATGGCATCTACACGAAAGGCAAGAGGTTAACCAATATGTGGTGTAAGTGGAAAAGCAGTCTCCGTCTGCTCCCCAAACCTAGCTCTGAGCAATAAATAGACGGTTATTTCTGCCGTCAGCTGCCGCATAGATTTAAAGGCCGCCACAGATAACTCCTGGATTCATCTGGCCCCTGTCAAACACGCGCAGCATTACATGGAGAACATGCGCTGTGGCACTTTCACTGTGGATTTACAATAATCCAGACGGCAACTGTCCCTTCCTGAAATGCAAATGCTGTGATGAAGCCTGATTACAAAACTCTTATTAAGGCTGTGGTAAACTGTGGAATATGTAACTATGGCTCAACCTAATTTAAAAACTCAATTTTGAATGTTTCTGCATATGCTCATGTTAATGATTGGTATTATTATTGCTATTGGTATCACATGCAAAAATCTAATATACGTTTGAACAAATATATAACATACAATACATTAATGCATATTGCTCAAGTATTATTGCTAAGCTTATTCTGATCACATAATAAAACAATACATCATTTAAAATAAAATAATAATTAATATTAATATACATAATAGATACAAAATAAAATGTATAACACAGGATAAAGTGAAGCTCTCTGTTTGCATAGGGCAGTAAGAGATAAAGCTAAAATGTACTCCACTTTAAACTGAACCTAAAGGTTCTCGCTGGAGTTATAGCGCCATCTGCTGCTCAGCTCAGCACAACGCAAACCCACTACTGAAGCTCTAAATATGTGCACAATTTATGGACTTCATAGCATTACTAGCTCTTAAATCATCTCTCACAAGGACACAGTGCTCTTTATTCAGCATCTGGATTTTGTTTGGGTTTCCTCCATCAGCACCTGACCTTTGCCCTCACACATGTTTTAAAGAAACAGAGCAGAGAGCCACTCTGATGCATTTGACTACAGTCCAGCGATGAAGAACTGTCATCACAGGCTCCTATCAATCTACAGCCTTCTACAGAGAGCTAAAGATGGCAGCTTTGTAGCATAATACTTCAGGGGGCAAAATCACATAAACCACAAAAGCATAGCGGACAGGTTAAATGAGGAGAGCTAGATGAGTGGAGCAGAGGAGGAGGAATGTGGAAAACAGAGGAGCAGACTTACGTGATCTGACATATCCGTTATACTTATATTTGGCTGAGGAGAGTGCAGAGACAAATGAGAGGTTACGAGGAGGGAGGGACGGAAGGAAGGAGGGAGGAAGAGAGAGAAAGAGAGAAAGAGAGAGAGAGAGAATGCGGTGAGAAACAGTACACAGACACAGAACACACAGATCAGATGTAAATAAGAGAGATTTAGGTTTAAATGAATCAGCATTTAAACACAATTTGAAGCAAAGAGCAATGATAAAAACAAAGATGTTGATATTGATGATGATGTTCATGATGATGAAAATAAAAATAGAAAAATAGAATGAAAATGAAAATCGGCCAGTGGTGAAGCATTTTGGTGAATCAAATGTCACTCTCACAACACACCCTGCTGCTATGCCTACAGACTGTACTAAGGGGTAATAGTTTGATATATAGCTTTATAAGGGAGTTACACTGCTTATGCTGCAAAATAATGTCTTGAAAACCATAAAACTCAAGACTCTGGTCTGAACAGAACTTCACACAAAGAAAAGAGCAATTACAGTATCTCAAGCTGCTTAAAAAAAGAAAAAGGATCCATGTCTGGCATGTGGTAAGACATTTTAGTAAAGTCTCAATCATTTATTTATTCACATCATTTATTGTTCAAGGTGTATCGCCATGTGATGGAGTGAATCTTATGACACAACAAGCCAATCAGGAAAAACATCCAGCATGGAATGGACAGTGCAGTTCAGGGTGCTGTGATCAGGGTCTGAAATTAAGCAGGGCTGTTAGGACTGCAACACTTTTAATTCACTCCTCTAACTTGCCTGTTAGCAGTTAATACATTTGCCTGATATGGAAATAATATGAGTATTGGAATAACTGTATTGGACTGAAATGCATTATTTTAATTAATATATATATTAATATTAATATTAATATATTTGAATACCATAAATTATAAGAACACAGGAAGAAACTTTTCTGGATATATGATTGGTCAGGTTGCACAGAGCACAGCACAGAATGCTGTGATTATTTTGCGGGCTTACTTGCAGCCTTCTATGATATCAGCACTTTAAATGCCAATATTACAATAATAATTAACAATTAATATTTTGTTCAGACCCAGTAGTTGCTGCATAATTCATAGTATTTCCCAATCAATACATCTTAAGATAAATAACCTGCAGCCAGCACTTTAAGAGGTTACTTTCAGATGCTGGCTGTGATGCTGGTAGGAAGCATGATATGCACTCAGTGCTCAGCACCTCACAGTGCCCTCCGCTGTGCCCTGCTCTGTATCCACAACCCATTCCTTCATTAGAGCTGTAGTATCCGATGCTGTAAAGGTCACGGCGCAGGCCCAGGGCGGGGCCATGACATGAGCGCTCAGGCAGGGGCCCCGTGCCGGCCCTGGCATCTGTCGCCTGCGATCTGAGGGTGCAGGACGAGCGAACGGCCGCTCTGGCTAGCATCTGTCCCGGGCGGGCGGAGGGAGGCGGGCGGCCCCTGCTCCTGCCTGGTGGTAAAGAACTGTCAGGCCGAGTTTGCTGACGCACCAGCAGCGCTTGGGAAAATGAAAATGCAAACATAATTTCCGTGTCAGGCCGCATAAGGGCTGGCTCGGCTGAGGTCGGCCTTGCGAGGAGCGGACAGGAGAATCCACTCTTCATGGCTGCTCCGCCCAGGCCTGCCCAGGCTTCCCAAATCATCATCTCCCACGCCTGACACCAAGCAGAGCCGGCAGGAAAGGAAAAAAAAGAAACAAAACGAAATAAACCAAAAAAAAAAAAAACATATGCCCTCCAGAACAGAAAAGAAGCCCCTGACCTCTCCCTGCTGTCTTTCACTCCAAGACCAGCCACTGTTGTTTACAAAACAGCCATGGCCCAGGCTATTGTGGAAGCTCTGTTATGTCCAAAACAGGAATTAATGCCCTCTGAGATCTGGAGCGCCTTTTAGACTCCTTAAATCTGCTGTAATGAGAGGATAAGTCTCGGCAGGTAGAGCAGAGGGACCGTAATTGTCACCGTAACTTACAGCAGAAGCGCATGAGCCAGTGGCAGCGTGCACGTGCCTCCTGCGGCTCACACCGTTCACTGGTATCAAACACCTCTTAATGGTGTGCTGAGCTCCGCAGCCGTATTGACGGCTGTGCCACTCCTGGCTCCTTGTCAAACGCTCTTTGGGCTCCGGCTCCAGCTAACAGCAAAACAGACGCAGTTGTCTACCTCTCATGCATCTCATTTTCATACTAATAATTCTTTGTCTAGTTCTGGCATGAAAAAGCATTAGCATCCAGACGGCTGAGCACATAGAACAATGCAACGAGCAGCAGGGCAGAACATAGGAGGCTCTGAAGATGCAATGCTGCTTGCCTAGGATAGGGTGCCTTTACTGCCACGTGTTTCACACATTCTACAGAATTACTGCATCCAAGGGAGCTGTATTTATCTCAGCAATAACTGTGCTCATATAATGTGAAGGTATCTAACTCTAGAGCTCCAAGCTTTGAAGGGGAAACACCATGATATATATGTTTTCTGACCCATGAGGTGCAGAAAGATTGGAGTACATGATACTCATTTTACAGGATGCTATTCTCTAGCTTGTTCTGAGCCCACTGAATTAAACTAGACTAGCGGGGAGGAGGCCTCAGAGTGCAGATGAAGCTAACTAACTCAACCACATGTACAACTGTAGCGATTGCACTGTGCATTTATGAGGTGCGAGCATTGTCTGTAAAAGCTGAACTTGAAACTGCATACCAGATCCAGTCCAAAAGAAATCAATTATTCAACCGAGTGAAATCAAAGTCAGATGGAGGCTTGGAATTAATTCCTCATCATAGAAACGTTATGTTAGCTCTGACATAAAACCGATGAGAGAAAGCAAAGCAAATCCTTGGCTCAAACAACTGTCAGAAGTCTGAAGCTTTAACGGAACACACACTCAATTCAAAATCGGTGCGATGAGGGGAAAAAAAAACAACAAAAGATGTACTAAGACAGCAAAAGGATTTCCTGAAATCCAACAAGGGATGATGGGGCGAGGGGAGATCAGTAACAATGTAATGGCCAGTAATTGGTATCCAGGGATATCACCCCCTCCTGACCAAAACACAAGACACAAAGCCAAACTCATCATAGCGTGTTTGACACTAATCTAACAGGATGTGGGGAGCGGTCGGAGAGTGGTTCAGAGGAAATGTGATCGTCTGAACTGACCCCTGCTTTGATAAGCAGCCCATGCTACTGCCAGGCCTAACTGACAGACACTTTAGCATTTCACATCTGCTGGGGCTTAATGAGAAGGCCCCTCCACAGCACTGTGCTGTGCACAGTTAACTGCGTCCATCATCTCAGCCCTTCCTACAGACCCAATCACTGCCGTCTCAATTGAGTTTCTGCCAGGGGATCTCCTTTTAACTTTTACATTGAGCCAGACAGTCCCACTGTGGTATACAAGGCATTAAATAAAGGACATTGACTTTTTTTCTTCCGCTGTTGCTGGCTAAGAGAAAAGCAGAGTGGGGAGTGAATCTGATCCCATGGCAAAGCAGTGTGTGCTCTGTGTTTGTCCACTCGATTGTGTACTTCATTAAAAGCAAGTTCACTGTGAGGAAAATTGTTTTCTTTCGTTTTGTGGAAATGGTGAAGGCATAATGGCCTATGGTTAAAAGATGATTGTCCAAGAATAGGAGTGCAGAGAGACTTTCCAGTGCTTACTTACTCTTGAACTTAGCTTTTTATGGACATTCACTATGAGTAAAGATCCTCTTGAAACAAAATAAACTGTGTGACGTGAAAAATATACATGGCAATGAAATCATGACTTTTGTCTCATTGAGTGCATATTCAGTCCTATGCTGAAATGTGGGCACCCCTTGCAAGATAACATGCTTTGTTGATTTGAAAATAAGTGCATTTCCTCTACAAAGAATACACTTCAGTAAATTTCAATGCACAATTACTGTACTATTTGCTGAATTTAACACATTGAGAAAAAATATAACCTGTGCCCTTTTAAGAAATGTACAAGGCACATTTAATGTAATATAATATAATATAATATAATATAATATAATATAATATAATATAATATAATGTTTTCTCAAACTATATTAAATACAGCAAATAATAGTAATATTTACACAGTAATATTTAAACTTGCCAGATGCCATATTTATGTTATTTCCTGCAGAGGACGTGTTCACTTATTTTTTTTCTTTTACAAAACAATCAATAAAACTTGTCATTTGACCAGGGATGTTCAGACTTTTGCATATGACTGTTATTCAAGTATTAAAATGTTAATATCGATTAATGAAGGTTTTTCCAAACATCACTCAGAATCACTCAATGAGTAAATAGTCAATTGGATCTTTACAAATGGACAGAACTCTTCAGGTACAGTTTTTTGGACATCACATTCACTTATGAAATATTGCCTGCTGTTATTGTCCCCACATGGAACACACAAGATTATAATATATAATAACATTTATAATATATTTTTGGAAATGATCCTGGGTGCTAAAAGCTGCTTTATAGAGGGGAAAAAAGAAAGTTAGGACATTTGTATAGTTCTCCACCTTAAGGACCATCAAAATCCACTTAACATTAAAATCAAAACATCATCAATATCAACATATGGTACATCACACAACAAAAGTCCATCAATGTTCTAGAAAAAAACATTGAACATACTGTCATTGAGTAGACTTAATTTAAACCTGCTTTGTAGTTTGTAACACCAAACAGTGACTTTATCAATGCACCAGCACTGCACAAGTGCTCCATTTAAACATAGCATGCGCCAACACACTCCTGCCACCTAGTGCGCCACCATTACAGAGAAGCCACAACACTACCACTACCAACAGACCACTGTACAGAAAATCATACCCATCCATAAACCACCACACCCAGCAAGAAACAGCCACAAAAACGGCACAGATAGGGAAAAAATGGAGGCACAGAACTAAAAAATAAATAAATAAAACAATAAAAAAATAATAAAACAAAGCACACCACATGGAGGACGTCACGGACACGAACACAGGTCACAGACGTGAAAGAACAGTGTGGTTTGGCGATCGAACTTACAGGCACGTAAACTGGTTGAGCAATCATGAACAGAGACAGAAGAAAGTGGGAAGGCCCTCTGAAGGCTGTCCATGTTACTATGTACACTGCCTGACATGCACGAGCAGTCGCGCTCAGAGCGCCCGCAATCAAAACAACATGCCAGTTTCATTCGCTTGTAGACGGACATCTTGGCTACAGTCATGTGTTGGATGAGAGGAGAGGAGAAGCAGCAGGTTAATGGCAAGGAAAAAAAGAGTTCATCAACCAGGGATGTCTGAAGGTAACTTGGTTTCTTTTGTTTTATAAAGGAACAGAACGTGAAGCCTTAGCAGCAAGCTCTCACAGGCTTGACCCGTCAAGGGGAGATGAACATGCATCTTCTGCTCATCTGGCTACAGCACAGAAAACTCCATGGTTCAGGCATAGCATTGTCAGAAAAGTACATAGGGAGGCCAATTTCACTTGATTAAGACGACTTAAATGAAAGGTTTTGGAGATTTCTGATAGACGCCTCATTCATGGCCTTTTCTTTTTGGCAGGTAACAGACATCTTGCCAGGGTCAAGCTGTGCCCTAAGGCTGAATATGTCATAAGGTAAAAAAGTCAGATATGACAGTAGGATCAGTGGGATAAGGAGCAGGGGGTGTCAGGCAGAGAGGGATGAGTGAATGCTTTCAGCAGCAAAACTTGCTTCATCAACTGCATCCTCTATGTCTAAAAGAGAGGATCACGTACCTGTATCCCATCATGCAGCAGCAGGGCCTTGTCAGTGGCATCACACTAACTCTACAGGCTCTTACAAGAGGCATAAGGCTTTTTTAAAATTCTACACTCCAAGGCCAACTCACCACGCCGTGCCCCCTCCTACAGTGAACTAAGCAGGGGATTGAACTAGGGTTTCATGCAGAAGTGGTGAAACAGAAAAACACTGTTGCACAGTATGCTGATTTATTGCAGCAGACTTTGATTAAAGGAGCAATTTCCTACATTTTCTTCCAGAGGTTCACTTATATTGTAAGTGTGAGTTTATTTAACAAAAACCGTCATTTCCACATGGTGATTTTCAAGCCTCTCTTTACCTCTGAGAACAAAACTGTTTTGGTACACAGCCTTAGAAGCTGATATATGTAAATGTTCTCGGTTCTGCTTCACTTTTTTGTATTAAAACTCATTTAAAAATCATTCCAGGCTGAAACACTCCTCATCACTTCATTGTGAACAGGCAAGACAAATTGTCACAGGCCAAATTAATGTAAATGCAGTAGTTTTTGTGACATCATAAAGACATTTATTCAGACTGGGTTGATTTTGTAGCTTATTTTCCATACAGGGACTGTAGGAACTGGGGAGTAAAGAGTGCTGCTTGAATCTCTGATAACGTTTGTAAACTAAATCAACCTCTTTTTTTCTCTTTTTTTTTTTAAAGCAAGGAAAACTAGTTTTTCCATGACATGGGATCTTTAAGGACTGCATGGCAGCTCTGCATATAAGAATCCAAGGGTTCTCATGTGCACATGTAGGAATGTGTGTGGGAGAAGGGTACGTGAGAGTGTGCGTGAGAAAATGTGTGTCTGTGTGTGTATCTTGGGGGAGAGGTGGTGAGTGGCAACAGCAGAATTAGTTTGCTGTGATTCTGTCTATAAAGAAAATAAAATAATACAAATTAAAAACAGAATAAACAGTCCCCGGTACTCTCATTCTCCTGGTGCCGCTGTTATAACGGACCATAATTAAGTCTGGCACTCCAGTCTGCAGGGAAAATCTTGCTTTTTTGGACTCCATCTGAGCACATTAGCCTAAATTAAGAGGCCAATTTCAGTAATATGCCAGCAAGAGAATAGGGTACATTAACCTCAGGGACTGTTTTCCTCCCACAGGATCATGCATAAGAGCTGAAATTAGGGATCATAAGCATGCAAAGAGAGATGGCTGCAGTCTCAGCATTGGAGTGGAGGCTAGTCAACTGTTTGCAGGACAGAAACAGTTTAAGGCGGTGCCCTGTCGTGCAGCAGTGAGGCTGAGACTTCAATGCCATGCTGAAATCTGTCACTTCAGAGATTTGAGGTTGACATTCATCAAAGCATACGTCATGTGGATATGTTAGTCAGAAAGAGACATGGAGGGTGGAGGAGGAGACGCAAGACAACATGACGATGTGAGTGACTTAACGCAACTACACACAGACCCTAACTGAAGTCTCTTAAACACCAGAACCATATTTAGCAAGAATGCTGTAGGCACTTGTATGTGCACGCCTAATAATAACCTTCCATACAATGATATAAAAGAACACAACACACTACAAAAACCAAGAATGCCAGTGACTGGGGAGGTACACTACCTGTGATTAATGCTGTAAGAATACTGATTGTATGCACTGCCTAAACAAATGAATTCACATCACCAAAACACAAGCAGCACATGTCCACGAATAAAGAAGAAGAAATGAAGACAGAGAAAGAGAGTGAAAGAGACAGAGAGAGACAGAGACAGACAGAGAGGGAGAGAGAGAGAGAACAAAACATCACATTCTACTAGGCGTCTTATATAAAGGAAACCAAGTGATAAGTGAGAAAAATCCTTCTATTCACACCAAACTAACCTTTCTGCTGACAGCATTCTTGCTAAACAGGTTTAGAAGGACCTCAGTGCTCCATTTCTACTCCTACCTCAACCACAGAGCTATTCTGCCATCTAGAGGCCAACTTACTGTACAGCAGCTAGGTCCAACCTAATCCTCCATGACTCTGATAAGGAGAGATATTCTAATCATTGGCAGTGAGTAAAAAAGGGCCTACATAGGAATAGAATTGAAATGCAGAGCTGGATCATTTCAATTCATAGTGTAGGGATGAGTGGTCTGTGCTGAAGAGAAGCTGGCCAGGGCCTGGGCAGCGGGGGCGGGTGGGAGAGTGGAAGCGAAGGGGAACCACATTGTTTTGATTGTGTTTTGGAGACAATGCTCATTACATCTAAGTTTTTTAAGAACTTCCCACAGGACACTTTCCGCTTTCTGAAAACACAGCATCTTGCAAAAATTGCCTCTGACAGAGAGGGGGATGGACAGAGATGGATTTTTTCCTTCCTCTGGGCTCTTTTAAGTCCATGACTAGTGTTACCAGTATCAATCTACTTGACATTTCGGATTGTCACCGCATCCATTTCGGGTTTTTGAAGAGGCGGTGGGACACCAGGGCTATGGGATGGATTTAGACTGAGAATATGATATGCTATAAAGTCAAATGGACATTGACTTGAGTCCATAGTCTTTTGGTTAACCCTTGGGACAACTGACCTACCCATGCTCTGACCACAAATGTGTTCTTTCATAACAACTATTGCAAAGTTGGACAGGATAAACAGAATCCCTTCAATCTAATGAGAAACTGTAACTCAGTCAAAACACCTAAATTTAGACTGTGTTATTAATGTCAAACACTGTTAGGATGGATTGTGTGCTACAATTTAAAATAATGTTTCCAGCATTCTGTAAAGCTTGTCCAACCACACAACATTTTATAAGAAGGAATATATTTGTGGGGGTAGAGCATGGATAGGTCAGTTGGGTTGTTTGTCCACAAAGCTCTTGCTCTGCTCACATCTAAGGGCATAGGGTGGGCCGTGGAGAGTGTTGGGGTTTGGTTAATTTAGGGCTGTACTCTGCTATATTGTTATTTGACCTGAGGACAGTGTAGAGATGAGAGGCGTGGGAAGGATGCAGCAGCTAG
The DNA here is from genome assembly GCA_037974385.1 of Arnoldichthys spilopterus. NCBI lineage: Eukaryota > Metazoa > Chordata > Actinopteri > Characiformes > Lepidarchidae > Arnoldichthys > Arnoldichthys spilopterus. The sequence continues at coordinate 16,969,064 of JBBPDA010000145.1, forward strand.
ACTGGTACATGCAACATAGATATAGATATATACTATCAGCGGAGAGAGAGAGAGAGAGACAGAAAAAGAAATAGGGATAAGAGAGAGAGAGGGAGAGAGAGAGAGAGAGAGAGAGAGAGAGAGAGAGAGAGAGAGAGAGAGAGAGAGAGAGAGAG
>JBBPDA010000145.1:16969600-16992461 GCA_037974385.1 Arnoldichthys spilopterus
GAGAGAGAGAGAGAGAGAGAGAGAAAGAGAGAGAGAGAGAGAAAGAGAGAGAGAGAGACAGAAAGCGCAATAGAGAGATTGAAAGACAGGAAGACTGCACTCTGGGCCACAGGAACCCATTTTTACTCACAATGTATCACTACCAGTGAGGGGTTTAAATAAAGAGGCATATTCCAGGGCAGCAAGGAAGGAAATACATCAAAACGTCTGTCAATGGTCATAAAAAATGGTAAAAAAGAAAAAAAAGAAAAAAAAGAAAAAGAATAAACATAACACACGCTTTCATTACAGCAATGGAAAAGGTCATCTCTCTCTCAGTGTGGAAGATTTAAAACAGCTTCTTTCAAGCTGAAAACATTAGTCATTTACATTGAAAGCCTGCAGTGGGGTATCGCAACAAAGTGAATAAACAAATAAAGTATCTTTGGTTAGTGCCTGCTTTATCAGTCCTATCTCCCGTAACCTCCAGTAGGTCACATCTGTATTAAAATTACTGAGATGACTCAAAACAAGAGGCTTCTTTTACAGCCTGCTATGTGGCTCTTTCACTAACCTTGCCTTGTGTTTGGCTGAATTATTCATCCCGAGGCTAACTGGTTAGGACAAGTGCTTATGTAGGTCAGGTAATAATAATGTGTTATTATAACTTTCATGATAATCTTCCCTCTGGTTAAACATAAATATGGCTTCATGCTAACAAAGCTAACTAGGTGCACAGGCTCTTGGAGTCGAGATGTTATTGCATTTGACTGTCATTAATGAAGCTGTGGAATTAAATAGATGAAATACCTGCATAGCTGCACACCTACTCACTCTGCAACTAAGGATCTTCACCGCAATAATGGCTGACAATGAGTCTAATAGTCATCGGCCTGAGCTTCTACACTGAGCAATGCGAATCTTCATGACTACCTCATTTCTACTTCAGTGCTTTCCTGTCAGAATGTGTTCTGGCTGGGCTGAGAAAGTGGGAGATGACAGTGGTGAGTCTGAGCAACGCTAGCACCGGGCTCTCCGGGTAAACAGGGTGGATATGATTAGTAAAATGATCGCGGGGCCAGGAGTGTGTTTGCGGTGTGTGTGACGAGGGTGGGCCGGTGCTTTTTGCCTTTTGTTTTTCCACCTGACTGGTGCCATTATCTTGGCATCTCTCCCACTGATGTTAGTGTGGGCTGACAGCCTCTCTCTTCAGCCTCGCTAATCACGTCATTGCCTCTTCCCGTCTCTATTCCTCTCTGTCTCCTTCTCCCTCACATGCCGTCATTAGCATGTTGATGAACTAGCTGTCTTTTCCACAACCCCCCCCAACTCATTGCCATCACTCATTGACTGCTCACTTTCTAAATAACTGGCGTGTTTCCATCTTTTATTCTCTGCCTCTGTGTGAACCTATTTGACATCCATTGGGCCCTTCTTAAAGTCCATTACTTTTACTGCTGATGGACCCTTTGCTTCATTGGAAACTTTCGCGTTGGTTTTTTCTGGGTGTTTTTACATTTAACAAGGGAGGCACTGAGAAAATCAAAAGGGTTGTAAAATCTATTCTACTCGTAACACGAAAAAAACAACATTCAAATAAAAAGCGCAAATCATTACAAAAATGAACATAAAAAAAATTGATTCCTATCATAAGCAAATACATTTGATCATATGCTTACACAAAGAGTAAAAACTGAAAAACAGAGTAGCCTGATATCCTATGAAGAACAGTAATAAGGTTCTGTTGAAGGTCAGTGAAATGTGAGGGGGAGTGCAATGCCTTGGTGTACTTACGTCTCTTGCAGCCACACTTTTTGATCCTTTTGGGATCTGTGATGTCATCGTGACAAGCTTTGCAGTAGAAAAATGCTCTGAGAGAGAGAATGGCAATGCTCCATTAAGCACATACAGAAAACAACAGCATTATGTGTCAACTGTTCAAGAGAAAATGATCAGGGATTCAAGTGCACAAGACATCATTCAACAATAACTAGCAAATGCTAATTCTTAATGCTAATTCTTATCATCAGTCAATTTTGGTAATTGCAGCCAATAATTCCAAATAAAGTTTTGCTTGTAAACACACTGACTACTACAAGATAATCGTCATTCAGTGAGAAGACTCTTTAATGAAGGACACAAATACCTTTTGACCTCTTTGGCGTCACTGGCAATAAAGAATCCCAAGGTTCCCTCCTGCATCTTGACATGGTTCCCAGGGTTGATCAAAATACTGTACAGTCAGAAAGAGGATCACAATTGTTACAAGAAAGCACATAAAGCTTGTACAGTCAAACACTCTAATCAAGAGGAATGGTACACACGTTTCTCCGCCCTTCAGAGAACACTAATGGGCCAAAAGAGCCTCTACACTGCACTGCCACCGATTTGGTTTGCCACTGAAATGTTTTTTTTTTTTTTTGATCTACTGGAAGGATGGGGAACTAATCCTTTCCACACAAAACAATATCAGTGGAGATTTGCTTATTTCAGCCCTTGTTATCATATCCAAAGCAAATAAGCAAAATACACAGTACCACAGCTGGCACTTTCAGGCTGCTCTGTGGGATAAAATAAAAGAAAGTATTAAAATTGCTTCAGTCATGGTGGTTAGGTTGAAGCATTCCGATTGACAAATCAACTGAAGCAGATGGTCAGAAGGTTTGCTTCCATACAGCCGTGGTTTACCTGTTTTTGTACTGAGGAGTGGAATGTTAGGGAATGACCAGGCCTTTTAGATTTAGGGATGCACTCTTAGCAATAGTCTCAGCTAACTGCATTCATAAGCCATGGCATGCTCTAGAATGGGCTGGTCCTGAGTCTGCACTACTGTTTAACACTGCAAAAACATTTGATGAAGACTAACATGGGCCTGGAATTACACAGTCAAATTCCAAAGATATGTACATGTTCTCTCTGGACTGGACAATATAATAATCAGAAATGTCCCTCAACTTCATTGTAAAGTGCAACGCTAATATACTCTAGATGAGACTTATCAACATGTACATTTCTCCAAAAGTTTGGTGTCCAGGCTTTGAGTTATTTAGCCCATTTCGATCAAAATAATTAAGAAGGTTAAGTAAATGCTTGTCAAAGACAGTCAGTGTCTCAGTGTGACCTCCCGTGGTGGTAGGGGACAAGTTTCTGATTCAAAAGCCTTGCCAAACATTCACACTTTTTATCTAGCACCGTTTTAGGAGTCAATGTAGAGTTTCAGTAGTGATGACAGAGCCACTACTGAGCCACTGTATCATTCCCCATTAATTAGACAGAGACGGGACTACACAACACAGTCATTAATGCTTGCCTTTGGTTAGGAGTCATCAATGAGTTGAGTGGTGACTGTAACATTGGACAGACATCCGGCCTGGCCAGAGCAGCAAGGCCCCAGAGCCCAGATGAAAGGGAGAAACACTGGGGACCGTAGCCACCCACTAATGCATTACAGCCACAATAGAGCAAAGAGAGATCCTAAAGTCTAACATGTGCATAGGAACAAGTGTAGATAAAGTGTTGCTAAAGCTCTTTCCTCTGGGCTCCACAAACAACCATGTTATCAAAAATGAAGACCAAAAAAGAGGGGGATTTAATCCTTTATAAAGCAATGTTCATCTTATATTAGCAAAGATACAAGCTAATAGCATGTAAGCTAATGCAATGTGTATCCTTTGTGGAGCTTTATATGATTAAATTCCCCAGCTTTGTAACAAGCAGCACATTCTGCATGCTGTTCAGAAGATGACAAAGTAAACAAACTGACTCATTCACCAGCATATCCACAAACATTGCTCCCCAAATCTGAGATTTTCCACAATGCTTGGCTTCAAAATATAAGAGGGGCCAAAGCGCTCTGCACTCGGCAACAGTGCTCGAATCACTCGGCAACAGAGGCCTGTAGCTGGATCAAACCTCATATTATGGGAAACAAGGCAAGCATCACATGTGTCACGTGACAAGAGTGTTCAGGCATGCGATTACCAAGAGTGTCACAACCAACGGCACATCTAAAGAGAGAGAGCAGGTGCAGCCACCGCACAGCGGCACGTAGATGCAAACTGTTGCAGTAACTTCTGTGCAGTTGGATTGTTGTATAGAACACCAAACTGACAGGAAGTGACCTCACTTCATAAACATCTACTCAGAGACGCACAGGCAATAGGGTACATGATGAGTGACAGGTCCATAAGACGCACAATGAGACACACTCGCACACACCCACACACACCCTCACTTACTTAAACTCATATTTTCCTTTCATCTATTACTTACATACAAACAGAGCAAAGAGACTTATGACTACACACGCACACCACAACTGGCACACGTACCCTACACACACATGCACATGTGATAAGGTGTTAGAGTGGCAATGACAGTTAAAGAAAGATGGCTGTTTTGGACAGTGGCCTTGTTTAATCAGAATGAGTACAAAACTGATTGATAATTTACAGTAATTATGAGTTGAAATGTGACCTGACGGAACAAATTCCCAACTCAGTTAAATATACTAATATAAGTATTAATTGATGATGCTTATAGTGTTATGTTTATCATAGGTGGTCAAGGTTCCATATGACCATTGACTCATCAGAGCACTTTCTTCTGTGTGTCACAACAGATGCTCTTGGTTACGTCAGAAGAAACTTTAAAAACATGAAGTACTGTTTGGATGGAGAAAATTGCACAAAAACAGAGGACAGAAAAAAACTCATTAGTTTGAGCAGATATGTGCACAGCTTGACGCACACTGAAAAAGAACGCAGGTGAGGAATGATAAAAAAAAAAAACAGTAAAAAACTCAAATCAGAAGACATGGGGATGATACGTAAACAGTACAGACAAAGTTACAAGTGACTCAAATGATAAATAGCTAATGTTTCTGCCTGCAAAGAAGTTAGTGCATTAAGCACAAGGATCACAATAAGAAAGTAAGAGATTTGGCCAGATTTTAGAAGGGGGTCGGTACAATATCCTTAAGATTTATCCAACAGATGGAGGATCTAAAGTGTGGAGGGGTAAGATAATGAAGAGGGCATACCGCTTTCTGCTTCTGCAAACAACAAGAAAACATTACAAATCACACATTTATTACATGATGCCATGGACTTAAATAAGGAGGTGAGGTTTAAAGTGTCAGTCATATTTGTGCCACAACTGATCCTGCTCTGGGACGTAGGACTATGGTAGAGGGCAAAAAAGTTATTTTTCAGTTAGTTTTTAAAGAAAAAAGTGTCACTGGCCAAAAAACTGCTTATCTGTAGCCAAAGTAAGAACAAAACATAATCCATCAGACTTCAGTAACATGATAACTGACTGTGTTGTGCCCTCTATAGGTCCTGTGCAACAATAAAACACATTAAGATGAGTAATCAAGACTCATAAAACCTTTGTGGCAAGTCACTAATATACACCAACAGGATTAATAATGTTGGCAGGTTAATAAATAAAGGTCCTCTGCTTTCTCTTCAGATAAAGCACAACAATACTGCAAAAGTGACACTTTTTTAGAATATAAAGTATAGGCATCTATTTGAATGTGCAGGCCAAACTAAACTGAAAAGTAAAACCAAAACATGAAATAAAAATCTGCAATTTTCTATACCCTGCAAGCATTTGGCCACAATTGTAGTTGTGTAAGAATCCTACAGAATGGCAAATTAAAAAGTGAAATTAAGATCTGGACATTTAGGTGTAATTTAGGTATAACCAGAGGGTTCAACATGGCTGTGCCAGAAACCAAAACTATGAAATCTACTGCTCACACCACACACCCTAGTGATCAAGGTCAAATGGAACTTAATACTTTGGTCTTTTTATTGTTTTTTGTATTTTTTCAGGCCAGTTTAATGCCACACTCATTAGTTATTGTGAAAAAAATCAAATGCATTAGTAAGAAGTTGTACAAAAAGATCTGAAGACAGGTTGTGGATGTGGGAGGGGTGGTGGGATTTGGCAAGTTGAGGTTACTGAGACAGAGTACTTCATGTTATTAGTTCTCATGGTTCATTTAACAAAATGTAACAAGAGTGCTATTGATGAGAGGCCCTTTACTGTGAGAGTAAAGCCTTCATCAATATGTCACAGTGAGTCTGAGCAGATGTCATGGCTCTATCATGTCACACTTATTCATACATACAGTCATCATAACCTGTTTTACAGTGAGAGTTGCAGCCAGGGGAATGTCCTCCAGTGATCTAAACAATACCCAAATATTTCTGGGGGCTGTACCATTCTGCTTCCACTAGAATGCAAGGCTTCTGTCTAAAGTCTTTTTCCTAACCAAATTAGAAATTACAGAGGGAAACGACTTATAGAACCTTAGAGCATATCTTATAGAATATTTAACTCTGCTGTCCAAAAGTGAAGATTTTGATCATTTTTAATGAAATTGTTGATGAAAGTACATATTCATTGTGGTTGTGAAAAAGAGGGTGAAGTGCTGGTGTAGGATTGTGAGGAGAAAAAGTGAGGGGCCCAACTGCTTTGCCCCTCTTTGGTCAGGTTAATGTCATGTGAAGAATCAGGAAGACCAAAGGGGGACAAACCTGCTTTCCCTCTGCTCTGACTTGTACTCAATTGCGATCAATAACAATTTGAGCTTCACATAACACAGCCTGAAAGCAAAAGAGATAAAAAACAGATTAGTGCAGTCACGAGTTCAAATACTAAAATATAATTTTACCACAATACAATAAAATTACTGCACCTTAGCTACTAACTTTATTATTACAATATTCATGTATTTCAGGACTAATCGCTAAATGTTTTTTTAACATTTAAACAATATGGTGAGGTACAGCTTATAATATCAAATATTCAATAAGAATCAGAAGTTTGAAATATAATGGAGGATGGAAGGACACAGTCTTACTTACTCACAAACTGTAGGAAAAGAAAGCCCAACAAAGGCACTGGACAAGTACTCAGTGTACATTTCATTGGCCACGCCCTCTAGATAATACTTCTGCCATGTGTCTTCTTCAATCTGTACAGTGAAAAAGAATATACGAGTCTAATGAGACTCAGATATGCACATCTATATGTTCTGTCCATACAGTCTATATAGGATATTCTAATAATCTAAATATGAAACAGAATACATTTAAAAATAATGCCATTTTGTAGAACTGAAAACCTAAACAAATTACAAAATTATTTATAATAATATTTACCTATATTCTAAATAAAATGTACTATATTCTATAGTAAATATGCTTTGTGCTTTTTCATTACTAATGCACTACAGACATCATATTATACTAAATTCCATATGCGTAAACTTTCCATTTTATGTTATATAGCTGAATTTTATTTTTGCTGTCAGTGCATTTCATTGTATTTATTTGACCTAATTTTCTTACTGTAAAGCATTAAGCCAAATAGCTTGTATAAAATGTGCTTTGCAAATAAAGTTTAAAATATTATTATCTATCCATTCAATTTCTAAACCGCTTCTTCCATTTTGGGTCAAAGGGAAGCTGGAGCCAATCCCAGCTGACTACAGGCCCAAGGCAGAGTACACCCAGGACAGGAGCCCAACCCATTACTGGACAACACAAACAGACAACCATTAACACACACACTCACACCTAGGGGCAATTTAGAGTAACCCATTCACCTATTGCAAGTTTTTGGACAGGGGGAGGAAACTGGAGCACCCGGAAGAAACCCACACAAACACTAGAGCTTGCAAACTCCACATAGAAAGGCACATGTGGCCCACCTGGAGATCAATCCCAGGACCTTCTTGCTGTGAGGTGACATCACTGACCACTGCACAATGCCATCCAATTTATTTATGTTTGTTTGTTTGTTACTATTAAAACAAAACTTTATTTGGAAATGTGTAAAAGACAGCACATCTGCCCTGTTTTACTTATCTTAAATAAAATGAAAGATTTGCAATTATAATTGCCTGGAGTTTAAGTCAAGGACATAAAGAGATGGACATAAGAGTCAAGGACAAAGTATCACTTTTGTAAATTTCTGTTCAGTTCTTGACTGTCCCAGAGAACAGCATTCATCTCCTCATGAACTGAAATGTATCTTCTTTGTGGATAAGTCAAGTGAGTTTTTTTAGCTGACCTTTTGTGAGAACCTTTTAGCTGACTGTAACCTGGCCTTTCCCTTTTTAAATCTTACCAGGGGGTTACATCTAGTCAAAATCAGAGGTCATGTTGATGTATCTTTCTTTTGATGGTACTTTTTGACATGCCAATGCTAGTTTTCTGTCCAATGTCCTAGAAGTTAACCTGACAGGGCAGTTAATATTCCAGATCCAAAAAAACAAAAACTCCAAAAAAGTATCACTGCCCAACTTCCATGAAAGACATCTAAAATATTTTCTTAGATACCATGAATGTTTAAGAGCAAAAGTAACAAGCAATAAAGCAGGTTTATGGTAGAGTTTTGCTGCACAGCATCCAGCAGTAAGAAGAATTGCTGTGTAAGGTATACAGTATTGAGTGTGTTGAGGTCTGGTTTCTTCATCATCACCTCATTACACATGTGTGAGGAGCAGGGCAGGACGAGCTTTGATAAGCAGTAGTGCCATTACGCAAACCTTCGGCTATTACTCTGCCATCTCCAAGCCAGCATCTGTCTGACAGCCAGACTGAGCATGGCTTTCAAAGCCAGGCTTAACTCCTAAAGAGGGCTCCCCCTGTCTCGGCTGGGCTGAGAGCCGCTCTCTTTTTCGGGCGAGCTGCTTTAAGTACTACGCTAATAGGAGGTCTCTTGTCATCTCGCCCTGAAGAGATGGCAGCCATTTACTTAGGGCTCCCTAAATTACCTCACACATTTTTGTCAGGCCTGTCAGGCTGGATGTAAATGCTACAGGCATGAGCTTTTCCAGCGATGGAACAATTATTTCCTTGAGTTCCTCCAGAGAGCAGAAGGAACACTGTCTGATCGTCAGCGTGAAAAATCAGTTTGTTTACTACACTTAAAAAGCAAGAGGCCTGACAAAGGCTTAACGTTTAAGCTAAGTTATAGCTTCCTAGTTGGTCTTTCCAAAGGTCTATTCTACAAGTAATACACATGCTATCTTCAACATTAGGAGGTATGACTTTTCTGTACGAGTGTGTGTGTCTCATTAACACCTCTCTAGGCCCTTCTGGTTTGTCTCCCAAGTGCCCACTCAAATCAGCCCTGATTCCAGCCAGCAGAGCTGTCTATTCTAGCCCTTCTGCTTGAGTGAATCGGATGAGACAGATTGGTGACGCACTCTCACACATTGTCCTGTTGGGCTTTCACTGAGGAGTGTAATGTGCCACTGCTGACCTATTTCTCCTAATTGCCTCCTTAATTAACACAATGTGTTTAGTTGAATGACAAAGGCTGCAGAAACTGACTCCTTAAGAAACAGTGTTCTTCCTCCAAACAAAGAAAGCATGCACCACACATATAACTTTGAGAAGTTTCCTTATTGTTTTTGCCAATTAAAATGACATTGCATGAATATAAGATATTTTATTTACTTTTCAGCCTCTGCAAAATGTTTTGCTGTAGCCTGCATTTACAATTGTACCTGTAATTATTCTTTTTTGGCAGCAAAAAAGTGCAGGCAAAATGCAAATAATATACTCCATATGCCTCTGTCACTCCATCATCACAAAGACGGTGGGATTGGTTCAAATATAACATTTTGGTTTTGTGTGTTTGTTTAAAATTACAGAGTCTGCATGCAGAATGATCCAGATCCACAGTTGCAAAAGAGGTCACAATGAATTGGGGACAAGCTGCCTTATAGGCTGTGGTTTTCTCCTTGTTATGATTAACTTTACTCTGACAAAAGCATCAGAATGTTTCCCTTCTAAACCAATGGAAATAGCAAGTGTGTTCAAGTGCTTGTCTCCATGTTTAGTGCTATAAAGCTATTCTGATTGCTCATGTACTTGTCTCATACAACAGTAGAAACTGCTTGACTGCACATTATGTTTCAATTTCAAATAAACTGCCACTGAATAACATGAGTAGCCTGTTTTTAGTGTTCAAAATATAGGGCGACAGTAGAAGGGCTAATGTTGACCTCTTCTTTCCATGCTCAGTGACTTGCCTGACAGATTTAGAGAACAACTTCTATGGGCAGGAAGCACTATGGTAGGCTGTTTGAATTAGTGCCTGTATGTTTGAGTGAGAAGCCCTTTTAGTTAAGAGCTGGAAGTGTGTGCATGTGTGTCTGTGTGAGTGTCTGGCATGGGTGGTCTTGATCTTGTCTCCAGTCTTTTTATGAGCGGAGTGATGTACCCTGCAGATGTTTCCACACATACCACATTTTAACAGTCACTATAGAGTTATTCCTCATCTGACTATGACATGAGAATGTTTCTCTCAAGGAGAAAAGCTCCACCTTAATGTTAAGAGCTTAAGCTGAGCCCAAATATCAAAGGCAAGTTATGGCCCCTGCTGGAATAAGAAATAAATTTCTTAATCTTTGCATGACTCCACACTATGACTCCTCTCCACCTGAACCAAAGTCTTCTCACCCGACACTGACCCCAAACATCTCACTCAAATCAAACACCAGGGTACTGACAGGTTAAAGAAGAAAATAATTACCTTTTTAATACCAGTAGTAACAATACAAGTAGGCAAGCAGACCATTAGTGCAACAAAATTAATGCAGTTGGCTCAAAAAAGAGAAAATGTAAAGCATTTAAAAAACTGAAATGTAAAAAAAAAACATTTGCATTTACTACTGCAGGTAGTAAAAATGCATGGTTAAATTGCAGATGGAAAACTCCATTAAAATGACTAACAAAACACATGTATTTATTATTTACAATATCTTTATTAGTAGTAGTAGTTGTTGTTGTTGTTGTAGTAGTAGTGTATATTTTATTGTATATAATAACTAAACCTTCTTGATTTATTAAATAAACCATCCAAAAATATCTTTAGGCGGGTAGTTTGTAAGATTTGAAACTACATCTTATAAGTAATTATTGTAACAACACAAATTATTAATATAACAATTGGCTCCAAACTTTGGAAAGGTAACAATGGATAACTACATCAGACACAGTCAACTCAGTGGCTTTACATTCAGTGATATTATTTTGGAGAAAAAATACATTAATTTAAAAGGCCTTACACTCATGCATCACAGGTCCACTTATGATATGGTATTATTTACCAAGAAGGTTTATTCGTTCATTCATTCATTCATTCATTCATTCATTCATTCATTCATTCATTTGTTCTTTTATCCTAGCCATGGTCTTCAAGGTGTTGAAGTCAATCCCAGTGCTCATAGGGCGAAAGGCACCCTGAACAGGTTGGCAATCCATTGCAGGGCAGGCACACAGACATACAAATTTACACAGTCACACCTAGGATCAATTTAGCACCTCCAGTTCATTTGATGTGCATGGACTTGGACTGTGAGAAGAAACCCATTCTCCACCCAAACTCCACATTTTTAATGTTTTATAAATGTTATAAATATATGTAAAAAACATATTTTCTGATTGGCTGATTGTTCAGTAAGCAGTCCTGGATGAAATATCACTTAAATGTAAATGACCGGTATTAAACTACAAATTATTTGTAGTTTTTAAACTTTTAACGGGTTTCTACAGTGCATCAAACCTTTATATTTAAAAAAGTAAGGGGAATTCATCTTTCTATACTATGGACCAATTGAGACTTTTTAAAGTTCATTCAATTAAATATAAACCAATTTAAGGGCCCACAAAAAGTCATTCATTCATTCATCCTCAGAGTTTCACCCATTCATTTTAAATCCACAAATCCAAAGCCAAGCTGGAGGCAGGCTTGTGTAATTCAGTTTCCTGTCATAGACACCACTGCACTATTTTGATCAGATGTGTTCTCATCCATTAAAATGGTCCCTGTGACAGAGTTGGGTGTGTGTTTGTGTGTGTGTGTGTGCTGAGGCAGTCTGGCTCAGTTGGACTATAAATACGGATTGCTTTGGGGCGCTGCTCATTGACTATGGAACAGACACATGGTTCACATTTCTCCCTATATCAGCACGCAGGGGGACGGTAAATTCAGCACGAGAAAAACCACTAATTTACATTTGCGCCTCCACAGTGCCATTGACTCATATAAATTACCTCATAATGGTGACAGCATTGCTGTGTTGCTGTCTTGAGCCGGTCCCAAATGAGACGCTGAGGCTCAGGAGATGATTTACATCACAGCATAATGGCCCCAGTGATTGAGCTGCAGTGGGAATGGACTGGGAGGCTGATTCTACTGTCTCAGGCTGAGGAAGGATGGCTGTGAGTTTTTTTAAATTTTTTTTTATCAAAGACAGAGGATAGAGCTGACAGTACCTTGATGAATGACCTCATGGAGAAAAGGTTGGCCAGCATGGTGGACAGGCCCTGTGCCAGGCAGCTCTGGGCAATGAAACCTGCTTTCAGCTCAGCCAGGCAGATCGCATCATCACCCTCCTTCCAGTTCCAGCTGGGAATGTTTAGCAGATGGGCCTAAACACACATGGGACAGGACAAGACGAATTCAAGAAGATGCTTCTGTGATGACATGCAATTGTTTCACTGAGAACAAATGCTCATTAACATTACAGTTAATTCCACTTTAGGGGAGGAACTCATTCGTCCAGGTGTATGAGATAACCTTTTAGAACAAATATAGAGCCATGGATAATGCAGTTTAACCTTCTCAATAAATGGAACCATGGCCTTAAGTGCAAGATGCTGTCATGTAGTTATACATCTTTAGACAAGGCCAGAAGCAGCAGTGAAACTGAATTGTTACCTTGTTGTGGTACTGCAACATTTGAGTGATTATTCTTATCTTTGGATGGTAATTCTTGATGGATATGACTCTGTAATAGAAAAGAAGCATAGATAAGTTACAGCTCCAAGCTAAACTGAATTAATCTTCCATTTTGACAGCTGAGCCTGTAAAATGTGAGGTGAGAGTTTTTTTCCTTTTGAACTCTGCTCTGTTTCTCTCTCTCAGCTCGTAAAAAGGAGGTGAGGAATTTATTTGCATATGAAGCTGCTTTATGCAACATTAGTTCTTTATAAGAGAAAGGTGTTGAAGAGCACTCACATTCCTGCCTAAAAAAAATATGTGGTTTTCCTAGCACCTTAGGGCTGGATGGAAAGCCTGCACACAGCCTGAATGAAGTGAAAAATAGGTGCCCTCACTCTTTACGCCCTCCCATAGCAGTTTCAACCAACTTGGAGAAGAGGAAATTCCATTGAGGTTTTCTCATATGGGTCCAGATCAAATACTTGTGGTTGTGGGCATTTAGCGAAGCTTGATACAAGGGTTTTCTGAGTATTTCATTCACAGCTCCTTTTCAACACAGAGGAACCAGAGAGACCTCAACTCTCCACACATAATTCAAAACTTCCTGTAGGCATGAGTCATATATTTTAGAACAAAGCAACTGGTTGTTTGAATGAGTGTACACAAAAACATGCTAGAAAGAAATGGCTAACAATGGCTAATTTATCCAGGACCAAAGAAAGGTAAAACATAGAAAAGGACCTGACCTCATTATATTGGAGGCATCTTCAGCATCAGGGTCGGCACAGTATTTGTTTGCAAGAATCAAGCAGGCGTCCGCTGACTCAATCTACATTTTTAAGTGATGGAATAAAACAAGGGGCAAGAACGTTTATCAAACAAACACGAACATTTATCAGTCAATGACCTGCCTCCAGAGATAAAAGTGTATTTATATATGATAATATACCTTTCTCAGTCATCATTACATGTGTTAGCTATAATTATGTTGCCTGGAGATACACAGCATATTTATAGGGCTATAGCAGGATATGACTTATTTACCAATGTGTTACCAGAGTCAGAAGTCTTGATACTTCCTACTCCAACCATTATATACAAAACTTGACTGTAAAAATCCAGAGGAGGCACATGAGCAATTCTTTGGTGTGAGAAGTCCAAACAACTACAAATGACTAAAAATGTTAATGATTTTTCTAGTCTCTCATGTAGGACAATTTAATTGTAATTTTGAAAACTAAGAGAACATTTTACATACAAAAATGCTAACCAGTATCTATCTGTTTTCTACAGCAAAGTGTAGGCAGTAGAACTCAATCTTAATGTTACAGAATGCTGACTGGAGTAGGTTGCACACACTGATGTCATGCTACACTGTATAGTGTATAAAGTTCTGTAATTGGTACTAAGAAGTTTTCAAAAATATGCCATAAATGTTGTTCTGTGTTACATTTTTTATTAGTTTTCCACAATAGCTCTATAGGAACCCTTTTATTTCATCTTGTGAGCACTTACTAGAGACTGACCAACCTACAAGACATAACTGAGAGGCTGCTCTCCTTCCTAGAAATTCTGCATGGTGTTGCCTGCCTTTAATGCACAATCATTAGAAAAGGTTACCTTGACCCTAGCCAGATCATGGGGGTTAAGAACAGATCCTTGGTAGAATTCCACCTGAGTGAAGTGACGTTTAAACAAGGCTTCCAGCTCAAGATTAGGGGAAATACTAGAGAAAAGAGACAAAAATTGAGGAAGCGAGAGAGGAAAGTGATTCTAGAAACTGAAAATGTTCTGTATGTGTTTAAATTAGAAAAAAAACTTGTAAAAAGTTGTAATATTTTATGAGCATTGTCTATGAATGTATATCTGATTTAATCATTTTTCTAGTGCCATTAAACATTATAGCTTGATTAAAGGGCTCATGTCTGTTGTTTTACACCAGCTGAAATATACTTACTTATGGAGAAAAACAATTTCTACATTGACATCATCCCTGTCCTTGTGTAGGAAGTCTTTAAGGAAGTTGGATACACTTTCAAGTGTGATATGACCACAGACCACAATATGCCTGCAAAGGGGAAAATACAGCTTAAGAGCACAAAATTAGACAAAACAAAGCATGGCATGTTGCTAAAAGAGAACACAGTCAAAATAAAACAACAACCATTTTTAAATTTTCAAACATACATAACCGTTTTCTTGCATTACCAAATGCTTTTAGTGCTCATATCTATAAACTAATCGTGTTCAGTAATATACATGTCTGTCTGATTTGTCAGATTTTCCTAAGTGTAATGCATTTCTAAAGCTAAACCACCCTCTTGTGAGAATGCATTTTGACAGAGACCTGTGTGTCAGCACAAACTGACTTGCTTAAAAGCCTCTTGTTCTCTGGCCTGTGGCTGCCGAGAGTTTGAACCATGACTTCAGGCTTTCTGGCATCTCCCTGGACACATGTTGCATTTCAATGTAAGAATATATCACATGCAAAATAACTGGATTGGGACTGAGGTCGTGGCCTTCTGGGGCTTGTTTGTCCACTTGTTTCCGCACTTGGTTCTCATTTCACACACCAAGAGAAAATTACCAGAGATTCCCAAAAGCCAATTGCAGATAGCTCTCATTGCCAGGCTTCCACTTACTTTACACTTCCACTTACTTACTTAGTTTATGTTTTTGGTCAGTTCATGTTGATGATCAATCTGCAATAAATGTTGCAACATTTTGGTAATCTATGATAGGTCAAAATGTTAAAATACTAATATCCAATGTTTTTTGTTTTTTTTTATAAAAACAGGCCAAAGTGAATCATATTGTCCTAAATGATTTGAGTCTATTCTTACAATTTTGACAAAATAATGCCTACATCTGATGTTGTGTTTTCTTGATTCTCAAAATCATATATTTAAGAGCAAACTTCAAAAACAGAGCTAGCACACTTTTGGCTCTTAAAAAAAAACCTTCAGCAAACTCGGAGAAAAATAGTGTTTTATTTGTTAACCAAATATCCATGCATAAAGTCTGTAGGTCAGCTCAAATCCCTTACTGAATTTCTTAAGAGCTGATGTTGTCAAAGTCTGAGGAGCTACAAGCACACTCAATCATTAGCCTAAATCTGTCCTGCTAGCTTTCATTGTGAAGACCTAATCTATTTACATGTGGGGAAAGAACACACCTGTTCAGATCGTAACTGTAACTGTGTGTTTATTCTCAGGTGTGCATATGACCTTTTTTTTATCTTTATCTAAAAGCGTCTGTTAGCGTTCAGAAGGGTGAGCTATGCCAAACAGCAGGAGGATCTGGCCAGAGGGGAGTGGACAAAATGTGCTTTTATTGCAGCAGTGTCTGGATGCTATTGAACATAATGATCTTCACAGATCTTGCCTCGATCCCTATAAGTATTTTAATGAGCAGTGGTAATTGCACGCTTGGCTGTCCTGAGATGAGAGGATTCTGTTCGGCTCATGTCTTTAGGAGGAGCTGCCCGCGTCTGGCAGAGCAGCGGTTTGATGAGGCCCACATTCGTCTTGTCTTCTCATTCCAAAACACCCTCTTTAGAGGTTCAGTTGGATCTGAAGGATTTGTGTGACAGTGATATCACTTTTTCTTACTTAGTAACAGCACTAAAGAGTCTCCAAGCTCATGTCAGACATCCTGTCTCCATGTTTGGATGAGTTATCAGTGGTGTGTGACTGTGCTACTGATTGTATTTCACCACCATGGATACACTCTTTTTCAGTGCATATGGTATTAACAACGGAAACAAAAGAGCAGAGGCATGTGAGAGAGCATTAAGTAAGCCTGATGTCACTAAAGACTGCCAAAGGCCTCTTCACTTTTCCACTGCTAGACCTACAGTAGCATTAAGAGGGTGGTATGTATTCTTGCTGTATAAGAGCAATTTCTTCTGCACCATCTACCGTTAACATACACACAAACCACTTCAAACACACTACACACCAGCACATCTGAAAGTACTAATAAGTAATTAGTACCTTGTAGGGCCCAACTAATATGCTCATTTTGTGACTGATGCCAATTTTAAAGAGATAAAACATTCTTAAATGTAATAGTTTGGGCTATGGATGTAGTCATAAAGTGCTTTACTGAGTTATGTGACTGGCATTTGTCAATAGCAAACTTTGTCTTTAACCATAAACGATAGAAACCCACAGTCCTAAATGATATAGTATTGTAGCATGTGGGAGTCTATCAGAATTTGTAATGCATTTGTTAGTTTCTGTTCTATTTTTCTTATGTTTAGATTGAATTTTATATTGGCTATTGTAATCATGATGGTGTGTTTTGTGTGTTTTCCTGACATTGTTTGTTACAAAACAATACACAACAAGTCACTAAATACTGATAAATCAATTTTAATATCAGTGTATATTATCAGCTAACTGAAATATTGGTCGGGCCCTAGTACTGTATCTTCCTAAAATTAGAAAAACATTTAAAAAAGGTCTAAAAATAGTGACTTAACTGAAATAAAATCTAAACATTAACACAACACTATACAGAGAACAACACACGGTGGAGAGAACACTTGGATTTACAACAAAATGTTATCCACAATAAGATGAAAAAAAAAAAAAAAACAATAACAGCACAGACTCAGCAAGCAAATGCACAAGGGCAATCTTCTGGCATGCACTGTGAGACATGCAAAGAAAACTCCACTCAAAAACAAAGACAACAAAAAATGAAAAATAAGAAAGCTCGAACATCAGCATCAGCAGCGACACCATGTTTACTGCTCTAATCCTTAAATTGGTCAAACCCTGGCAGTCCACTGGGATGGTCCTGATACAGCACAGAGTGAATTCTCCACTAACAGGAACATAACTTATTAGATCTTGTAAATTAACCATAAGTGATTCAGGAAGAGGATTTTATGGAAGTGTGGTAGATGCGAGGGGTTTTGAAGCAGACTTGCACTCTCAAAAAAGTTCTGATACAGACTCTCTCTAGAGCTAAACATAATCACAATCAACATGATCATGTTAACTGAATGCCCTCTTTTCAATACCAAAAACTTACATGAGAAAAAATGTTTAATGTAGTTTATTTTACTCAATAAATCAGAATTTTAAAAAATTGTTTTGTTTTTTACAATTCATGTCACTTATGCTTATAGTTGTATGTAGGCTTAATATACAGTACCAGTCAAAACCTTGGGGATACCTATTAAAGGTTCGGGTAAATATTCTGCCACATTTTAAAGTAATAGTGAACTTTTTTTATTCTTCAAAGCAGACCATTTCCTTTTATGCAGTGTTGGGCACATGGCATTCCCTCAAGCAGCACCTGGGATGGTTTTCCTGGCCTGCAGAAGTCCCACATATGCTGAGCACTTTTTGAAATTTTGTTTTTTGTTTTGGAAACAAAGTCATGCATAAGCATTAAATTAAGGGGGCACAAGAAACAATGCTGTGAACATTCTGACCAATCACAAGGGTTCTTTGAATGTTTGAATCAATCAAGCTATTCATATTATCCAATATGCAAACAGTTTTAGTAAACAAATAATGCAGGGCAACCCTTCAGATTCAAGTGTTCATAAACGTGTTTTCAGTATACTGGAAGGTATATTGTAATAACAATATATAGCAATAGAACTGCAGCATGGTATATCATGCATATTGAGAAGCATCTATTTATATTTCTCTTTTGCATTTGCATTTATTCATAAGCTTTTAGAAGAAAATGTCTTTAATGGTGAAAAATATTTTTGACTGATACTGTACTTCAGATGTTATATGGTGCTGCAATATGTGCAGCCTCTGGTCAGTCAACAAGGTCAGTGACAATTACATGACTACAGGTGCATCTTCAAATATAGTTACATATATATAAACCAGATGGCATTACATGAAAGCTTAAAGGGAAAAGTCCAGCAGTATGAACCGTCTTATAACACTGAACATCATAAAACCTGCCACACTGTGCTTATTTTCCATATCAGTCCCAGCAGAGCACAGGAAACCCAGTGAGTAATCTTGTACTGATCATACTGTCTTTAATATGTCAGTAATGGCATTTACACATGATATACCCTTCATCTCTACACCCCAGTTAAAACATGTACACACACACACACACACACACACACACACACACACACACACACTCGTGTAAAGACACCCACGTGAGCCGGACGTCGGCCTGCATGTCCAGGCAGTCCCAGCTCCATATTGTCAGTGTAGTGAGGCAGCACACGCACTCAGTGGAGGTGTATGAGCTCAGAGTTCACGCAGGGTTTACACTGCTCTCTGCTTCAGCACTGCTCTAATGGAAACCACAGAAAGGCAAACCCATGCCAGCAGAGCACTGCTCTTTATTACAGCTATACATCCAGCGTCAGCTCTGTCACTGTTCTGACGGTTGAACGCTACGCTGCACTCACTCTGGCATCCACAGTCACCGCGACCCCTACGTAAGGCATGGTTTCAATAGTAGAGATTATACATCAAAACTACTCCCTGAGCCGGCAGCCATACACACTGCTGGACTAGATTGACCTCAGAAGACGATAATTGTTGGGACCTCCATGCAGAATGTTATACCAAAGTGGATATGCCAATTTTATATAGGAACGTTTAGAGAGAGTATAATCGCATTTCACATGACATTTTAAACAGGGATAGAAGGTTTTTGCAATGCTAAATTGCGGAAGAAATGGCTATATTGTAAACAGTTCCCTTTTGACATGAGTACACCATGGTTACTGACTGTAGCTCATCTGTGGCTGCACAGTTTATCAACCACCTTCAACGTTATCCATCAACAGAAAAGGACCACCACAAGATCACTGTTGACCAGATAGTCTTCAGGTGGTGGATAGCAGTGACACCAAGAGAGTGTGGCAGTAGGTTTGTCACTGGTAGAAATTAATATAAGCACAAGGAAGATGTGCCTAATAAACTGGCATAAATGAGGAAACATGCTGACAAAAGGAATTAATAAAAACCCTGCCACATTTATTTATATGTGTCTTGATGTGTCCATTCATAAGCCCACACTAACATTCATATTTAAACAATAACTCAAAGCCTGGTGCCTGTCTTTCTGGACACAACTGGATCCTGGCTGCCTATAATTGCATCCACATGCATGTGTGGCCAAAGAGAGAGAGAAGGATAGAGAGAGAGAGCGAGAGAGAGAGAGAGAGAGAGAGAGAGAGAGAGAGAGAGAGAGAGAGAGAGAGAGAGAGAAAGAGAGAGAGAGAGAGAGAGAGAGAGAGAGAGAGAGAGAGAGAGAGAGTCTCCTCCTCAGCCCTTCTCTCAACACCAGGCTCCAAATCCAACCACAGGGCCGAGGCCAAACATAACATTTCATCAATCTTGTTTCACTGACAGGGAAACAGCATCAAACAAAGAGACTCCTAATGGCTTTACTTTCTCTCCGCTTAGTATTTGCCCTAAAACTCAAGATGATGAAAGCTAGTCATGGCTGTACGTCTATTTCACGTTAAGAGAGAGAAAGAAATAGTGAAAGCAAGACAAGCCAGATAGAAAGAGATAAAGAGAGAGCAAGAGGGCAAGAGAGACAGAGTATGAGCAAATAGAGAGGCTTCACTGTACAGGACATAAACGTTAAACGTGAGTACTTGGGGAGAATCGCTGTGCTGATGACAGGGCCGTGTTTGAGCCAGAAACGAGTGAGTGTTCAAGACATTCACATTCAGGGGCAACCTCCGGAAATAAAACATAGAAACAAAAACACAACTCTATGGGGCATAATAAAGTACCAAGCAGGGCAAAAAAGCAAGCCAAGTGCAATTGAGAGGCTCCAATGCGCGAGCTGAGGCATCCAGGCATTCAGGGTGTGTGAACTGACTGAAGATCAGGGCCAGAGTCATGTCAGACAGAGATGTGGTGATGGACACACAGCCGAAGAAAAGCTTTTCTCACGGCAACATGCACAGCCGCCGAAAAAAGCCAAACACACCTCCAAGTCAGACAGAGCATGCGAGGGGTGGTTTCACGCATGAAGAACACTCAACTCAAAGCAAAATGATAACAGAAATAAAAAGAAAACAAAAGAAAGAAGGATGAAAATGAAACTTTACAAACAAACTATAAAGATGCAGTTAAGATAGCTGTGCGTGTTTTTATAACATCTGTGCAAATTGCAAAAGAGCAGTTTAACAAGCGATTTGTAGGGTTTTCATGACTCTTTTAGAAAGTTACAAGACTTTGACATGTGCTGACTAGACTAAAAGTACAATAAAGTCACATGAGGACACATAGTATCAAATCTTATTTCCAAAATAGCACAACAAGAATGACAAGAACAGCAGTCATGAAAGCTCTAGATATTGGAGAATGAAATTAAAATGCAGCAAATAGGATGTGTTGAATAAAAGAAGCCACAGACACAGAGCAAAGGGCATGGACATGTGGCTTTCATGGCCAAGGTCTCCAGTCACAGTGTGACATTCATTATTTATTTAATTCTATGTCTAATTTCTAATATCTCTGCACACAGCCTACATACACTGTACTAAGTCCCTCTATGAGGGGCGAGCTTGAGTCACACAACCACACCTGCTTCTGGATTTGGACTTACTTTCTGCCTCGTGTCGAGTTATAACTCCCTCCGTATTTCTTCCGATTAAGGATGAGAGCAGCAATTTCTGGCACGTAGCGAGCAAACATGGCCTACATGCATGGAACAGAAAAAGAAAAGGGCATGCAGAGAGGGGTTCTACTGCGGCCGAGGCAGCAGAGCCTCCTGGAATACTTACTTTCTGCCATTAACCGCACTATAGGAACCACCATATTTCTTGCGGTTTCCTATTAACTCTATGATTTCAGGGACGTAGCTGGCAAACATGGCCTAAGGAGAAGATAGGAGACAGAAGCAGAGACTAAAAAAGAGAGCGGAGAGACTGGTCCAAGGGGGCTCGCGCTTCTCCACACACACTCCCCACCATCGTCAGAGGAGAGCACAGGTTGTTCAGGGAGACATAGAGCTGGTTGAGAAAAAAGTATGTGCGCGCAAGTTTGTCCCTTGGTTTTTGAGGAACGTTAGGATTTCCTTTCAGAAAGTTAGAGGGATTTAGAGAAAACAAAAAGTAGATTTAGCGCTCATGAGAAGAAAGGGGCTCTGAGAATTCCACAAAAAGCATCATGTTAAATAGCATTGCATAGGGGGAAAATGGAAAATGGTCCTAATCCAATGTGAAAAGGGGCATCACTGAGAAAAGTGCAGATTTCAATGGCCACTGGTTCAGAGAGAAAAAAGTGAAAAAAATATGTGTATCAGATTATCCATCACTTTGTGATGGCACCATCTCACGTAGCGGAAAAAAATAAAAAAAAAGAAGAAGAAGAAAAAACCTATGTGCCATGTTTTGTCCAACAAACACTGATGATGTGGCAGGTTGATTTGAATAGCCCAGGCTGAGCGCCCACAGCTGCAAAACACATTAAGACTCATTAGTGTGGCTGGAAATGAGCTGGATGCATTTTGCATAGTTCGCAGCCTCCTATCCTGACGAAAGCTTTGCTCTGTTTTGCCTCCTGAATGTGGATCTGTGTCCTGTCTCAGGCCTTCCTCAGCTGCACTGCGGCTCTCTAGGGCCAGAATGAATTATGACATCTGTCTGATCAGAGCTGATGCTTTACAACATTTCCATACTGAAGTCATTAATTGGGCTGCTGATAGAAAGCAGGGAACAGGGCTGTGATAACTTCCAGGCCTCTCCGAAACAAAGAATGAACACATCGCTATGTTAACTCCATGACAGCTAGGGCTTTATCTGTGTCTCAGTAAGGTCTGCATCCATTCTGCATCTGAGTGTAGTCTTTGTCTGATCTGCTCTGTGTTAGAGTATGACCTGTATCTATCCAGCCCTTACAGACAGCTTCTGTGCTGTAGACAATTTGGTTTGCAGTCCAGTTGCTTGTAACTGGTCTGTGCTGTAGTCTAGGAACTGTACGTATTTCTAATATTTATTTAATTCTTTTTTTGGTTAGTATTATAATTCTTAAGTTTTAATAGTTCATTGGGCCTAGACTGCAGTGTGTAAGCTGTCTGTAAGCTGTATGTGTGTGTGTGTGTGTGTGTGTGTGTGTGTGTGTGTGTGTGTGTGTGTGTGTGTGTGTGTGTGTGTGTG
>JBBPDA010000145.1:17017047-17028314 GCA_037974385.1 Arnoldichthys spilopterus
ACATGTAGATTAGAACATTATAGCTTTTTAGCCTGCAGAATCATTTAACCAGTTTAACATTTTAACATGCCTGTCTTGTGTGTGAATGGGTTGGTATTTTTTTCATATGAAAGTTTACAAAATAAACTTTTTAAACAGTTTTATGCATCTGATGCATGTAAAACAGAGAAGGTATCACCTAAACACTGTTAATGAACAGATCCAATACCCCTGTAAATATTCCAGTGTGCATGTGTGTGGTGGGGGCTACTGTGTACTGCCTGTTCTGATGAGAATGTTTTGTTTTCTGCTAGTTAAAGATAATGTTGAAAAGCCAGCTCAAACTTCCGTATGTTCTTTGGTTTGAGAAAATGCTCCTACGCTTTACTTCTACTTTTTAAGCCTTAGTAAATGTAAAATGTAATAAATGTCTTTTGTCAATATTAATGTCAATTGTCAAAAAAGGCTAGTAGATGTAAACCTTATGAACCCCCCCTACAGTAAAGTGTTACCAGTTCTTTAAATACATGCTCTACAATGGTACAACCCCATAGGTGAACTGCATCAAATTAAGTCATTAGCTTGCTTGCTTTTTATTGTTGTCATTATCAAAAAAATAAATAATTGTTGGAGCTCTAGATGCTAGTAGCCTCTCATTGACCTAATAACATTTTCTAGTAATAAACTGGTAGCTATTTACTTTCTTTCCTTGTTAGTGTCACGGGTCACGCCCGTGTTGTCCTGTCAGTGTTGTTTTAGTAGCCATGTGCTTGTTTGTTTAGCTACGCCCTTGTCCCGCCTCGTCAGCTGTGTCCCATCTCCCCGTCAGGTGTTGTTTGTTGCGTGTTCCTATTTAGTTTCGTGTGTTTGTCTTAGTGTCGTCGGTTATCTGTAGTTTATACCCTGCTGTAGTCTACATCCTGTTGTCCGTCTAGCCCTGTTTATATTCACCCCTGTATTTGTGTTTGTTTTCTCGGTTTTGTTTCTTCGTGTTTGTTTTTTCATTTTATAAATCATTATTATTATTAAAAGCTTGTGCTTACTTCCAAACCAACCAAAACGTTACAATTAGTGACTTTAACATTATTGACAGAACCTTTCCTTTAGTTCATGTTTGCTAAACTCTTTCTGAGAGATTATACATTAACATTTATAATAGTTCATCAAGTATTCCCTAACAACGTCAAATCACTGTTTTCAAATAAAGTGGCAGATGCTTTTTCACCCACTCATAGCCTCCCACAGCATAGAGGAACATTTGGCAAGGGCTGTATATCCCTCAGAGCACAATTCTGCCCTCATTTCACAATAACCAACCATGCTGACCTTCAACCTGGATATAATTTATCAGGAGACAAAATTCTTGCAGACAGAAATTAAAAGCTGAGGAATGGTAAAGAAAGTGTACAGAAAACATGCTACCCAGACAACTTCATCACCCACTGCAGACACATCAGAGCACTCAGGACTTGAATAATTGAACACACATCCATCGGGGCATAATACTATAGCTACCACAGAAGGGGAAAGCCCTGTGTACTGTTGGTGCAACTATGCCACAGAGAAAGAGATAATACAATAATCTGTGTGTGTTCTAAAAATACTTTGCAGTGGATAATGTGTTTGGCAGACATTTGATGCAGCTGCAACAGATTGTGTTGTCAACTTATGAACACTCTGAACTGCAGGACGGGACAGTCAGGACCCTGTTTTCGTGCAGGTGCAAGTGCAGTGTAATGGTATAATGCCAATGTGATCCTAATTACTACTTTGGTTGACAGAAACAATCACACCAGGTGTGGAATTTTAAATGAGTTAAGTGCTGTTATAAAAACAACTGACTGAATTATTTTATTTATAACAAGTAATAGCAAGTAAATCAGATGTCAGTCATGTCGTCACACACAGAACACATTAATATGTGTTGTAATGTAATTAACAGACAGAAAATAATGTCTAAAAGCTAATACGGTTAAACTTTGTCTGAATTGAAAATTACTCAATTTTAACCCTTATTAACACATAGTATCATTTTGTCTCTATTTTTGTATATTTGTCAAATTAAATAGTTTCAGATCCTTATGTTACAAAATGTGTTACATGTAGAGGAAAACAGGAGGAAACACAAAATATAGCATTTATTTTTAGTGAAGTGAAAGTGAATATTTGTCATCGTAAACACACTCAAGCACTACAACGAAACATGACCTCTGTATTTAACCCATCACGCATGCACACGTTCAGTCCTTAAGACTGATATTGGTTAAAAAAAACTTTTTTTAGACCCTTGTGTGTGTACACTGCAATATGATAAGCACCCTGATCTTCAGAATCAATGTCACTATACACTCCCAGTCACATGGGATCCCCACCCAGGACACGTGGCATCCAGGCAGAAAATAGCAATGGCCAGGCCCTCTCCTTCCACCTGCCACCTCCTTCAGTGTTGTCCTAGCGTGAGAGCCTGGACTCCCAGTGGCATAAGGGACAATTTATCTTCCAGTGGCTCTATATAGCACATGGCTGATTTCAGGTCAAGCACAGAGTGCTGGGGGTACAGGGCAGCGGGTGGACTCAACCCTGGTCAGGTGCTCCGCTGAGGCTCAATTTTACACTAGGTGGCCTCAGCTCCTTATTGTAAAATAGTGGTGAAGAGTGTGTGGCTCTGGAGGACAAGCAATGATGCCGTGCTGCCCGAGGGATATACGCACACAACAGAGAGGGCTATTTCAGGCTAACTATGCTTCTGCACATTAGCCTGCTTTTATGTTGGTATTAGGTTCCATAAAAATATCTTTCTCAGCAGTTACATAACTTTTAAAGAGGTATTCAGGACTCATCTCCATGCAGACTACAATACCTACACTGTATGTACAGTATTTATCACTGCTCTAAACTAATGGAAGATAATATGAAAAATGAATTAGATAATTACTCTAGCTGTGTGGGATTCAGCGGTGTCTTGCCCAGGTCCTTGGATAAAAAAAGAAGGGTCAAGAAGGAAGGTCAGAGAGAGAGAGAGAGAGAGAGAGAGAGAGAGAGAGAGAGAGAGAGAGAGAGAGAAAGAAAGATAGCTGTTTTCCCTGGTGGGCTATGGGGCCAGGTTAATACTGCAGTGATTGATTTAGGCCAAGGCACCATTTCTAAAATAAGAGTGATTTAGCACCTGCAAGGGCACCAGACAAATAAAACCTCAGTTGGGACCCTAATAATAGCCTCTCCGTTTTGATTCTCCCCGAAGCACTCTCTGCATGTGGTTCACTTAAAGGAGAAAACATACAAAGTACTGTTCCTGTGTCTCTCTCGCTTAAGGAAACTGACAGGAGGAGCTGGAAAGTCTGAGTAAGACAAAGCTACTGCCTAAAACCATAGTACATTGCTTACAATGCATAAATTGCAAGATAAACCTATAAACCACACCTCCTAATCAAAGGTGCAAAAATGGACCATCTTATTCTTGAATCATTCTCAAATGTAAAATATTCATTATACATAAGCAAGATACTGGGCAAGCTCCATAAATACCTCTAATCTAATTCTATATGTTTATTATTTAGAATTGCTTACATTAGAAAGATTTATTTCATTTTCTTGGGGTATATTTGGTTATGTGCAACTAACCAAACTAGTTGAAATAGCTATTTACAGCTAACACTAACATTTTTTTTTCTTAATTGTCATATCACATATGTGACAGCTCTGAAAGTAAATTACATTCAGGGTGTTTAATGTTTTGTCATACTGTGTGTGACTTGGTGTTGTCTTGGTTAAAATTAAATGGAGTCAAGGAGTCAGCTTCACTGATTCCAGTGGAAGCCATGAGTTGGTGTTGAGAAACCTGGCGTGCGCCACTAGCCAGGATATGTGAGACAGCATGAGAGCATGTACACATAAATGTTTTATTCAGATTTTTCCACTACTGCAGTAGACTGAAACATTTAGTGTTAATTCTTTCATGTGAAAAAATTTCACACACAATTGAAGAAATGGCCAAATATGTGGATTTTTTTTACATATTTTAAATTTAATGTGAGTATATGCAAATCCTAATGGTTTCCTAGTAGTTATACTTTATATACCTGAGTGTCATGTGTTTCAAAAATCCCTCACATAGAGATCTCATTTGTCATGCACACTAACTGCAAGAATTAAGTCAAGTCAAGTCAAGTCAAGTTTATTTGTATAGCGCTTTTTACAACTGACTTTACAAATTACATAGCAGAGCAAAATTAAATGCCATTTTTATCTATCTATTGATTAAGGCTTTCACAAAAATGAGACCACACTGCCATGTTCCAATATCACTGACTGCTGTTGCCTGCTTTGCAGTATCTCTGTGTGATTAAATGTGGACAGGAATGACTGCCCTATAGCTCGGTTTCAGTGATGAGAGCCTGGTGCTAGAGCCTGGTGCTTTTTGAATCAGCATTGGGCAGAAGGGAGTCTCTTCTTCCCTCCCATGTAAATAATTGAAAGAACACATCTTCCATGAGCATTCTACAGAGAACTGAAAAGTATTACAGCATATAAGCATAGAATAAAGATGAAATTTGGACATCAAACAACAACTGATGATGTCTGATATTGGTGCCAATTATGGGTGTAACGTTTTGACCTCATATATATTTCATTTGATTATGAGTCACCAGAAAACTATTCAGTGCACTATGAAATCTAAAAAAAAAAGAGAAAATTTTTGTATACAAGATTAAAAATTGACTCATCAAACCAAAGAATATGTTTCCACAATCTTTTGGTCCACCTCTGACAAAGACACAGCTTTGACACTCAGTAGCATTCTGCAAAGAATTAAAATTTGACTTTTTCTTTGTGTTACAGTTTCATGCTGCATTTTTTGATGCAGTGACAGACTGTGTTAAGTAACAACGGTTTTACAGAATCCTCTCAAGCCCTTTTTGAGGGCTCAAAGGTCACACACATTCAGTAGTGGTTTCCAAGTTTGGCCTGCATGGACTGAAGTTTCTTCATATTCCCTTAATCTTTTTCTTAATATTATGCACTGTGGATGGTAAAAGACCTAAGGTCTTTGCAGTCTAGTGCAGTAAAATGTTCTTTTTCACCTGCCTGACAAAATGGTACAAAATGGTGAGCCATGACTCAGCTTTATTTGCAAAAACTGAGCCTTTGATGAATATTCCCATTATACCCAGTCATGAAACTGGGGAATAATGGAATGTCATTGTGGAATGTTTCAAAACATGTGAATATTTTATAAATCCCATCCCATTTTTTGCGTCTATTACAGGGGACAAACTCTAAATTTGTTTATGGTTACAAATTACAGTCAAGTAAGTCAGTTTAAACATTAAGAGTAATTTCTTTACATTCTTTTTATTAATTTACAAAAAGCAGATTTTTTCTTGTTTTAGCATTCTTAACAAAATTATCATATATGTCATATTTTTTGTTTCCAAATATAGGGTTTGCATATCAACATATCAGTGTTTTTTACACCTTTAGCAGCAATTATTAGTTAACCAGCTGCAGTAATAGGTTCAAAAGGTTCAAATCCAGATCTGATCATATTTTGCTGGCTTTGAGGAAATATCTACCCATCCATTTTTCAGATTTTCCAATCCCTTTCCTAGCCCACATCCTCTCTAAGCTTAAATATGGAACTCTGTGCAGGCTCAATAGAGTGTGTGTGGGAGATCTGTGAGAGCCGGGATGCTCCACTAGAATTTACCTATGTGGATTATTCATCCCTGCATTGCAGTGGCAGCATGTTTATTTCTGAAGCTTCTCAGACTGCAGCCATGCTAGTGCTCAGCCCTAGGCCAGGTTAACTTCACTCATAAATATACTCCATTCTAGCCAAACATGCTTTAATCTTCTTCCAAAGACAGCTTTTTCTTTTCACTTAACTACATAAATAAGTTGTTAGGTGCTGCTTTATCATCACTGAAAATGATTGTTTAACATGGTAAGTATTGGGGTCCCAAAGGCACCACTGAATGTAACTGCACAGACATTGCACTGGTGCTCCTACAAATGCTAAGTGATAACCAAAATACAGCACAAATGGGACACAAACAAAGGCATCCCTTGAAGGAGAGCCTCCCTGCTGCTGGCCTACATATTTCTTTCTTCATTGTGCAGTTCCAATAAAAAACAGACTCATGTCCAGGGGGAAAAGCACCGCCTGTTCCCATTAAGAATATGACAATGAAACAAGACAATGTTAAAGCAAAAAGTTCAGCAACAAAAAAAAACGAACTTACTGTGTCTTCATATTCATTACCCATGTAAGATTTACATAAAGTAAATAAATAAATACACACATACATACAACGATTAGCCATAACATTAATGTCACTGACAGGTAATGTGAATAATATTGACTTTCTCTTTTATCATAACAGCACCTGTATGGCAGGTCTTGTTTGGAATGTTTCAGGTATGCAGTAGCAAAAGTGAAACAAGGAAGGACAAATGGTGAGTCTGTGACAAGGTCATGGCAACCCAAGACTCATTAATGCATGTGGGGACCAATGGTTAGGCCATCTGCTCCGATCCCACAGAAGAGCTACTGTGGTTTTAAAAATGAATGCTGACTCTGATAAAAAAAAAGGTGTCAGGACACAGTGCACCACAGTCAGAGCTGTTTCGACTCAATATTAAGCAGGAGGTGTTAATATTACGGCTGAATGGTGCATATACAAACCACATTAAACAATTTTATATGTATATTTGTTTTTTTGTTTTGTTTTTTGGTGTTATAGGGGCAAGCAAGTTTCAGACTAAAGCTGAGGCAATAACAAACCAATGAGAACCAAAGTAGCATGTACTGGCAAATGTGCAAGGACATGGTGAGGCTACAAGTTTCTTCATGCTTCAGAGAAAACTCCTGAACAATAATTTATTTCTTCATCTCCAGATCCACCACTAGCTAGAGCTCTTCCCTCGCGCAATACCCCCTGCACTAGAAGGGTGAAGTCAGCCACTCAGCCTTTTCAACTGCTGCTATCATTGGACAATGTAACATGCTTATATGCTGACTGCCAATTCTGTTACTTCAGCTAGCTGACTAGCATGACTAGAGTGATGAAGAGAGTGAGGCCCATGCAACGAATGGCTACAGCAGTGCGGAGGATCGAACTTGCAATCTTAGGATGAAATTATGCATGGGGAGTTATGCCCCTCTGGAGCCTCTGAGAATAACGTTTAAAGATGTTTTACAATCCAGCTACTACATCTTTCTCCAAGAATCGTCAATGCACATAGAAATAACAAATGGTGCAAGAAGTGTATACACTTACATGCAGATAGCCAGTCAGAATGCAACTGGTGAAATTGTGCTAATTCTGACCAGTTCAGTGTGTAGCAGATACCAGACAATCTGTACTCCTGCAGACAGGGCACCTGAAACTGTAACTAATGTCCAGCCGGTAGCTGGTAACACTACTAAACTTTATCTACTGTATACGACTGCTGGTTCAGTTCTCAAAAGCACATTTTAGGAAACCGTTTTTGTATTGTGGCAAGGCTAATGCAAGGCTAATGTAGCAAACAAGTTATAGAATTGCACACTAATTAGCACTGTGAAAACTACACGCCTCTATTATCAAACACTTGCCTCAAAACACGAAAACAAGAAGATCAAAAGAACACAAGGTATCAGAAACCACATAAGTAAGTCTAAGAATGTACTCTTGTCCTGGAGTACCTTGTGCCCCACACATTGTAGGGTTTTCCTGCACTAATACCCATTTCAAAGAAGGCTGTGTTGGGAGCAGGAAGACTGAGAATATCCAGAGCCAGGACTGGGAAACATCATTTAACTGAAGTGAAAGAGCTACACTACCATCTACAGCACCTTCTACCATGCGTGACAACACTGTACAGAAACAAAGCATCAAAAGTGCACTAATCCATTTACCAGAGCTCAGCATGTCTGTGACTTGCTGCAAATGATCAAAACCTGATCCTACAAACTGTGTCTGTCCCCATACTTTGATCTATCCTTAGCTATCCAAACCCTGTGGAGGTTGCTGGTTGGCCACCAGAGAGGGCTGTGCATCCACTGAGCTGTGTAAAGTGACCCCCTGAGAGGCCAGCATTTACCACTGAAGCAGAGATAAAAGCTCATCTTTGTACAGCCCTCCACCCCACCCCTGCCAATACAGCTTTTTACCCTTCATCAAATGTTGAGTTACCTTAGGGAGGTAACATCATCTCAGAATCACTCAGAATGTTCAGTTAGAGCTGTTCCCTGATGGCTTTTTTTTTGGACCATTACATCGTCTATTTGTGCACCTATGGCAAGCTGCATTTGTCATGTTTCCCTTTATATTCCCCTTTATATTTAGGACATATCTGATAAAGAAATCTCAAGAAATTTTTTTTGTCAGACTGTCAAAAACAGTGGTGATAATTACTACTGAAAGTCTGCCGATGATCCGTTATCAAGCAATTAGCTGGTGAGTCATGCTAGCAGCAGAGGTCAGTTGAAGAACGTTGGCACAGTTAGTTACGGAAGGTGAGAAGCTGAGTGTTGTTTGCACACATCTCTCTGCAGTGAAGACAGCAGGAGAAGAGGCGTTAGGTGCCACGGCACAGGGCTAGACTGAGGCCGTAACTCTAGAGCTCCACCCTGTTTAGATCATTAAGAGCAAGTCCCGGACCCAGCACTGCTGCCATAGCCTGATTTGGAGCTGACCCAGGTTAAAGGGGTGAGGAGGATAATAGGAAGTGTCCTAGTTCTAGTCTTAGATAAATGAGGGCAGTGCTAGATGACAACATACAAATATGCATGCATGTGCATACGCATATATGCAGACATATATACATGCTGTTGCACATTTTAACCTTAACTCAGGTAGCCATTAATAACCTCCAACCCAGCAATCGTATCACAGCACTGTAGATCAACTTTATTTCCATAGCTTAAAATATCAGTCATATCAATACAGTAATCCCTGCTCTGCACTCACAGGCCAACCTGGCCTAAACTGCATTCACTTATAGGATTTTGATCACTGTGCATGGACTTTATTTCACCTCAAATAAATAAGAGAACTAAAGTTATTTTTAAATTATCAGCAGATGTTATTACCTCTGCAAACTCTGCAAGGGCCACATACTATCGTTTTATGTCACAAATTCTGCAATTTTGCAGTGAACAAAAAAAGGTGTGTCATCCTTATTAAAACATTGTCTTAATATTGCTATAATACTTACTATTAGGGGAGCAACAATGAATCGACTTGTATTGATGTATCGACCAAAATAGAGCATGATCCGATCTATCGATGTGACACATGAAAATCAATATATATGTTAATTCCACAATTGATTTTACTTCTTTTTACTGTGTGCGATGTTTTGCACTGAGAAGTTGCTTTGCGAGTTTTAGAGTTCATGTAAATGTAACAGATTGTGTAAAGTTCAATCATATTGAAGCAAATCAATCAAATCATATTGCTGCAAATTTTAAGCTACTGAAAATGTATCAAATCATTGGCTAAAATAACCAAAATGGATTGAGATGTGATAAAAACTACCCCCTACTAGTACCCCCAACTTGTAAGCAGCACCCCCTTCTAAAATGACATTTTTATGTTACTAGTGCAAAATGTAGATTAATGCTGTTTTAAAAAAACATTTTCTTCTCATTTCATTTTTTTAATAAAACAGGGACCATCAAAAAAGACAAAGGGGCATATCTGTAATCAGTTTTAAATGCTGATACATGTTTTTTTTTTAGTTTTTCTTTTTTTTTATTACATTAATTTATTTAATTATTCTCTGTATGAGATCTAATAGGTCAGAACAAAAACTTATATCTCCATTCTTTCCATTTTTTCCATTTATTTATTTATTTATTTTTACAAAATTTGAAAAGATCAGCTGCTGTCTACATTGTTCAAAAAATACTGCTGAACGGACCAACAGACATAAAATAAATCTTCTAAAAAAATTAATTCTTCTGTATTTACAATTAATATAGGAATATTTTTCATTCTCCTATAAAGTTGCTTTTATGCAACAATGTGCAATATTTGTAAAATGTTCAACAGTTATATATGAGAGCTGAAAAACAAAAGTTGAGCTGTGGTTATTAATATCTCTTATTATACAGCCTCCTTCAGTCATATAACCTCACAACAAACCCTGTCTAATCACAAACTGTACTGCAGACTCTTCCAACAGAGCAAACACACTGGATCATGACAAGCTCAGTCTGTCAGATGTCAATCAAAGTTCTTGACTAAGAACAGTAACTTCTCCCCTAAGCCAGATTATGAGCAAGTGTTCCACCAGCACAGAGATCAGTATTTAAAATACAATTTAAAGTTTTTATTTCTTCATCTTGTTTCATAATCTGGCTTATCTCTATATTTATAAGTGACTTAAAACCCTTCTATAATTCCTTCTTTACTGATTACAAAGCTGAATGAGAGAAGCAATCACAACCAGCAATGTCAAGCTATAGACCATATGCCGGATGTTGTGCACCACACAACACAACTATTAGAAAATGACATGCCAGCTTGGCCTTGTTGAATGATGCATAAACACAGAAGCTTGCTGGCTGCTCTGGCTATTCTGAAGTCCTGACCTCTGCATTATAGGGATTAAAAACTTCCATCATGGACAGCTTTGCTCCTGTGTAGCTCTTTGCGGCAGTCAACTCAGCAATAGGCCTAGAGACGCACACTTGTCCCTTTACATGATATACTGCACACACTGAGATTGATTTCAAAACATGCCCACAGCTTAGATTAAAACTGACTGTTGGCTTTTATACATGACTCTTTATATCCAACCATCCAGACTAGAATCCAGTGGGGCACCCTCACTGCACACTGTTTAGATATTGTACTACAGAGGAAAGAACCTAGAGATGACATCAGTGATTTCACAGCACCTGGATAAGCTGCACAAACACTTTTGAGGTTAAGAGTCCCTGAGCCACAGTAAGGCTTGATGTTAAAGCAGCTAGTCTAAACCCCTAACCTTCGGGTGTTGCTGGCATCTGTTCTGCCAAAAATCCAAAAAAAAGTTTGACAACATTTTGATTATTTATTTGTACATGCAGTTTTCATGTATGTTTTATAAAAGGCAAAGAAAAACAATATTAACCAATAATATCTTAGAATATTTTCCTTCTTCTTCTCACCACACCCACCAAACACTGAGCAAAGTCTTCATCTCCATTACCAGCTGCCTGTGCAAAAGAGGCTCTCATGAAAGTGACTATTTGTCATTGTGAACACACTCAAGCACCACAACGAAATGCAACCTCTGCATTTAACCCACCACAC
>JBBPDA010000145.1:17054942-17089449 GCA_037974385.1 Arnoldichthys spilopterus
ATATATACATACATAATAAAAGATAACTTCAAAACTGTGTTCTCTGAATCCAGTATAAATACACTAGTTTTGTGCTATTGGCTCTTTTGAGTCCTATTCGTAGGCGTTACACGACTACTCTTTTTTTCTGTGAAAACAACTAATGTAATAGCTTTTCACTATCCTGTTTTTAAAAGTCTTTCTAAAGTGTAGCTGAAAGTTGTCAATAGCAAATAAACAACCCTTGCTAATTTGCAAGCCGATAGCTCTGTATGCACCATCTCTTTAGGTCTTTAGGTTAGGGTTAGGCAGTTTCTGGGTCTATGCTGCTGTTTTGTGTGCACTGTATTGTAGGCACTAACCTCAACTACAATGAGTGATTGTTATTTGTCATTGCAAACACACCACACAGTGCACCACAACAAAAGGCAACCTCTGCATTTTACCCATCTGTGTAGGAGCAGTGGGCATGTGACATGGGCAGGGGGAGCACCACTTGGGGATGTTATACTGCTCAAAGTTACTTCAGTGGTTCCTTTACTGATTTGGAATTTTAACTGGTGACCTTTAGAACACAGGGACAACTCAAGTAGTCTAGGTTACACCTACAGCATAGGTTTAGGCATAGGCATATGTTTTTTTTCCCTCCATCATCATTGCACATCAAATACACTAAAAATAGAGCAGTTACTATTTATGAGACAGTCTGCTAGGAGGCAGTGTAAATTAACCTTGACATGTTAACAATTAGACAAATAGATCAGATAGATTAGAACTGAACCATGAGATGCAGTACCAAATCTCTTATTCAAAACAAAAAACAGTTTGGTAATTGCTCATGGGTGCTGCTGTAAATCCACAAGGAAGGGTAATGAGCTAGAGCCTGTCTGCATTTTATAGTTCAAATATCACAAACATGATTTTACAGCCTGTGGGCTGCAGCGTCAATAGGGAGCAAAAGGGAGGCATTAAACGGTTATATACAATCACAGCCCTGGGTCCTGCATGCAAAATTGTGTTCCTGGGGTGGTGGGGAGGATGGGGTTGTATAGCCAGTGAGGAAATGCAAAATGACCAAGACTGTCAATTAAAAAAAAAAGCCCTGAGTGAGAAGTAGCACAGTAAATGTGTAGTTCTGTCTCCAGGCTGTGAGTTGCCGGCAATGGGGACTAGGCGAAGTGGGAGCGAGGTTTGTTTGGTGTGAAGAGCACAGGCAACTGAAGATGACACATGCAATGTAACTGCTGCAATATTCCACTAGTGGGAATATCTGAGAATGCAGTCTGTCAGCATAACAGACTAACAGCACCATAAAAGTAAATCAAAATAAGTATCTACACAAAGATATGAGTGCAGACCATCTCTCCCTCGTGTGCCAATGTCAAATAGAAATATATTGTTTAATTATTTATATTTTATGTGCCCAATAAATAGATCTCTAGGTACCTGTGCCTCAGGGGGCCTATCCTCCATCCATCAACATAACCACAGCAGCATTGGGTCTCCTTCATTAATCTTTGGGTGCGAATGGATTTTGCATGCAGAATGAGATCTCATGCCAAACGACTGCTGGAATTGAAACGCATGCTTAAATTTGTTCTAAAAATTATTCAAAATTATCCAACGAGTGCCCACAACTGGAAATTAGCATGTTAAAGGCTTTTCATGTCTCTATATATAAGACCATTCCACGAAGCCACAAAAAGCATGAGACATACCAAGACATATTCCCAAATCAAAGGAAAGAAAAGGAATTTAATAGATAATCCCCAGTTAATGTTGTCTCATTTTCATATGCTCTTCATGAGTTACAAGCATCCTATAAATAATCTACACAGAATGTTCATGATGTCCAGTTGACCGGTTGCAAATAACGATGGAATGATGAGAAGTTCTCCTAACTTTTACAGAGAAAACACCACACAAAAAGTATAAGCAAAAAAATGAATAAATACGTACTTAGTTTTTATTTCATTATGTCCTAAAAAGCTGAGGGCTGCCAGTTCACCTTTGCTAGGACTTTGCTATGAAAAAGCCTTAGACTGGCTCTGTTTTCAATTTCATAACAGAATAGGACACTTAATGAAGATGCAGCATGTGGCTAAAGCCTCAATTAGAGCAATGGACAGAACATTCCATGCTCAAATAATCAGCCTGTGCAGAGAGAGGACTAGGAATATGAGAGCACACAAACATACACTAGCACACATGCATGTGCACAGGGTCCTAGACTGACACAATGTATTAGCACATTAACAGTTTACAATTAGCAGCACCCACAAAAATCATGGGTGCTATTTTAAGGAATAAGTATCATTTAGCGGTATATAATGTCAGTGGAAAGAGTTACTTACAACAGGCTGTTGTCCCCATCTACCCTCTTATTTCCAGCTATACGTTCACAGATTGAGATTAATGCTTACAGCAATATAAAAGCCAACATTCACTCGGTCTGTATTTCAAATATGCTCATTTACTGTCACAGCATAGACGATGGGTTTTCATTATTATTACAGTAAAATGTCGAAAATATACTGAATATGTTATAAAGCCCTAATACACATTGAAAAGAATGACAGTGTTAGACTTTTTAAGGAAGCTCATATATTTATGATAACTACAATTTAACTCATTATATCTTAAATTATCTCGGACTGTCATGATTACGTTTATGATTATAATCAATTACTCAATTAAAAATTACTGATTAAAATATAACTTCTCCATAAACAGCAAAAATTAGTTGGCAATCTGCAATACATCTTTCCCTGGATTGATGCAGGATCCTGCTCTTCATGTGGATGCTACACAACAAAATAAAACTAAACAAGAGTAAACAAAATAAACATTGTGGTGGACCAAAACAGATTAAACAGTACTGATGATAATGGTGGGGGCACCATTATCATCAGATCAACTATCATCAGGCTTTTTAAAATGATAGTGATCATGTTATCAGAAATACTCAAATTTAAAATTGTCTTCAGGTATTGTGTAACTGTATACCATTATAACCACTAAGCATCCCATTCCTAGGACTCAGGATGTAGGTGATATAGGCACCTGCCTTACATGCAATCTAATGAACCACTGAATATTGCACAGCTCAACATATAGCCAGCGCTGAGCCAGAGCATGCTCCACATTACATGTGTGACTGCTGTGCTGATTGCTGCCCCCACTCAAAAACAGAGCATTATAATAAAGGGTAAATGCGAGTCATCATCAAAGTAGTGAAAAAAACAGCACTGGCTGAAGGCAGTCAATTTCCCTCCTCAACTCTCTTCTGCATCACAATAAAGAACAAGGTAGCACTAGTGTCCTTACTGCAAACATGTGAAACACTTGCAGAAATATGTAATCATGTGAAAAAAAGTGTGATCACATGTGAAAACACATTTACATGTGAAAAATTCACGTGTGTGCCTGTAAACGCATGGTTTTTAGACAACTCACATAAAATATGTGACTTTTCTGAAAATCACCTAAACATGGTCAGATTTGTTTGCA
This sequence comes from Arnoldichthys spilopterus, assembly GCA_037974385.1. Taxonomy (NCBI): domain Eukaryota; kingdom Metazoa; phylum Chordata; class Actinopteri; order Characiformes; family Lepidarchidae; genus Arnoldichthys; species Arnoldichthys spilopterus. Next base: position 17,058,432 of record JBBPDA010000145.1, read on the forward strand.
CTTGACCTTGATCTGTGTGCATAGAGCAATGTCCTCACATTTGTCCAGTCATGAGTTGTCAGCTGTTAGGTATTTTGTTGTGTCCCGCTCTGATAAAACTTATAATATAATGCTCGTTAGCGTGTACTCCACTCCATCAAATTCACTTTTAGATTATATATGTCATTATGTTCCATGATCCTTGATTTAAAATGTCAAAATAAATGAAAGCATTATGTAAAATAACTAAATGCTACTTAGTGTTACATTGGCATGCAGCGCATTGTATTAAGTGTCTATGTATATATTTTTGTACTAGAATTTTGATGCAAATGTAGATTCCTTTAGATTTACAGAATGGGAAAATGACATGGATTCACCCTGCTTTAGATGTGAATAAACATTGGATTCCATTAAAGCACAGTAGACCTGCCACTGCAGGCACCATTATACCACTGGGTAGCAGTTATTGGTCAGTAATGCAATAAAAACTATAATTTGAAAATATGCTGTTAGGAGTAAAAGTCCTCAATGCTCAATGAGTAAAAGTAATGATCTTTTTGCTAAAAACAATTGAATATATTGCTAAAATATTTTACCTCACATACCCCATCCACTCTAGCTGAAAAATATCTTTAGCCTACATACATTACACAACTAAATAAAAACAAATAACAAATAACAAAATTAACAAAAAATAATGTTTCAAATGTTGCTGTTTTTTGGAAAATAAATGCTCATTTAGTATTCGATGCCAGCAACATATTTCAGCTGCTCAACAGTTCAGTGTCTCAGCTCAGCATTGTTGTACTTTTCATTGTTGTGTTTTCAGTGAGTGACTGCAGGTAGTCCAGTTTAACACTTAAACTTTTCTACTAGAGATCTATGCTATCTTAATATGTGCAGAATAAGGTGTGGCATTGTCTTGTTGAATCTGGACTGCAGCAAATGCTTTGCCTTTATATATATAATTCACCATTAATGATGCCTTTTCAGGTGTGCAAGCTTCTTATGCCATTTAAACTAATGTACCCCCATACCATCAAAGGTGCTGTGTTTTGAACTGTGTGCTAATAACAAGTTGGATGGAGGATGTGACATCCATAATTTCCAAACCTTTCACATTTTGATTTGTTTTCAACTTCACCTCAGTCCATGATCTTGGGCTCAGTGAAGCAACAGCATTTCTAGATCATGTTTATTTATGGTTTCTTCTGCAGAGTTTTAACTTGCATTTTTGATTAACTGTGTTCACAGACAATGGTTTTCTGAAGTGTTCCTGAACACATGCAGTGATTTGCACTACAGAATGAGGACCCCAAGACCTGGTCATCAAGTATTGGTTTTGGCCTTGTCCCATGTGTACAGAGAGTTCTCTGCATTCTCTGAATCTTTTAACAATAACACATACTGCAGATGAAGAAATCCCCAAATTATTTGCAATTTCAGTGTTGTTAGGTTATGATTGTTTTAGTTCATTTTGATAATTTAGTGGTAAACTCCCCTCTATACTTACTTCTGCTAGAGATGCTCTTTTCACACTCAGTAATGTCATGGTCAGTCATTTGCCAATTGACCTAATTAGCTGTGAGAAGTGATTTTTTTTTTCATAAGACAACTTTTCCTGTCTTTGTTGGCCCAACTTGTAGCTGGCATCAAACTGTAAATAAACTTTTTTTTTCATAGAACAACAAAAATTTATTTCAACATTTGATATGTTGTTGTTCTGTTTTCAGTTAGATATGATTTCATATAATAAGCAAACCATTGTCTACTGTTTTTACTTACATTTTGAAAATGGGGCTGAATAATAAAATAAAATTACATAACAGTTAATAGATCAACTCCTTTGGGTATTGAACTATTCTGCTTAAAAAATGCATAGAGTGCCAAATGAGTTAAGGCCACCACTTTTAAGACTGTCTGCAATGGGAATTCTGCCTGATCCTCATAATGTTTTTTAATTGCTCTGTCTCATTTAGCAAAGTCCAAGATCAACCCAAGCAATTGGCAACAGTCACACACAGGCAAAGTGGAGTGGAGTGAAAGTGAGTGAAAGTGAACACACCCCATCACACAAAGTGCACCACAACAAAATGTGACCTCTGCATTTAAACCATTTACAAGTAGAGCAGCAGTCCACTACCAACAGCACCTGGGGAGCAGTGCAACAGGACGGTACTTTGTTCAAGGGTAACTTAATGGTACCTGAGCCAGGACTTGAACCTCCAACCTTTAGATCAAGTCCCTAAGCACTAGCCCACTACTACCCACAAAAATTAACCCTCCAGACGCCAAAAAAAATTCACTTGCAATATTCGAACACCGGCCATGTAGGCAAGAGTCACACCTGCTCTACGAATAACACACAGTGAAGAGACATTTCACATAAAGAGCCACAGCTACGATCCCAACAAGAAATGAAGGACCATGCTCCATATTGCTCCAGTTTCTTTTGATGTCACTGGGTTTTCATATTCAGGTTTTTCCAGTAGCCTGATGATCTACAAATAAGGGTGTATGAGAGGTGCAACCCAAATCTCTGTAGGAGCAAGCTAGTGAAATGAAATCTCAGCAGATGTAAACAGATCTGTAGCAAGGCTAGCAGATGTTTTCCACACTGCTGACTCCAAAGATAAGCAATTAGCTGCACAAATATGACACTGGTGACAACAGCATATTTCGAAAGAACCTGAGATGAAACTCAAGCTTGCTCTTTCATGCTCAAGCACGAACCAGATCATTTTATAGCTCAGATAACACTGGCTCACAGCAAAGAGATGAAACTCAACAATAACAGCTCACTTCGAAGCTGTGGGTGCTAAAGAAAAGTGTGACAGCAAAATACTCTTATGAAGCATTTCTTTATTGAGAGCTTTCAGGCATTGTAAGCACTGAAAAACCTAGGAGGCCCAGTATCTTACCTATGAGATGTCCTCACCCACCCACTGCCTCTGACTCAACCCTTCTAATCTACCAAAGACTGGCAATGAAAAAAACAGACACCTGTATGCATGTTAACAGCAAATGCACAGAGACTACTGATATATAATCCCTTAGCAAGCCATAAAGAATGATGCTTTGCTTGTCCTCTTCATGAAAAGGAGTGGAGAACAGTAAGGAGTAATGGCCCACTGAAGAAGAAAAAAATCATTCCATAGAGAGAAGCAGAACTGAATCAGATGTGTTCTGAATTAGGAGAAGAAGAGAGTAAGCTAAAAATTAATAACTGAGAGTTACCAGCTTCATAAATTAATATAATTTCTATTGCAGAGTACTGCTTTAGGAGCTTCACACTCAGGTTGTTCCCACTGTAATAAATCTATAATCCCTCCCACATTCAATACAAAACTTCTCATGGTTTTCCCCAGATGTTCACAGATCACATTTGGCATGTCATGTCATTTTATTTGTTACTATAAGTTACAACTAATTTGGCATCAGCATTCAGGTGCCCTGTTCTAAATAACACATGATAATTTGAAGGAGGAGGGCCAATATTTGATAAACTGTTAAGTTTTAAGGTGAAAATCTTTCTTTTAAGATGAGGACAACAGCCCCCCAAACATGATATGGTGATGACTGATAAAAAATGAGAAAATAACTTTATTTTAATGTAACCCTACATCAAAGACCTATTAAATAACTAACTACTGAATACTAAATAACTACTGGTGACAGACTGCATGAAAATGCGGAAACTCCATGCATATGGTCAGCCTTCTGGTTGTGAATGGAGGTGTGTGTGATGAAGTAGAGTTTGACTGTGTTAACTTTCTGTTGCCATGGATCAGAGTCTAGGATGTGAGCTCAGTCCTCCCTGCGTCATTACCTTAACCTCTGAGTCAGCTCTGTCTTCACTCCTTCAAACACACGCGCACACACACACACACACACACACACACACACACACACACACACACACACACACACACACACACACACAAACACACACACCCTTCTGTTTCACAAATACACAAATACAAACTCACATACACAACTGGCAAACAGAAATATCATTATCCATGTCTAAAAACACATTGACGCTGGACACTAAATGACCAGTGCAGCGTTTATGACTTTGCATCAAGGGCTGAACACCTAAAAGGTTTCTCCTCCCTTTGGGTTTACCATGTCAGTCAAAAATAAGGCAATGTCATTATGAGGCACACTAAAAAACATTTGCTCTAACAACTGGGAGCAACTGTCTCCATATATATATCAGCTGTTACCCCAAAGACACTGTTACTGTAGTATCAGCCTCTGTAGAAGAGCACAAACAGCAGCACGTCTGCGTATCACCGAACAAGCATAAATAACACTTATGAGAAGCCATTATTCTAATCTATAACAGAGCTGGAGGAGGGCTTTTTAATTTCCTAAAAGGCTGTGGTGCTCTGGACATGAGGAAAGTCTGGCAGACTATAATTAGCTAAGTGTTCTTGGATAACTGCAGAATCAGCTATAAAGGCCACAGAGTTTGATACACTTAACAATTACAGAAAAGGAACTGAGAAACTGTGAAAGGAGTTGCGCCAGTGGAGAACTGAGTCTTCTTCATGCTTGTTAGAAAGAGAATATTAAATAATGAGAGCATAAAGTTGTGTAACAAGTGGAGAATGTCTTCAAGATTAAAAGCTCTTTTTTTGAAGAGGCTTAACTTTGCATTATTGCCCTGAATAGGTCGAGCAGATCCAGTATAATGTTTCCTGAGGGGGACAAAACCAGACAATAAAATAATCTTTTATAAGCCTTACTACTGACCAATCGATCAAGCTGACATTTTTTTGTAGAAACTCACTAAAAGATATTTAGCAGAAGAGTCCACTGGGGTCTAAAATAGTGGTTTGACTTGCTCATTGCTTTAGCTATGGCATTAGTGTGTGTACTGGGTCCCAACTGACATATGTTTTGGTCGATAAAAGCAGCCATTAATAGGCTTTTAAAGTTTTAAGGGCATCTGAAAAACCTTGCCAAAGCAGCACTAATATTTCAACATTATTTGCTTTCTGTTGTAAGCAACAGACACAATGTGTGAATGCTCATTTCAGCAATACAGGTTAAATTAAAACCTTAACAAAAAAGAGCATCATGGTTATAAAAAAATAAAAACATGCTTCTATACAACAACAGCTGTATATCTACAATTGAGGTGGTAATTTTATAATACAATAACCAAATAAAAATCTGACAGTTGAGAACAGTTCAAACAGTATAACTGATAATATCATCAGGCAGTAAAGCACTGGTCTAGTTTCACTAAAACTATTGGATTCTCTTTTATTTTTGATTAGCTGATATCACCAGCTGATGAGGTTAGTGCCTAGTTGCATGTTCATTTAAATATGACTAAATTTGTTTTTTTTAGTACAATACTACACATTTATACTTTAGTCATTATATGTAGTGACTAATTTCTTTTTACATACTGCTGATCTACCCAACTTTGCAACTGGGTCACACTTTTGAATTTAGCATTTTACTTCAAAATAAAAAAAATCCCAAAATGAAAAAAGGAAGAACAGAGCCTAACTAGGGTAGAGAGTGAGTGATTATTTTTCCTTGTGAACACAGCCCAGCACACAGTCCACCACAACAAAATAAGACCTCTGCATTTAACCCACCCATGTGCAGCTGCAGTGGGCAGCTGACGTGGGCAGCACCCCAAGAGCACTGCTTAGGGATGGTACTTGAACCAGTCTGAGATTTAAACCAGCGACCTTCAGGTCACAGAGGCATCTCTCTAACCTGTTTACTCCACCACTGCACCATTTAGTGTATACATGTAGCTCATAGATGTTGGATATACTAAAACGCTCAACTATAGGTCTTTAAGCAGTTCCTTGGTACTTCTGCTAAGAAGGTACTTTCCCTTGAGCCATTATTTATTCAAAGTAACACCACTTTTACTTAAATATGGGTTAAAGCCACCCTATCTACATCTGATTATCGGTCAGTATCAGCGACAGAACATTTAGTTGGGCCCTGGTGTATACAGGACAGAGCTACAGCTGGGGCTTGTGACCTTTGACAAGATCGGAGGGAGAGAGCTTGTGCCCAAGGCTTTAGCTCTCTGCTAATGGAGTCAGGAGGAGTGATGGGCTGTTTAATGAATCCAGCTAAAATGAATGAGCATGAGTCACGGGCTCGACAGACTCTTAATTATGACACTTAATAACAAGAATGGCATGGAAATCATTCATTTGTACAAATTGAAACAAAACACAGCTGCAAGACAGGGACAGAGTTCCAAAGTCAGGTAGCTCCAAATAATGGCAAAAGAACAGTGGCTTGTCAAAGACCTACAGAAAATTGGACAGTCTGTCCTGACCTCAGACTGTTTTTGAGCTGATCAATATTTTAACTCCACCATACAGACTTAAACAAATTTTGTAAAGGTGAAAGTGTGACATTTGGAAGGACGGTGAATCTTTAATGTGACAGGTCAGCCACAGTCTTCCTTTCATTTGTCTGAAGGATCAGAGTATGGCCACATCTGGCCTTTAGCTCTGGGACACATTATGAACAAGAATGCCACCAAAAGAAAGCACAATCACTGCACAACTCCAACATGCCCAGAATAAGACCTCTTGTAAACAGCAGCCAGAAAGTTCCCACCTTCTAAGTGCAAAAGCTGCAAGCTTTAGTGTAAATCTGAGCCGGTTTGGCTTGAGTTTCCAAACCCCAGTTGCTTCCCTCTCCTGGTGAAACGCTTTGAACTGACATTTCTCCTGAGCCTTTAGCCATTTTAAATCCCATCATGCCTTGCCTCATCCTTCAGTAATCCACCCACGGCTCGTCACTTCTTCCCTGTCCACAGATACCCAAATTCACATAACGTGCTGCTAGGGGAATCAAGTGGGTACATGAGTTTCAAAGACATATAAAGGTAAGCGCCCATGCAGGTTTTACACTAGGCTGCCAAATCAGAGAAAGAGATTTTGCAACAAGGGCAGCAGACTTACAATGCAAAACATATAAAAGAAACCATTATTATATGATACACAACAGCACAATTAACAAATAAATGCACATCTACAAACAAAACGTTTATTATTACATCATATCACTTTATCAAACAGTTTAAAGGGGTTTAATGAAGCAGCCAGGCAAAAAAAAATCCCAATATAACACTTGCCTCAAATTAAGCTGATCAGTCAAGATGTTCTGAGTGAAAATTGTGTATTGAACTACCTATAATAGCAAATAGTTTTGAACTAGATTATTATAAACACACCTCACCAAAGCTTCTCTCAACCTGCCCAACCTGCATCCAATTTGGATCCCTGGATCTGTAGTTATAAAGTAAAGAGGCAACATATGGACACTTATGATGCAGTGGATGTTTGTCTACAGATGACGTAAGTGGAAAATTATGCAAACTTTTTTTTTGGTCTGTTTTAGGTCATAAAATTTTGGTCTGTTTTAGGTCATAAAATATGTTTAAAAAGTTCTTACCATGAAACATTTAATTCTATTTACTTTTTTAAAAAGAAAAACACTGAAAAAGAATTTTAAAAATGCTTGTTAAAGTGACTATTTGTCATTGTGAACACGCTCAAGCAATACAATGAAATGTGAGCTCTGGATTTAACCCATCACAGGTGCACGCATGGAGCAATGGGGAGCTATAAACAGCATTCGGGGAGCGGTGTAGCGGGACAGTACCTTGCGCAAGGGTACCTCAGTGGTGCCCGGGCCGGGACTTGAACCTGCGACTTTCAGGTCCAAAAAGCAATGACCTAACCACTAGGCCACCACTGCCCAACTTACATTGCCCGCTGAACATATCAAGCATGTTACATTTCAAAATGCTTTTTGAGTAAGCAACAATTAAGATCAGCAAATCATAAGAGAGGTCATTTACATATATCAGTAAGAAACAGCCTGTAAAATTCTATGAGTTAAAAAGAGTATGGAAGGACCATGTTATCACTGAAGAATAAATTTAAATATAGAAGAAAATGGATTAAATTTGTTTTTTACATGTAACCTTGATTTATTTTTCAAACCTTAAAACAAACAATATTGTTAGTACTTTTTAAGCTTAGTGGCTCAGTCCCTACATAGTCTTTCAAGCATGAAGTCCAGAGATCTGGCCAGGGCCATTGTGCGTATGGCTCTAGACTGACCACACCCAGTGCACAGCCTGCTCTGAGCTCTCTCCATCTGCACAGACATAAAGGAGCATTCATCATAGAGAACAGCACTGTGATCAATGCAGGATTCAATTGCCATCGATCGGCCTGGCAAATTATTGCAAGACAAATAAATATGCAGACTTTCTCATATGTCACTGTGGGAAGGGATCTGGCAGTGTCACTGCATGCTGAGGAGAACTGCACTGGCTGGAGGAATTCCATCTCTCTCTCATTCTGAGCAGCTTTCTTTAGCCAGTGAAATCATAAATGGAGGAATTGTTTAGCTCTTCTGGCTTTAATCAAATTAAATCCTAATTTCTGTGCAGAGCGAGGCCTGCGTGAGATGAGATAGTGCTCTCAGGAGGGTTGCTGCTTCTGAGCTTACTGTGAGAAATACTTGCAGGAGCCCAATCTCCTTAGAGTGCTCCAGCTCACAGCGATCCCCCCTTTACCCCCCCAGCTCCTCGTCAAATGGGAGATTTGTGTTTCTGCCTGAAAATTAGTTCTACAGGTGAAACAAATGAGTATTGAATTATGCTAACCTGATCCCACAGGAAAACAGCGCAAACAGACGGCCATTTCTGCCATCCTTACACACAACCTCACATAAACATTCTGCAATTTAATGCCAGCACTTTAAATGACTCAATTAGTATTCATGCACGTCGCGTTCAAATGGAGGCTGATTTTCATACGGAATTGCAGTTTGCTACATTAAAGAGTAATGAAGACAGAGGATGAGGAGCTGCCTTCTACATAATAAGCCATGCTTCAAATCTGCAGGTGGAAAAGAATTTGCATTGTATGGTGGATAATTGCAGCCAAATTTCATGCCAACTGTCATTAAGAGCCTTCAGACAGAAATCGTGCTTTTTTCATTCCTGCTGTTGTTATTTTGATGATTTTTTTTTTTCAGCCTGACAGCTTATCACTCGATGAGACTCCAAATTAGAAATGCTCACCACGGACATAGGAGTAGGAATCTTTAGACACCACACAATGCAAACTGATTTCAATTAGAGTGACTTTATATGATAAGAATACTATTTCTGGTTAATCTATTTGTTTGTATTAGTCTATGGTGAGTATTTTCCAAAAAACAGCAGTGTTCATTTTTTTTCCATTTAAAAAAAATACTTATGCATAAGCTGATGTAAAAGTCAGAGTATAACCTTTTGTGTACTGACAGAGAATCTTTTTAACAGAGAAAGCCAATGCAGCTGAGAATTGATTATTTTTCTACTATTGATTAGTTTCCTACTATGGAGACTTAGGGGTGTGGCCAGACAACACATTGAGTGTCCAGACAGCACACAGAGCATGTTGCCTCCACTGAGTGGTCAGCAGCAGGAAAGGTGAAGGTCTGGACCTCAGCCTTCACTCATTCCCTCACAGGTGGCTCCTCCAGCCTACCCTGTTCTCTCCTTCACACGGCCAGGCGGCAGCTGTCAGCACAGGAACCCTACTCCAGCCAAGTGCAGAGCACATAACACATGACCTGTCCACATCTGTCACACACTCAGCACATAGCAGAGGGAACAGGACAAATACACAGTCTTACCAGTCAATCTAACCTCTTAGAAGAAAAAAACAAACAAAAAAAACAACTAAAAACGGGAACTTTTTTTGTGATTGATCAACTAACAGGGTTTTCAAGCCAAATAATTAACATACATACTTTGACAAATATAAGCAACTAAAAATATAACCAGCCAGTGGTAATGAGTGGGTCCAAGCACATATGGGCCCAGTGATGCCCCTTGCAAAAGAAAGAGGTCTCGTCACAGACATATTCAAGCAACAGACAGAGACTTTAGAAAGGTCAGAATAATTAATGGCTCAAACAGGCCTAATACACCAGTTTGGAACTTTCTTACAGAGAGAACTGTCTTAATCTGTCTTAACATGGCTTTTCATTGAAGCTATGTACTTAAATTAGTACATCCTGACCCTCTGACCTTTGAACAACATGTAGCATATTTGCAATACAGAGATCACTATAAAACAAATGGTGCAGTTTCTGACATGATTTGTAGGGAACTTTTGGCCGAGTTATATGTCTCTGAAACTATGTGTGTACTATAGTATGGACAATTCATTTTAGGGCAGAATCACAATAATGAATAAGAAGAAATATCCTAACATGAACAATAACAAAAAAACATCTGCCTTTAATTATTAACCTGTTTTTTTTTATTTTTATAGTAAACAGTATGTCACACAGTACATGGGAATAATATGAGAAATCTAAGTGATTTTTTTTACCTATATTGGAACTGTAACTTAAACTGTTATTGATTTCTATGTATTAATGCCCAGGTATTCTGGCCAAGAAAAGAAAAAAGACACTTTTTATTCATTTTGATTAGTCCTGCTTATCTATAGGTAGTTCAGAAAGAAATGGTTGTGGTTTATACCACAAAAAACCAATTACATATACATATATGTATATAAACATTTCCAGTTGTGGGAAAGCTAGAGCCAACCCCAGATGACTACAAACACTCAGGACAGAATCCTAAAATCCATCGCAAAGCAGCACTCATACACAGACAACCATTTACATACTCATACCTAGGGGCAATTTAGAGTATCCAATCAACATATTGCAAGCCTTTGGACATTGGGAGGAAACTGAAGCACCCAAAGGAAACCCACGCAAACACTCCACAGAGAAAGGCACCCGTTGCCAACCCGGGGATCAAACCCAGGACCTTCTTGCTGTGAGGTGACAAAGAATCATTAAAGTTTTAATGTGATGTGGGCAGCCACAGGACTCCAGTCAAGGGCTCACAGTAGTAGAGTAGTGTATGTGAACATAACCAAGTTCTAGTAAGTACTAGATACTTGTTTTGGTTTGCCCTTTTTGACACAGGCACGTTGTGTGATGCACATCTGTCCTTCAGCTGCACAAGCAGCATCGTCATGCCAGGCTGTAGCCGAAGCTTAGTCATGCTCCCTGAGAGCTAAGACATTATGTTATTCTCTCCGAGGGCCAACATCCTCGTGCATCTCATCGACAGCACTCTAGTGTCAAAACACACAGGCGATGCTCAGGGGAGCTTTCTGGTCAAGTTTAAGCTCAACAGTACAAAAAAGTCTTACCAATAAGTCACTTATAATAAGTCTTGAACACATTTTCTGGCAAACTGTGTGGAGTGTGTGGTTAGTCACTTGTGTGTGACGAATAGTGGAAGCCAAAAAAAGGGCCATATAGTTCCCTCTTCTGTGCTGATGTAGGGGCAGACTACATGGCTTTAGCCCTGAATGTTACATCCACACAACAAAAGCCTATCTGACCTCAGATCAGCAGCTAGGGGCCAGGCCTGAGTCTCTGTTATTCCTCTTGGCTGTTACTCTTGTCACTGCCGCCCCCACACACGCACACACAGATAAATCACATTTACAGGGCCCAGCCACTCAGTAATCCTTTATGACAAAACCAAATTCTTGTTTAGGTGTCTGATAATGTTTTATTGCACAAGACGAGCAAGCAAAGATCTATGGGATGTCTCATCAGCCATCTGGGAGCGCGGTGTTTATAACCACACGCGAGAAACAAGGAGAAAGCGGGAACACAAAGGACAGGGTGCTTTCATCCAGTGGGGACATTCATCATGTATGACTGTGCAATAACACCTGTCCAGCTCCACACAGGTTATTACCATGTTTGACTGATACACATAGTCGCCATGTGCATACGTTAGCCAGTGAAGCGAGAAATGTGCTGCCATCATTGAAGCGAGATGTTCCATGAACTATAACATCACAGCAGGAAGGCCTGTATATCATTTACATAAGATAGCAGCTAACAGTAAATAAAAGGCATGTACTTAGTAAAGCTGAACATTTAGTCATTTTTACATTGCAAGGGCTGCAATTTTATTTATTTAACTGTATTATCAAATACTGGCCCAGTTTAATAAGGGGAGGTTAATAATAATGAAGTGCTATATAAAATGTGTCAAATACTTGATTAGCAAAAAGGGCCTGAATGAAAAAAGAATAAGAAGAAAAAAAAGAATTTTCGTAATGGTAATTAGATATTTACCCCAACTCCTTTAGCCTTAGTATTTAGTAGGGGTGGCCAATACAGCGATATTTATCATCACAATAAGTTACATCACAATATGTTCATCGTAGCTTATCGTGTATATCATCAGAAGTTAAAAAACAATGCATGCATCATTACACAGATGAATCAGAATTGTTTAACTGCATTCTTTGTTTAGCAAAGTGTGTGAAGTGCTGAATTGCATTTATAGTTTTGAAGGTTTTTTTAATGTTTCATTTTTATCTTTTCCAATTTATGAAATTTTGCAAACAATAAATATCATTATAAATATTTTGCATAATAAAAATGTTTAAAAGTATTGTGATGTTACATTTTTGCCATATCGCCTATCCCCATTATTTGGGCATGTGTAATTCACCCAGGGACAAAGAGGTTGTCACTGGTAACAGGGCTAAACTACGATAGGTGGATTTAGATAGATCTCATAATTAAATTACCTCCCCTCAGGAAACACTTGATCTTTCACAGCCCGCAAAGTCATCAAGCAATCCAAAATGAACAAAGGCAGGGGCCTAGCCGTGGGCTATCGGTTTCAGCCTTTATTTCCCACAATGTCACCCCGGCCGCACAACTTAATGCCCTTATCTACCTGGCCCGACAAACAGCTTGTTATTCTCAGCTTACTTGTCATTTGCCAATGAGCAGAAGGTTTAACGCAGGCAAGAAGAGGGCTTTCATTTTCACAGAGGATCTAAACAGCCTGCCACTTCTGCACATCAGATGACTGAGCGAAGGTAAACTGCTGTTGCTATGGTTACCGGCCAGGCTCGGTGTACGCGGATGCTCATTGCAATTTTAAGCTGCAGAAGAACCCTGATAGAGGGCATGAGTCCATCCATCCGCCCACACGTACACACACACATATATACGCACACAGAATTCACACGCACAAGCACACACATACACACACAGCGCGTAGTACATAGCGACTCTCGCAGCTGCATAAACTATGCAAACACGGACGCCCACATACAGTCACTTATAATGGCACTTGGGTGGTGAATGCAGTCTCAGCACAGTGACTACGAACCATGTGCTAAGTAGTGTTTGAAAAAGTGGCTCAGATCACGGTAGGAGAGCGAGGCGTCAAGATGAACAGAGACCAGAAGAGAGGCAGAGAGGAAGGGGCATATTATACCCCTTTCATGCTGCCACAAAACACACACACATACACACGCATGCACATACACACTCTCACAGACACACACATACATACAAATACACCCACATACAAACATCTAAGTGTTATTACAGTAGCTTATAATTGTTTCGAACATTCCAAAACCATTGTTGTTCAATTGGCACCTTCAGAACAATGCATCAGTGTATTTTTACACCACTAGTCTCTAGTGGGAATACAGAAAAAGACAGAAAGAGAGAAAAAAAGAGGGAGGGTGAGGTAGGAGGCTTGAGAAAGAAATGCTGGGTGAGAACGAAAGGGTGAGATGGGGGGGCATGAGGAAGTAGAGCAGGGACTATGATGAAAGTGATGCTCATTTGCACAAAATGACAGCAGCCTCATGGGCCTCTCTCACATCTTTGCCAACCACTATACATCTTTGGCATCCAAAAAAAAAAACACGGAAAACTGTCACAATTACAATGTACTAACCACAATGGTGATGCTCCTCAGTGACATATTAGCTATAAAATGTCATGCTGAAGTGAATACTTCAAAAAGAACTTAATCTATGTCTGATTCAGCTACAATTCAAATAGACATTATTTACTTCTTACCCCAAAATTCAGACTGTGACATACTGTACTTTTACCTATTTTAATACATGATAATACATTGTAATGTTTTGTAAGTAACATAAGAATTGCATTTGAGATCACTTAACAGCTCAACACAATATGAGGCAAGTGTGTGATGGCATGCAGCTGCTCTTAAATGTGGCAATTAGCTTGCATTACTTAACATAACTGTAATTCCACTACTTTTTGGTGGAAAAAAGTAATGTAACTAATTACCTTTTGAAATTAAATAGTGCAGTTACAATTACTGAATGGGTTCATTACTTTTTTTTGTTTTAATATTGTATGGAAAAATTTATAAACGATAGAGCTGTCAGAATTATAATATATATGATTATAGATAGATATGATTTTCAGCAACCTGCATAACCCTGCTTGTAAGCTACACTAGCCTTGTTGTAGCTTTAGTCCAAGATGTTAAAAAAGCAAACTTCTTGCCTGCCTTGGCAGATTTAGTGTATTTAGGGTAAGGGTCCAAACAATCTCTTTAAGGGGCTTCCACATTCTGTTCATCTACCAGTACTAAGCCTCTGTTTTTCTAGAGAAAGTGGCCATGTGGTCAGTGCAGTGTGCAGTGGCTAGAGGGAGAAAGTGGTGGCACATAAAGGATTGGGACATGATTTACGGGCGTGATAAAGGACTCCAGCTGGACCTGTAGTTGGGGGGATAATGCTGGCTGTGCTTCCATAGCCCTGGCACAATACTCCCACTCATGCACTTATATTATTCTCCAGCTAGAGGCTGAGAGATGGCCCAGCCCTTAAAAGAAATAGCACTCTCTTAAAGGACGGGCCAGCTCAGGGCCACAGGAAAAGGAGGAAGATGCAGGGAACACTAAGACACACATCTCACATACATGCACATATATGTAGAACACACATGCACACACTTCATTTATGGCTCACAGAGCCCAGGGCATCAGATTAATAAAAGGATGTACACTCATCTAACATAAAAAGCTAATGTAAATCCACCATACAACATACAACCCACCATACAACATTGTAGGCATATCCAGCCTACATTTCAGTTTCAGAGCTAAAAGTATTTAAGAACTGTGGCGGCCATATTGGCAGCACAGACTTAACACATGCAGTAAGGTAAGAGATTAAGAATTACAGGTGGATTGCCCAGAAGCTAACCTAAAACTGCAAAAAGCCTAATGCGTTTTCTAACTCACCAAAGGACCAGCTGGTCCACCACCAGGCAACTGATAGCACCTGATGGCTTACAACAGGCCATGGTTTGAAGATAACTCATTCATATTAGTGCACTGATTCAGAAAGACATTATGCCATGATAGAGTGAAAAAATAAAACTTATTGTTTTACGTACTGTATTATCAGTGATGTCAATTTCATGCAATATCCATCTTGTGTATTTAATCAAAGAAATGTTTTGATGACCATCAAAAAAACAATCAATTAATGTTTTCCATTTTGAAGAAAGCCTGTAATTTGGGCCACAAAATGCTCTGTGAGATTTCACAATTTTCAATTCAGCTGTTCATTTTCATGATAGGCCCAAATTGTTTAAAAGCAGTATGAAAGATGCTGTAGTTGGCCTGATGAAGAATTTCAGGTGGGAAAGCTGACTCATACAGAAATACAACCTCTAACACTAACCTCTGTTAAGAAATCTCTCTCACACACAAACACATCCACCATATGCTAAAGATCTGCTTTCATGTGTGAAAAAATTGGCTCCCCATGATACAGTGAATTAGCAGTGAAAGACTAGTCTATAAAGGCTATGTCAACACTGCACTATTTATGGCTCTAATGGTTATTGGAGGCATAGAAATGAAAACCACAGTAAAACCAACATTACATTTCTCTTGGTACATGAAATATCAGTGATGCCTCAGTAGGCACAGACAAGCCAACACTGTGAAGCACAATGCATCCCAGATTTCATTCTGTCGAAGGTCGTAAAACTGGAGCAGCTCTCATTTGCCCAGTGCACCAAAATTAAACGATCTTCATTATCTGGTAAATTACCTCAATTGTTCATAGTTAATTGACCTGTCCTGTGAAGGCTGAGGTGCTAGCTACAACAGCTGGGACTACAAGGACCACCCATTCTGGCACACCATTTAGTCTCAATTTGATTCTTTTCATGACAAAATGAAGATAAAGACTACTTTACACCCAACAGACATACCCACTGACCCACTCAGTCAGTGTAGTCATGGCAATACTGCTTTGGATGCCACTCAGTCATGGACACTGAGGACAATGTTTGCATACAGAAAGACAGAAAAAGACTAGTATCATAGGCAGTCAGTAAACATAATGCTTGGGAGGAAAATGTGAATGAAGCTTGACGTGTGGTGTGTGGTAGCAGTAGCAGTGAAGGTCTACACTTACCAGTACTCGGCCAGTCAATGTCTGCGCTGAGATCATCACCCCGGCCCAGTCTTTGACCGAGGTCATCCAGCCCACCTCACTGGCTGGAGCATCGTCCTTCTCATCCCCACTCTTCACTGGTCCATCTGACTGACCGTTATTCACCTTCTGTGCCTCCTGCACATGCAAAAACAGACCAAAGATAGTGAGAATTACTAAAAACACAAAGGGCTATAATAATAAAAAAGGGTCATGATTAATGTGCAGTACTACTGCTGAACTGTACTGTATGTACCAGTATAACCGTGCTTGAGGAACAAAAAAATATTAATGTATACTTTTAGCATTACTGATGCAATGCATTTTATTAACTGATTAGGCACATTTTAATAGATTAATTCAAAATACATTAAAGTAAATCAATAGCATACTTCTAATAGGGAATTCCAACAATTCTGCATAGCTCAATTGCTAAGATATGAACAGAGTTACTCAGAGTGGTTTGATATGTGAAGGTTTGTTGAAGAAAAAGGGAAACGGACTTATTTGTCATTGTGAACACAATCACACACAAAGTGCACCACAACGAAATGTGACCTTGACCAACTCTGATTTCTTTACAGTGGTTGTGATAGGAACTAATATTCACAATGTTGATGCAAACATAGTCATTATATTTTAGTGATTATGTGCCCCTTCTTAAGGCATTAAACATCAGTATCATCAAACAACTCGGTGGAACCATTTTAAAACTTTAAAAGTAAACTTTCTTAATAATTAAGTATATTGTGTAACTGAAAGCTGGGAATGTTCTTTTAAAAAAAGAAAAAATTACCCCAACAAAAATGAAGGGTTTCTTCCAACATTGATAAAACGCAGCTGCTCTGGCATTTTTATATATTTGCAAAATACTGTGATACTGAATGTAATTAATGTCATCCAGTACCACACAATAGACCTATGCACAAATAGCCTACATCCTGGGGCTGTTTCTCAATCGTCACAGTACTTTATTAATAACCCTAGCTGAAGTACAGTGTGTCATACATTGAGGCAGCTGGAGCATAAAATTGTTCATAGTCATGTAACAGCCATGACACACAACCTACCATACCTTCCCTGGTACATGCATTATGTACCACCCCATGGTTACCCTGCATACATGTTCCTTTCTTAGGAAAAAAATAAAAAGTAGTGTTTTTCAAAAAAAGCATTTTTACAGTCATGACTCATGACTCACACTAAAGTTCGTGAGCACGTCACATGTGCCACCAGAGCAGCTGACAGCAGGGTCTGGCCACAGCAAAACCATCATGCAGAGGGGGTGTGTATTTGTGTATGTGTGTGTGAGGCATCTCTTAGACTGCCTGACGCATATAGCATGCCTGGCGGGCTGTAAGCAGAGGAAGGGACCGTTATGATTCATAAGCAGTTGCTGTGGCAGTTGCCGTGGGATACTGGGGTTACATCCGCAGGGCTACACATTACATCACTACAGGGTAGCTGGATGAATGCATCATATACTGAGCAGCATGTAGTTTCCTTTTAGACTATTGCAGAAATATCTTCTGCTGGAATATTTAGGCAACATTCCTGATTTTGCTTTCAATTATAAAATTAGGTGACATCAAGAACATTGTAGTGACTTTGGTGTACAGTTCATGCTGGAAGCTGAATTCCCTAAATAATGTAGCAATTCAATATCATTTCAGAGTTAAGGTTAAAGAGTCTTGTGGTCTTTTTGTATCACAACCTTAAGCATATGACCTTCTGATCTGAAGATATTAAGCTTTAAGTACAACTATACAAAACTAGGCAGAAATGACCGGGATCCACCCTGTGCAGAAAATGGTTAATCAAAATGAACACAGATACAGCAGGTGGATAGGGCAGTGGATAGCATCACTCATGTAAGGTCAAGGTCTGATTCCCCATTCACCCCTGCTATAAGAGAAAATTCTCACCCTACAAGTGAATAACTCTGGATGAGGGTTCAATTATACATCATACCCAGACATTAGCATAGGTAGGGATGTTCAATACACAAAGTGTTAAGATATTCAGATACCAGCATGATATGTACATTTAAGTTACTACAGTGTTCCTGATGCTGCCAAAGTGTTGGTCTTGCTGTAGGCTTTTATTGTAACCAAAGTTCAACTGATTCAACTTGTTTAGTCAGTAGGTCTCAGACTTTAAACAATTAATAAGGTGAGTTTCGTTTAAATGACAGCTTTATTATGAAAATGTTTGTGGGCGATGCCTGTAGCTGTGTACAGATTTGTAGACAAACATGTATAACTGGACCTTTATCCAGAGCATCCACACTGGCCCATTGTAAATATAACTGAAGACTTGTGGCATAGGTGCCAGCCAGCATACCTGCATGCACTATCAGTGTTTAAATTAGAATGTTCAGGAAAAAAAGCAAAGGACTAGCATTGTGTTGTAAATAATGGAGAGAAGATACAAAGTACTAGTGGAAATAAAACGTGGGTTTAGACTTCTGGAAAGCTTGCAGAAATATAAATCAAATCAAGTAAATTATTCTCTGGGTCTTATACCAAATCAAATATAACTGGGTAGCCAATCAGAAATTGTTCAGTGCACAGCTCTGCAGATTTGCACAATGCATGGGTAAGATTTTGGTTAAGTATGTATGACATGGTTTCTGTGTAAAAGCTGACCCATAGACCCCTTCTCTGTGTCCCGACAGGTACATTTACTTGAATGTACGTTCTAAAAGTATACACATTTTAACATCAAGTTTTCACTGTACTGCATTTATTAAAGACACAAATTATGTTTTTTTATTCTGACATTTAAAACTACTTGAGACAGAATGTATATATATATAAATATAAAATTACTAAATATATAATTACAATTGGGGAAAAAATTTGTTTTTTATACATGAAATAAAAATTGCAAGTTAAGGGCCAAAAATGGGCCAATGTGTTAAAAAAATTTAATAATGACTGGACCAAAAGAAAGTCCAAAATGGTCCAAAAAAAAGCCTGAAAGTCTCTTTCAAAGTTCCAGACAGCTCAGTGGATGCTAAAAACTCAATCAATGATGTCCATGTCAGCTAATGTCACAGCATGCCAATTTATAAAATGCACTTTTAGTAGTAATACAGCAATCTACAGCAGTTCAGTGAGAAAAAGGCAGCAGCAGATGTGCCATGTGGCTGGCTTGATGAGGCATGAGCTTGTTTAACGAGGGAAGAAGAACCCCTCAATGGCAACTGCATCTCCTAATAACATCAGCAAAACTAGCAAGCTCCATATGAAGAATAAATGTCATGTGGGCTTCCATTCAACTGCTAAAGTCTGGGTCTGTGGACCATGCATGACTGTAGTAGTACTAAATATAGTGTCCAGGGGTCAGTAAGCCATCCTTTTGGTTGTTTTTCTTTCATGTTCTTTGAAAAATCGTAGCCACAAAGGATATGTTCAAGAAAACAAGACATGAATTCAAACATAAACACACAAGTATGTATTGTTTGAAAATCAGTGACTGTAAACAAAGGTGAGCTCAGAACTTCTTGATGACCATGTTGGGAAATTTTCTGCAACCAGACAAGCAATCAAACACATACCACTCTATTACTTACATTATCTTAGATTTTTTTTTAGATAGCTGTTTCCAGATATATTTGCAAAACTCAAGGGCTCTAGTACAGAAAAAGAAGTTGGATACAAAGCAGCCTCGACCAGGGTTTCCCAGCTCTAGTCCCAGAGGCCCACCTGCAAAGGTTTCTGTGTTTGCTACAACTGAGTCCCACCACTAGCTAATGACCACAGCCTTCTTTCAAAGAATCCAGTGTTTTAAAGCAGGAAAAAACACAATTGTGCCAAGCAGGGGAGTGTCCATGACTGGAGTAGATGATTTAAAAAGATTTGAAAACAAATAGCAGAGAACCCCTCTAAAGTACATAACATTTTGCGTATAAATACATAATATAAATCAACAAAGAAATAATAACAAATTACAAAATATTTATTTGGTTTTCCCAGTTCAATACCAAAAGAACATAGTTACAGACATCTTGTTTTGGATTATTTTTCAAGAAAATGTACAAAGAATTTTTTTTTATTCCATTGTAACCTTTGTATTTAAACACACATTGCAGGTCGGATAGTGTAACTGCCGCCTCACAGTTTGCTGCAGCAGAGAGGTTTCTAGTCAATCAAGATTACGAGAGAGAACTGCACTGCCACTGTCAGAGGTGATGTATTAAGCAACATTAGCATATCTGTAATAAATGTTATGTTGTTAATAAGATAAAGGTAAACATAAGAACATTGGCTTAATCATTTAAATATATAGCAATATAACTGGTCAACCTTAGGCACTGCAGTGAAAACTCTGAGAAATGCTGCTCTGGGGATGCAGTTGTGTCTTGTTTATTTGTGATGTAAGCTATTGTATTCAGAGAGGTACCTAATAAGTCAAGCAGTCAAATATAATGAAATGGGACAGAAGTATATATTATTTCAACCAATTTAATTACTTCTCTTTTTTTTTACCGTGAAGAAATATATGTCATGTAGCACACACTTTTGCCAGCAAGCCCATCTGATAATGTTAGCAGTTAGCCAGTCAGCTCTTTAAAAACTGAAAGTGTCTAAATGATGATCTACAGGGGTCTATTTCTCTTAACTAAGTTGATTTAAAATATTTACAACAACTTGGGCTAATGTTGACAATAAGTCTTCTCCTCTTGCATCTCTTCTCATGCAAAACCAATCCCTTCTGCTGAACTGATGTGGTCCTCATGTGGTTCTTAATTGTATAAAGTTTAAAATTTGTATAAAATCAAAAAAATCTCCATTTTGCATGCTTCCACAAACTCGATCTATACACAATCTAGCACCATCACTACAAATTTCTTACCTATACAACCTTAATGAGAGCAATGAGAAATTCATGCCAGTCAAAGTCGACTGTAAAACTTTAGCTAAGGCTAGCTTTTATTAAGATTGAAATCAAAGTAGCGAATGTTATCTAGAAATTTGTGATGTTTTACTTTGTGTTTTGTCCTGCTCTGCCCTTTCCATTCTGAGCTGTGTGATGACTTGAGTGATGATGTGTTTTTGATACTATAAGACTGATATCTATAGAGTGGGGAAAAGCTAAAAACATTAGTAGCAGCCATGATGAACAATGTTACAAAAACACTGATTATTTCAATAATATTTACATACAACTGCTTACAGGTGCTGAGTTTTCCATTTAAACAGATAAAGGAATTGTCCACTGACTAATTTTTTGTCATTTTGTTTTCCTCTGCTGAAATGGGCATCTCATGCTGAAAACCTCAAGAAAAGTTACTTTCACTGGCACGTGTGAGAAGAAGAACTTTGCCCCCTAGGCTAACCATATACTGCATTTCTGCCATTTTTCTCTGTCAGTCCTATTATTATCTATGTGACTGGCCAAAAGCAGAGTGCAAAAGGTAGAGGTTTACTATTACAACAGACTATCTTCTGTCAAAGTGAAAATCATTGCATCAGCCAGAGAACTTAGCACTTACATCTCTGGAGGAGGCGCTCTGGCCTTACTAACACAACTAGAGATGTATGTAATGGAAAGTTAGAGATGCTGCCACTAAGCACAGATGAGAGTCTCCAAAGAAAAGACACAGCTCCAACAATACAAACCTGTAACCAGGTTATAATGTACAAATTGTAGATGAAGAAAAATACTTTCCCACATTTATTGTAATATACATTGTATATGGTCTTGTTTTTGAATTAGTGAATTTAACTAAATTAGTAAATAAGCTTGCAGAGAAAAATTGTGTAAGAATACAGTTTTGTAGCTTTGTTGGAAAAGTATGTATTTGGTGTTTCACAGTTCCACACTTTTCTCTGCTGGACAACAACAATGTAAGAAAAAACAATTTAAAAAAATGGTGTCTTGAGCTTAAGATTGCTGGCTAAGGAAACAAAGTCTATAAACTGCCATGGAGTCAAAGCTGGTGGCGTCGTCTAGAATCTTTGGCATCTGAAAAACTTTCTGACATTTCTATGGTATTTGCTTGCTTGCCTACTGCATGTGGCAACAGTGTTGTGTTTCTGAAGTGCATGGATCTCAGATTACAGTACGACTCCTTCCCTGTCCTAGACACTGATTTAGGAGCTCATGTGCATTAAGTGTAAAAAGGGAAAGGAGAATTCTCATTTGTTTCTTTGAGAAGATTCCATTTAACTTTACACAATTTTACCATTTTACCATCTTATTTATTCACCTGATCTTTCATTCTTCATATACTTTAACAAAACCTCTGAACTCCAGTGATGAAAGCCCAGTTGTCATTTATATTGTGTAAATATTTAATGAAGAATATCCCAATAGAATTGGTCCAAAATGACTTGAAACAAGATTTTATATTTACTTAGTATAAGGTTTTTTTTTCTCCTAAAAGTTTACATTTTTACAGATTTGATGTTTTAATAAAAGTCAGTGTAGTATAAAACATACAACACTTTATATATTCAAGTGGAAAGCTACAATTATACACTATGTGGCCTCAAACTGAACCTTCATGGCTATAGTTGTGTATAGCAATACTGAGTACCCTCTCTGGATGGGCCGGTGGGGGATCTGGCATTGGGGGATTTTCTGCTGAAATTGGATTATATTCCATAATGATTTGCCAAGGAGGCAGTTGCTGTTCCAATAATTAGATTTGTCAAATAACAGTGTCAATAAAACGAGTCCTAAAAGGTTGGCTTGTTGCTCCTTGGATAGTGTTACTCCACAATGCATGAAAGGCTAGCCCTCGGCCTGCAGTTTCTACAGGCCTAGATCAAAACAGACACATACTTAATCTCCTTTCATATTACACCCAACTGTTATCAGACTTCCCCCAATACACACCTCAGAAGACATGCAAATACAAAGTTAGTACGTTGGGATGAACACGTGCTATATCCAACATGTGTATGTCACATCAGGCTGCACATCTCACCACCAGGATTTTATCATGTAACATGCACTGATGTAGTCTATGCCATGATAACAGTGTTAAGTGCATCACTCAGAGCAAACACACAAGACAAGCTATGGCTCTGCCCGGGAGCAGTTTCCAACTGTTTCTCTCTCCACTCCTCACTCAGTTAAGTGTTTCAGATTAAATGATCATTGTAGGTGAATGGTAGACATGCTTTAGTGAATGTCTGTGTTGATGAATATGTTATGATACAGTACTAATAAATGTTTAACTCTTGGTTACAAAACAGCATAACTGGCCCCGCCCTCCCTTTTCCAGCTCATCACTCAGCAAGCCAGTCAGAACAGGCATTTGCAATAGTTATAGGTAGACTGGGACATGACTAAATTGGGGGGAAAAAAAGATTTTTGTTCTATTAACATGTAATTATTTGAAATTCAGTGAAGTCAGAAATTAATGGCTGGCCAGACACTAACTTTTTTAGTTAAGTAAATAGTCCCAATAATAATAATAAGAAGAAACATTGCCCATCCTTTAATTGCAAAATATTTCAAAAGAAAAAAATATGTGCCTGCATGCTAAAAATGCTAAAAAAGCTAACCACCTCCTCTTTAAAAAAAGGACAGGAACTCTAGGGGATTTCCAGTTATGCTGTTTGGGTTTATATGAGCACATAATTTGATCTGCTTCACAAAAGTAAATGTGTAGCACAGTCAACGAGCATCATTCATAAAGGTTAAGAGCTGATTACAGTGTAGGATACCAGGCTGCTTCAAGGCAACCCCACTACAATTGTTTCTTCAGCTCCACATGAATGCTGACGGTGAAGATTGTAGCGAGAGAAAAGTGTTAGCAGAGTATGTGTGGCGTGGACGGGGCCATTGTGTGGGCAAAGACATGAATTATTTATGCCACCTCAAACTGATGGCTGGACAGATCCAAGAGGACAATGTAAACAAGAAACAATTTCTACTTCATTTGAGCAGCTCGGCGTGGGGCGGTGGGGGAGAGGCACAGGGGCTGTGAAGCAGTGTGCCATGGGATACTCCATCTGCTATTTTTACACCTGTGATGTCAAAGCCTGAGCTGCACTCTAGCCCTTTTCACTATCCAAACAGACAGAAGGCCCAGAGGACTCTCTCTCTGTCTTTTCCTCTCTGTCTCTCTGCACGGACGCGTGTACCCACATAAATGAATGGAGAGAATTTGGGTTGACCTTGTTTTTTGACCTTTCCGCTGTTTATTTTACTAATTAGATGCTGTTTTTAGTCTTTGTTTGTGGCTTGTTCTTTTTTTGGAGGTGCATTTGCATATTTGCAGAGTAACAGTGTTATCTGTATACACCCTGCTTAACTGTATCTGGCTAATTGTACTGGTATCAGAATTTGTACCTAATTTTTTACAATTTAACCTCTCGTTTCTCTGTGTGTGTGTCTCCTTCTACTGCATGATAGTTTTACCAGGCTGCAAATGCTTGCTTCAGGGCACAAGAGGCCTGCCATCTCATTTTTGAGCCACTAGTTGTTCAGCTTTGCTAAACGTCTCGACGTGTTTAGAGAAGACCACAAATCACTCAGCTTGCAAAACAGCAATGCGGACACTTGACTGAATCATCAGTTTGTGAAGGAGAGAGAGTGACTCCTACTGTCGAGGTCCACCCCCCCAGGAATGAACCAGCTGCGGCCCTCCCCATAACCTGCATTCGCTGCCAAGGACAACACATGGGGCAGCTAGGATCAATCTGAACCATGGAACCCACTTTTGCACTAACATTTGAATGTGTATGTAAAAAGTGACATGAAAAGGCTAGCATGTGATCAGCTATAGATGATGTAAAACGTCATTACAATCTGTGCAAGCCAAAATTTAAGCTGTTTCTTATGTCCTCCCCTTTGGAGCACCACTAATAATGAATGGCAGGGAGCAGGTCATGTGACCCAGACTGTTCTAATTCGACTTGGCTTCATCGCAGCTGTTCCAGCAACTTCCATTTGCATCGCAGGGGAAAACTGTATTCCACTGTGAGCTCTATTTTTAGTTTCACCCAGGGAGCCGAGAAAAAAAAATCTAACACACACCCCTGCAACCACACCCCCCACCCTTGCCATTTTTATTATATTATATTAATCACTACAGTTACCCAATGACAGAAGTGACAGCTTCTGAAAGTGTTTTCTGAAACAGCTGATTTTCATTTATAAATCTCCTCACATATTGTATCTATCCTTCTCAAAATCACAGCGCATTCTGCTCACATCTATTGTCCTGTATCTACCCTTGCAACTGTCCTCTGTAGTGCAGGCTAAAGGTTTTGTGACTATGGCAAACTGAACACCCTCCCAGATCCAGGTTTAGAGCTTAAAGAGGAAGCCAGGGGCATGGTTTAAGGATTACACAGGTATGGGGCTATATAATCTATGCCTGCAGTCTTTCCTGGCTCCCTATGTTGCCTTTTTATCTTGTTATTCTAGAGTATCTCATCTCATTTTACCAGAGCAATAAAACAACGCATAGAAACATGACACCTCAGCGCTCTACAAAGCCCTCCCATTACTACTATGAAATATAACTGGGTCTACTATAACACAAAACCCTCAAAACCTTCAGCATAACTATGCACTCTATGCACATGCAGCAACAGTTACTGACTTAGAGCCATCTCGAAATAGAGCTAGAAAAGCCAAAATATGTGGGAGCAGTGGATGCAGGGCAAGCCAGTGTCAGCGCAGCAGCACTTTAACAAACCAAGACTGGCACTGCGGCTAAAACCCACAGCGGCGAGCGGACTAAACAGAAACAGAGATAAATGAGAAAACGGCCACATCTGTTCCTTAGGGCAACTGACATGTCAGGAATCCCAGGCTATCAGAGTCACAGAGAGGTTACCTATGTTCAAAATCATATCAGCTTTAGCGTTCTCCTATGCAAAACTATTTTGAGTGCTGCAGGTCTGAAGAGGATTTAGATTATTTGTGGAAGCGAACAATATGGGTGACGTCCACAATGTCAGAAGGGAAGCTGCCAAGCGAAAGGTTTAACCTTTCGTTCACCAGGCAAAGAGGAAATTCAGATGTTTAAAACCTGTAACTCTAACTATCATGCAACTAATATGTAAATGACATAGTTATGACATTGAGGAATTGAAGTATTGAAGTATGTGACATATATAAATTAGTCTCTCCAGGCGTACCTGTATCAACCATCTGGCATTAACTGTATGCTACTGGCCTGGATTGGAATGACCACCTGTTATAATTTTATCATCATTTACATTCTGACTGGCAGTCTAAACTCGTGAATCATTTTTTGTCAGACAAACAGTTAAAAGTGGCAATTTAAGGCTATCAGTGGCAAAGCAATTTTAAAAGGTCCAAAGTCCTGCTGGTGTGTGCTAACCAAAGTGATTAGATGATTAGGATTAGTACTGTGGCATCCCCTTGTCTTTATTTTTTTCTTTACCATTTTTTAAAATTTTCTTAAGATTCTATTGCAATAATTTAATAAGTTAAAATAAGGTTGTTGTTTTTGTTGTTATTATTAGTAGTAGTAGTATTAATACCAATATTAATATGTTATTTTTGTGTTTTGTTAATTGCATTGGTGTGCTGTGTTTGTGTATATATGTGCAAATTTAACAATACAAACAAAAACATTGGATAAATGGGTTACTCAGCAAAAGCATCCAGTGTAGATATGGATTGGTGAAAACGCTGGAGAGCATTTCATTGACTATAATATCTTTAAGAAATATTTATCACAAAATTAACAAACACTTGTTCATACCATTCATAGTCTAATGAAGTTACCTTAAGGGGTGCAGTAGTTACATTCTGGCATGTCTACAATAATAAGGACATGAATTAATGTAACGTTTTACATTCATTTTCTAATCCACTTCTTCCATTTCAGGAGGCTGGGAAGCTGGAGCCAATCCTAGCTAACTACTGGCCCAAGGTAGGATACACCCAGGACAGGAGGAGTAGCAAGGTAAGTAATAAAAATAAGTTATGACATAACTTAGTGGACAAAAGCATGATAATCAGTCAGTTAAGTGGGGAAGTTTCCCGATCAGCTTCTTACACAGTTGGTAGCAGAGATGCATGAGTGCAGGCATCACAAGCCATTCAATACAAAAGTACACTTCCCCATCGCTATGAATTTTAGTTAAGATTTGCTCGATCACAAGCTGTTTGTGTGAACTACATTGTTATATATTATAATTGTTTGTATTATAAATAAATAAGTCAATACAAACATGAAATGCATAACAAATGAATTAAAACATGTAGAAAAACAACTCCTTAAGCACAGTATTCTATAGCTTTATCACATCATTTTCTATACTAATGTCTTTATTTCTGGATTGAAGACACTGTGAAATGAATGTGTAGTTACAGTGGCACACTATGAAAGGCATATCCTGGAAGCCTGGCTCCTACACATCCTGCCAAAATAACGGTTTGTAATGGAAGGTTTTGTATGTCAGTCAACTGGCCTTTTCCTGTTAAAGTTGGTGGTTCTCGGCCACATGAAGCAATGAACCCTATTAGACTCTCTGGCTATTGTCAGAGGTCTGGTATGTGAGACAAGAAGTTAAAGGGTCTTTGGCGTTATTTTTGAAAGAGCACAACAATGATTCATAAAAATATCGAGGACTATGATGCTTTTAGTACAATTGCTTGTGAGTGCCTTCCCATTTTCTACTTGAGCGTTTAAATGGTGGAAAAAAAAAACTCATGGGAGAAGGGGTATTGTAGGCTCAGAAAGCTATCCCCTCCTAACTCCACTCAAACACAACACACAGCACACACTGGAGACACAGGGCCTGTACATTAGTGCTACTCTGTAGAGCAAGCGGGCTGAATGCACTGCTGGTCAGAGCTCTCCACACGATTCATAATGCTGCACCCATTGACATGTGATTTTCAGCCCCAGTGCTCTCAGATAAAAACACACTGGCTGCTGAATGGTGTGGTAGGGAAAGGTCAGGTTACAAACCTTTGCCTGTCTAGCTTTAATAATCCTAATGCCCCCTGATGATGAGTGCATAGCAGTCTCTATTAAAGTCTGTTGTTATGCTTCATACTGGAGATTCCTGTTGAAAATTCTCTGGTGGAATAACATTTGAAGGAAGTTTCCAGAAAAAAGTGACCCCATTTTTAGCCCCAGTGTTACCTGCTAGCAATAATGAAATCTAAGAGTACAAGCAGTGAAAAAGTGGCAGGACAGAGGGACACAAAGAGACATAAACACCAGAGCTTAATGACTCCCCAAACAAGAAAAGTCCCTCACCAGCTGACGTCTGGTGACCAGCTGGACAGTGCAGTGTAATAAGAACTAATAGGTCCATGAATCACCACAGAAACAGTATAACTGCAACTGAACATTTTTAGAGCCTTTGCTTAAGCAGTGACAAATTTGGCTTGCGATTTTACGCCAAGGTTACCCTGAGTGACTTGAGTAATTGCTTACGTAAACAATTTTAGGTCACTGGGAGCATTTTGGGGATAAAACGTGCTGCTTACCAAACAGCCCTTTGGGGTTTGAGTCAGCTGTTTTTGAAGATGGGAATTCAGTTTCAGGAACTGTGTTTAAGTGTCGGAGAGTCAATGATACACTCTTTATGTTTTACAAATACACGCCCTTCAGCAGGAAAGCCCTGAAATATGTCTTAGAGAAGGCATGATATGGCAAAACATTATGACTGTAGTCACATTACCAGGTTGAAATGGCATAAATCTGACTCAGATCAGAACTTTCCATTGGTTTTATCTTTTTAATGAAGATTTGTGGTATAAATTGAGTAACAAGGCCTGTAATAATTTATTATATAATCACCATATTTAATTTCCCCTGATTACCACATTTAACAATAGCCTCAAAAATTATAAATACATAGACATTTCAATTTATTTAAGATTCTTTTTATATTATACAGTAATTATGGAATTAAAAAAAATTTGTAATACCTCAAAGTTTCGTTGTGCTTTTAAAAACCTGCATTGATGCTGAATCTTTTTAAATAAATAAACAAACAACAATATCATTGCAGTGCCACAACAACTAGTCTAAGACATAGTATACTCCATGAACTACAGAGTTTGAAAAACATTTGGAAATCCTCTGTTGTATTTATAAATTTAGTCATTTAAAGTACAGTAATTGGGGCTGCATTTAACAATTATTTTACTTATTGATTATTCATATGAATTAAATGGCAAATAGTAAGTGTTACCTACAAATGTGAAGAGCTGTTAGAAATAGTGTTATACAACAAATATAACAATGGCAACTTTATTAACAAAATAAATTTTTTTTGGCCCATTCTGATATCTTTGCAGAAACTGCCACAGGGTCTGTGTGCTAAAAACATTCACTGCTGATTCATTTATTGCTTATGATTCTAAAAAAAATATGATCTGCATGAGCTGGTCGTGTTTTCTCTCTCCTCTCTCTCTCGCATAGATAATGATAAAACTCTGAAAGATATGTTAAGATTTTTAAATATTTTATTTGTAATTTAATTTTTATAGTACTTTAAAACAGCAGAAGTGGGAATATTAGAAGCTAAATTTAGTTTATTATTATTTATCTGTTTCAATATTCATTCAGTTAAGTTGATCAGTTTCATTTTGAGGTAAAGAAGCTGAATTGTAACATAGCCAGCTGTTAAACTGGAACTATGATGGGTAACTTCATTCCAGACAACAACGTGTTCATAAGTCATTCTTCTGCTTTTGTAGTTTAAAAGTGGTTGGCAAACAGTTTTTAGATGTGTTACATCCACCCTCTGCAAGCAAGTGAGCTAAGGTGGAGGGTAGCAGATGGCGATTATCAAATAGTATGTTTGTTTTTGGTTAAAGCTTAAAGATAGATTACTAGCTAATGATTTTGAGTTGTAATGTTGTAATGATTGTTGTGATTTGTGTGGTACGTCTATATGTTAAACCCGGAGTAATGAAGCCTAGCCATGCACACTGCCCTCTGAATATGGCCTTCAGGTTATAAGCGATACTCACTATAGGTCACATGCCACCTTGAGAGCACGAAAAAATTATGTTTTATTCATTTCTAGCACTTACATCATATGCAGTAGAGGTCTTGTACTTTTACCAGCCTCAGAATTTAAACAAAACTTTAAAAATGAGGAGTTCATTTTATTATAACTTCATTCCAAATGTTTTACAATTTTCAGTAATTTTATATACATTCTAGTCATTCTGGACACATTTTTAGTGCTAATTAGTAGCTACCTACTAATTACTTGAAACCTATTAAGCTGCATAGGATTAGAGTATTAAAACACAACAATTTGCATTGATTTCAGACTTTTGAACTCCATATGTGAGCACCTTGCCTCCATATATTTTTCCGCAAGCTGGAAAAATAATAATAGAATAAAAAGTAAACTTCCCTAAATCAAGCTGGGCTACACTGCAAATGTCCAAAAATAATTATGACATCACCTCAGTTTCTCATGAAATGAAAGGCATGTGTGAGGCCTTGTCACATCTATAATCTATGTTTACCAGCTTGGTTTCAGACAAAGTGCTGTCATTTGCCCCGTTTGTGTCAGATTTCTCATTTTCATAGTCACTAGCCATTCAGCCACCTGCAGGGTGACTCCATTCTTCTTATGGCTCCAACAAACACCATTTCCACTCAAGGGCATAACCCAAACAACCGTGTGTGTGTGTGTGTGTGTGTGTGTGTGTGTGTGTGTGTGTGTGTGTGTGTGTGTGTGTGTGTGTGTGTG
>JBBPDA010000145.1:17096187-17117767 GCA_037974385.1 Arnoldichthys spilopterus
GTTTCTGTAAAGCTGCTTTGTGACAACGTCAGTTGTAAAAAGCGCTATACAAATAAACTTGACTTGACTTGACTTATGCCCATAGAAATTCCACAACATCTTGATATGAGAATACAATGTAAAAAAAAGTAGTATATTATTAATATCAGTACAAAATAAATTTAAAAAACAAAAAATGAATTCTAACCTTGTTTTTGTACTTGTTGTCTGCAATGTACAAAATCAGCTACAAAGTGTAAGAGGTTATTACTTTTCCCAGTTCATTTTAGCGGAAAAAACTATTTCCAATAACATGTCATAGTCCATTCAACTTTTTACTTACTTCATAGACTACTGAGGAATTCAAACAAAGGATTTTGTTTAGCATATTAGAGTTATTGTTAGTAAATATACGTTCTGTAACCTTTCACTTTCCAGTTTGCACAGTCCGTAAGTTATGTCACCATACAACCATAAAAACATTTAAAAATGAACACCAATGTAAGGTTTATCATGGCGATTCATGTTTAAATGATAAGGAGTACTGTAGACAGTGTGAGCAATAGTGGAAGGAAAACAATTGTACACCATATTGTTCCTGATGGGAAACAAATGGATCAAAGCTATTTAGAGAGTCCAGACATACATAAAGAGTAACAGGTTCATTTTTCTATTATGTCCCTGAGGACTTTAATACTATCAGTTCCATATAGGCTAAAGTAACACAAACAAACAACCTGTTTAATGGATAAAGACTGGTTGAAAATTTGTCATGTAAAAATTAGATTACATTTATTGCTACATAAATTTATTTGAATATGTTTGAATGTTTCAAGCACATAACCTTCTTCTTCTAACCTTCAAATTTTAAGGCTGGCATAATCCAGCTAAGATGGGAGCATATGAAACAAAGACTATAGCTTTTCTTGCATCTACCAATTACCTGGCTTGATTTGCCAGTAAAGACCAATAATATATAGTTATAGAAATAGTTTGGAGAGTATAGGAAATCAGTCCTATGGGACATGAGCTAATAGTATCCAGTAGTGGCTAAAATGGCTGATTTGCTGCAGTGGGAGGGGGAGAGTGGCCTTGGCTCTCATGATCAATCTGTAGCAGCTTTATCTGAGATTCCACAGGCACTCACTGAGCCTGAGATGCTGAGAGATGTTAGCAAAAGCAAGTGTACTCTGAAACTAGAGTGAGTGTGCGAGATAGAATGAGACTGTAAGAGGCCTGTGTACCTTGTCTGTTTATTTTCTGAATAGAGTGGTCATCATTTGTGATATTAATATCTATATGAGTCAGCATTTATTGAAAGAGCATTACTGAAATAAAACGACAAAACCAAATTGTCAGACATATGGTGCCCCTTTTGCTCAGTCATTTCAGTTTGTTTCAGTTATTAAAACACCAGGAATTAACCGGAAAAATATCTAGTTCAACTTTGGAAATCATTCATCAGCTTCACTCAGGACACCCAGCAGACATTTATACAGCAAAATGATTATAATGTACCACCAGCCTGCAGGTTATGCTAGGAAAAAAATGAACTTTGCTCACACCACACATCATTCTTTGTGGAAACAGTAAACAAAACCATAGCTAAGATCAAAACTCTGAAAAATGGGGCAATGCCCTGCTCCACTAATCCAAGAGCAGCGGCATTAGTGAGGGGAGCAGCAGAATACAACAGGGGACAAAACTGACCTCTTCATCATCAGTGCATTTGTTTGTTATGACAACACTGATTGTCTACCTGGCTGAAAACTGAAGCAAAGCAATGAAACTGAAAATGTGAAGCTATTATGAGATTTGTCTTCCACAAATAATAGGAGCAATTGGAGTAATTGGATTAATGGGACTGTGAAGGTTGTGCGAGGGGCACAGGAATGGGAAACAAGAGATGTTTCTGCTCAAATAAAGAACAATTAGCATGCTTGTTACATACTACAGAATAAGGCAAACAGCTATTTAGAGGATTTTGTATATATTTATATAATGTTTCACAATTTCATCTTGAACAAATTGCAAAACAAAATATTACACTGTAAAATATTAAGAAAAATACTTCGGAATTTGTTTTTGCACAACTGTCATTTAAAATTTCAACCAGCTGCCATTTTTTGTAAGAAAAAAAGAAGAAGACTAATCTGATGGGAGTATTTTAACTCTAACCAGTGCATTCCGATGTTAAAACCTGAAAAATGCATAAATGTTGTAGAGTCTCAAATTTGCCCTCGAACCTACAGAACAAACAGCTTACCTGCTGTCTTTTAGTCAGTAATGGCAATATGCACCTATATACACCCTTTAAATCTTCCTATGGCCCAATCATTAAAGACACCACACTGATAAAAAGCAACATGAGTCAGTCCCAGATTTGTTGGAAGCCTCCGATAATTGCAGACGGTAAAAGAGAGAGAGTCACACCCTGATTTGAGTTCAGATACCATGGCTAGAACCTGTTCATCTTAAAAAGATGTTAAAATGACAAAACAGGCATGAGATCAGTAAGATAAAATCTGCACAGTGCAGCCAAGCTGATAGCTGGCATTGTACAAAGTTGCCTAGACAGAACATCTCCTTTACTTTCAAAAACCATGTAGACTGACAAAAAGAACTTGTAAAACAATCCATGTACACAGAGGGGACATTACATCAGTGCCTATATTACTCAGAATATAAAGTACTCAATGAAGTCATGATGAGACTATTGTCTAATGTTATCTAATTTTGAATTTGCCATTAGAAGCAGGTAACAAAGTCCTTAAAATAAAGTTAGTAAATGGAAGCATTAAATACAAATACTACTTTGTAAAGGAGAGGTATATTGTGATTATGGTGCATGTTTTAGAGTCAGATTTATTCCTGCTTTTTACACTGAAGGCTAGATGGTTTGGAATATTTTAATAAAAGTGCTTTCTTTCCTTCCCTACCAGTTTGGTTATTGATCACAAAGATATAAAGGATACCATTGCAAAGTTATGGTAAAAACCTGCATGCTTTTAATTTTGCAGTGTACCAAACCACTCCAATAGTCCCAAACCCTACAAATACTTTGTAAGGTCTTCCATATTCCATTATTTGTTTTTCTGCAATTTGTAAATTGGCCAATGCAATATTTAGTATTACAGTTCACTCTTACTCCTGATAATCCAGGCTGATACTTAGAGGTAGAAGGTATACATGTATTAGGGATTATTTCCCTTTGTATATTTTCTGTTGAGCTTAGTTGTAACCTTGAGTCCTTGGTACTCCATGCAGTATACCATCATACAATATGTCCACAAACTCCTTTTTCTTTGCTTAAAGTGCCAATAAATATACACTTTGCACATCTGCAACAGTTTGGTACCTAAGTCATATAATTCGTGAACAATGTCATTAAATGAATCAGTTCTAAATTATGTGAATATGAATGATGTGACCTGTTTATTGCAAAACTGTCACTGCACACTAGCTGCAATTTTCCAGATGAAAAAATTGTGCATGAAAACTTATAAACAAACCTGCACTATTCTATGAGAACTTGCATAGCTAAATCTAAAAAGTGTGGCTATGTTACAGTGCGTCCTTTTAAAAATCAGAACAGGTTTGATCACTGTGATATTTCCGATGCATCAAAAATAACAAATCACAGTCACATGATCTAAAGACAACAATATCCACAGGTAGGATGTCAATGCTCAACTTGTAGCACTTAGAACTTTCCAACAAAAATATAAAATGTAAACAATGTAAACTTAAATGAAGGAAAATATTTCACAAAGTATTGTTGAACAACTTTACAAAACAATCAGTGAGTGTTTTATTTGACACTAAACATTGTTTAGCTTATGGATGATAGATTTTGTTATGTATGCTGTGCATGATTGCACAATTGTGTAGTGGAGGAGGTAAAGTTTTGGTGTGCAAAGGCCTTAAGAGTGACAGACATACACCAATCAGTCATCTGCTTAATATTGAGTGGTTTCGAAGTTTTTGCGGCTTTAAACCCACTCGGTCCTGCTGAGGAGTCCATATGAACACCCCTCTCTGCCAAAGACCTGATCTAGAGTCATCATGGCTCCTCTACAAAAGGAACTATAGGGAACTATATGGTGACGACTCTACGCAGCTAGCAGACGGTCTGTCTGCTTCCTGGCCTTGGCTCTGGACTATCATCGATTAACTGTCCTGAGACTATGCGCTATGCTGCAAGAAATGAGAGCAGCACCTTCCCGAGTGGGATGGATACCGTCCCGCCCTAGCAGTCTAGCTTTGCCCTCAAAGTTGCTCCAATTGTCTATGAAGCCCACATTGTTCTGACCTTCTTGGATGTCCAGGTGGTGCTCAGAAAATAGAGAGACTACAGAACTTTGCGGTTCCTAGCTCTGTGCTCCTAACCATTATCTCTCTGAGGTTTCCCTGCTTGGAAACCTTTCTTCCGTTGAACTAACACCTGCTCCTATTGATTTTGCAATTTTCCCCACATATTGTATCTGATGCTTTTTTAAATAAAATGGTCTTTTAAATAATCCAGGTGAACTGACCATTCCTTTGAATTGTTTCCTTTCTTTGTTATTGCTATCTGGTTCGACCAAAGGAGGATGGGTTTCCCCTTCTGAGCATTGGTTCTTCCCGAGGTTTCTTCCTACAGCTAGGGAGTTTTTCCTTGCTTCTGTCATTTTTGGCTTGCTCTTCGGGGGCTTGGACCCAGTTTCTGTAAGGCTGCTTTGTGACAACGTCCGTTGTAAAAGCGATATATAAATAAACTTGACTTGACTTTGAATGACCGCCAGCATCGTAGACATCATTGCCATATCGTTTTAGCTTTTGCGTTAATGCTAATAAACTCTCTCTCCATCCTGTTTCCTCCTTTTTTGTCAGATACTGTGAGGAAGAGCGTCTCTGATGGAACTCTCTCTTCTCCACACTCCATTCCTTCTGGCCCAGTGACAACTTCTGATTTCTCAGTGAAGAGAGAGTCTCTGAAAAGCCAAACCTGTCAGAACCTGAGCACTCACACCCCCAGCACATCCTCCAGCAGCAGCCACAATAACGCCAGTCCTACCAGCTCCCAAAGCACCACCCTCACTGTGCACCATAATCCTGTACTAAGTATCACACCACTTCCTGAGAGCAAGGTACACACTGGAAGTTGGACTTACTTCTGACTGCAAAGTTACTGTCAGTGTGCTTAAATCAAAACCGATCTATGTGACAACAGGTTTGGAAGTTTAATTCCTTAGGGTTATCTTCCAGGTGTCCGTGGTGAGGGATGGTAGAACACTTCTAATAACAATGTCATTTTGAGGGAGTAATTGAGTTGCTTTAAATGTTTTTTTTTTTTTTGTCCCAACGGCACAGTAGCCAGAAGTAGGAGTTAAAAATGTAGTGTAAAAGCATACATTTGTAAAATGTACTATTGATAGTCCATAAAGTTAATTTATGTAATGTAAGCAGTATAAACATAGTTTTGGTGATGTTTAGCCCTGCCAAATTATGGTGAAGTTAGGGAATGTTTTAACCAGAATTGTGTTTTGAGTTGAACACAATACATAGCCAAAGCTATTTGGGATGTCTCGATCATGTGTGTTCTTTTTGTTTGTTTTTTTGTTTTTTTTTTACCTACGATCCCAATTCGGGTCAATTATTATTGAACATCTGCCGATACTGAGTCCTGATCCAATATTTTGTAGATAATACTGTTGCAGAGTGCACACTTTAATGTACTTGAAAGTAAATACAATTATAAAATGTACATGCTTGACCATTGAATAGCTCTGCAATAAATTAAGAAAACAAAACTGCAAGCTGTTACTTAATATATTTTATTTTTTTAAAAATGGCTCTTCAAAATTCCACTTAGTTTAGCATTGTCTTAAAATAAATAAATAACCAAGTAAACTAAAATAATTGTATAACAATTTAAATCTGTGGTAAATGTTAAAATTAAGCTAACATTCTCCTTGATGCTGCATTAGAGTAAAGCCTATGGTAAATATGGTATGTTCTACAATAATCCTTGCATTGGCTAATATGTCTAAAGCTGCGCTGAGAATGCAAACACTTTTCCTGTCTATTTCCCAAGTGCTGAGCATCTTCTTGTTCTCTTTTTAAAATGCTGTGATTGGCCCTCTGATTTTTTAGATCGGATCTGGTCATGCCTAAAAGCGATTATTTACATATATTATTCTTAAATGCTCAACAGGATAAATTGAGTGGTTCAAAAAAGAAAAAAAGAGAAATTTAATGATGAAATGAAATGATGACCAAATTACAGATTACATTACTAACATAAGCAATAGGGATGACCTAATTATATATTTTTTCTTGATTCTTATTTTAGCCAGAAGATGTCAGTTTCTTCCTGTCCAAAGAAGCAGACCCTGCTGTATCAAGTTCAGTCTCCGCCATGGCTTTACATTCTCCAGAAGGAGAAGATGGCTTTGGTAACCCAAGAGAGTTTCCTGAAGGCTTTGAGCCATTGCGTTCAGCGCAGCTTGCTGAGATGAAGGTGGACTCCTCCCCCATTTTCAGAAATCCCTACATGTCCCCCCTTTTGGCTCCAGATAACATGCTAAAGGGACTTCCTCCTATTCACATAGTGGTAAGAGACAATTGTTGTTGCCAAACTAGGTGGTTTCACAAACAATGTAGTTATTTTTAAATGACATGCTTAAAAATGGTATTGGATGTGAATTTGAATATCTCATTAGTTTAGTAATTGCCTACAATCAGGACACTAAAACAGCACTGATGAGATTCTATTTAAAGGTTAGAGACTGGAGACATGAGTCTAATGGCCTACTTTAAGGTGTCAAGATAATCAACATGAGACACATTTGAGAAGCATCCTGATTGCCAACCCTATTTGTTTTTGGAATTGAAATGTTTATGCCCTCTATGATTGAGGATGAGTGTGGGTAAATTTTATCATTACAGCTGCTTCTATTGACACTGCTTATCCATTAAGTTCATTTTGCTGCTTCTAATGGTTCTTAAGTCATTAAAAACAGAAACTATATTACTTCGTTATTCCATGTAATTAAATAATCTGTCAACAGAATATTCAGCAGGATTTTTTTGTTGGCCAATATGTAAACACACTTTATGCTGGTTTGTTCTCTCTGATATTACTATTGTGTAGGTGAACACCTCAAATGCATGTGTATGTGTTGAAGGAGGGAGTAAAATGATGAGTGGCATTTACATACATTCAGATTTTTTTTTGCCACCAATAGCAAAGCTTTTTATATCAGACATTATCAATGCTCCAGTTTTTAATCATTTAAAACTTTCTTAAAATGAATATCGATGATTTTTCATAATACTAATAAGATTCAATTTGTTTTAACGTGAGATAGCCACATTTTTTTCCATATGAATGCCAAATTTTAATTCCAGTAATGATGAACCAAAAATGGATGAACTTTCTGTTTTTCAGTGGATACATTTTCCTAATTGCAATGAAGGGAATTAATATTGAGAGGCTCCTGTTGAATTCTTCATTGGGCTCTGCAACACTGTAATTTAGTAAAGGCAACCACCTTCTCCCTACCTAATTTTATGAGAAAATGTGGGGAGACTGAATTTCAAGAAGATGGTTAAAGAAAGGGATTTACTTGCTGAATTCAGCATAATTCTCAACACGCCTTTCTCTTAAAACATTTCAACCTTCTCATATGCCTTCCCTTAGGCCTGTGCACTGGACCCCATGCTGGACGACTCTGTGATGTTTGCCAAACGACTTCGAAATGTTGAGCAACCTGTGACCCTGTGTGTGGTGGATGACCTCCCACATGGCTTCCTCAGCCTCTCCCAGCTCTCCAAGGAGACCCGGGAGGCCACTAATGTCTGCATGGAGCGTATCAAAGAGGTCTTCACGATGAAAGACCCACCTCCAGAGATGCGTAAACACCGCAAGCTTGAAAGGACAAATCATGGGGCTTCTGGTACCAAGGAAGCTTCTACCAAACTCTTTGAGAGGACCACTAGCAAAGATGGAGGATCGGCAATAGTTTGAGGAGCTCTTTGCATAACATTTGCTAAATATTCTGCTTTGTCCTGAAAAATAAAAATAGACAAAGAGGAAGTTATTTAATAAGGAGACTGGATCACAATGCAATAATACAGTAGATCAAGGGGTAGCCAAATGGAGCAGTAATGTCTAAAGGAAGCAGCTGTTCTTTATGTTTATACTTGATGAATGGAGCACCAGTGAGTATATGGTAGGAAAGAAGAAAAAAGGGGATCAGTAGGTGTACAGTTATCTCCACACTCCTCACTGCTGCTTACTTTTGTGCTGATTATGACTACAAAAGGTTTCAGGATGAGTGCACATACACATCCTTTAACATAAAATAATGCCACTTTGCCTTTTTACTCTGCTGCTCTGCTTTGCTAGGTTGTAAATCTGAACTTTTGATGCAGTCACCTGCAAAAAAAGAGATGATTCCTGCCTTGTATAGGTCTGAATATACTTTAATTCTTTCACTGTAGTGCTTGAAGCAGATAGGC
Source organism: Arnoldichthys spilopterus (assembly GCA_037974385.1). NCBI lineage: Eukaryota > Metazoa > Chordata > Actinopteri > Characiformes > Lepidarchidae > Arnoldichthys > Arnoldichthys spilopterus. The sequence goes on from JBBPDA010000145.1 coordinate 17,104,672, forward strand.
CTTGCTAATTTCAGCCAGCCAAATCAAATATCAAACTGTGATTTTTGTATTCCTAGCTGTCTGTTACTCATTTGTCAGAATTTTCAAGGGTGGTATTTTCTGTCTTAATGCTGAGAAACATGGTAGGGTGATGAAAAGGACATTTTTTAAAATGTTCTTGTTTCTTTCTTGTTGTGAGCTACTGTCCCCTCTCACTCTTGTGCAAGTCTTGAGACCCTCTGCACACTGACCCATTTCTGCCACCCAGTCCATGCGAGAGATATTTTAAGCCAAATCTCTCAACAACCTTGAACCAATGAGCCATTTCAAATAGCACAAGTCCCAGCACTATCCCTCTCTATGTCCATGAGCAAGAGCCTACAATTAGGCCATTACTTTTCTGCCAGGGTTTCATACCAGTTTGATTTCAATGCACAGCAATACTTTGCAGAACTGCAAGAACATATTCCTGATGAAACTATATTTTTGTTACTTTACAAAATGTCTTTGCTTTCCACAGTGTTTTCCACTGTTGGAAATTCTGTTTGCTATAGAAGAAATGATTTTCCCACTGGAACACAACCCCTCAGCTGGGACTAAGTGGCAAATCATGTTGAAGCATGGCTGCCATTGCTAGGGTGAACTAAAACCAGGAGCGAAACAAAAGTTTATCTGGTTAAATTAAAGACAGCTGGACTTGACAGTGATACTTACAACTTACAAAATAGCCAGTGGTCCATGGACATGGACATGTGGCCAGGAATTGGGTTTACTGGCATTCATTTGCTCCTGATTTTGTCATTCAGAAAATACACAAAACATAGTCGTAAGGCACACAATAAATGTCAGTAAGGCAAATTCCTGGTCACATCAATGTCTGTTGATCACTTGTCTTGCTTTTAATTTACCCAGATGATTGTTTTGCTTTCAGTTGTACAGTCTCCCTTACTAAAGTTGTTTCTGTGAATTGCAATGATCTACTTGATTCTTTTTTTCTTTAGCTTTCAATAGTCTCTAAAAAAAATCAGCTAGGATTCCTTGTTCAATCTGTTTTCAATCACACAACAGCTCTTTCCCAGTTTAAATGTAGCTTTTTTTTGTTTTCATGGCATTAATTTTTTTATCCTGCCATTTACTTAATGTTGATCTTTCTGCCACTCAGTGGGTGTAACTGCAGTGGCTCCAGCCAAATGTGACATTATGTTCTGGGGAGTGCTGTGATTTGCAGCAAGTCTGAGGCTTGGTATTACAGTACCACTCCAGACCATCATGGTATACGTAGGCTCTTTGCCCTGTTTTGCTTACCTGTTTTGCACATTGACTTTCCTCATTCTCAGAGACCGTGCATGCAATTGTATTATGTTTATGTTTGATTGTATTTGCTTCCTGCAAACATATTTTTAGACAATTTTTTACATTCCTTGGAAATGACTTTAAATCACCATTTTCAGGATAAAATCAATCAGTCAAAATCATTCAGAAATAAATCAATCATTTCTTGAGCAAAGAGAATTAGTTTAATGAGTAAACCTGAATTCCCTAAAAGTACAATTTGCTGGAATGTGCTGGGTCATTCAAAATGAATTGTTCTGTGTTCTTAGGTCTTGCACATTAGTCCATCCCTTGCCTCTTTTTACTGTATTTGTGGGTTTAAAAATAACAGTTGTCATTCAATCACAATCATTATAACTTTGGTCTTTCCCATGATAATGAAGTTGTAGATGTTCAGCAAACAAGCACTTTATGGCTATGAATTTATCCTTGTTTAGAATATGAGAAACTTTCTCATTGCAAGCTATTTAAAATACTGAAATATGCATTTATGAATGTATGAATTAATTAAAATTAATTAATTTAAATTTGTTAAAACCACAAGTGCAAAAGGAATATATAAAATGATTGTGTTTAAAGAATATTTTTATTTTATCTTATAGATTATGGTAGAGTTCTAGCTAATTGTATTCAAAAATCATTTTATTTTTGATAATTGGTGCTTTTTATGTTGCTGTAAAAAATAGAAGTGTTTCTAGTGTTCAGTTCCAAACCATAAAGCTTTTAATGCATGTATGAAGAAAGGTCAAAAAACATGATGATGCAATTGTTTTGTAAAAAATCTAACTTTAGTGCTTCCTAACTTCCCAACAATTTAAACTGCCTAAAAAAAGCAGCTTCACAAAGCCCATATTTATAGCAGTGGTCCATTTGTTAAAATAATGTACAGCTTGTTCCACTGAACAAAACTTGTTTGCTCTTCTGCATCAAATTGTCACTGTCAGGACAGAAGTGTGTATTTCTATTTGTAGTTTTCTGTAAACTTACTATTTTTGCATTTTTAAAAATGCATGGTTTTATTGTTTTAAAATTTAGGTGCAGATCTTGACTGCGTTCTGTCCATGCAGATAGGTATTTGTATTTTTGTCTGAAGAAAGCCAAATAATTAGACCAAACAACTTTACCACAATACGTCCATTCAATTTTCCAACAAGAAATCTAATAACCCGCTTCAAAATACAGGTTTATTCCTTGTTAGATATATACAAAATATTATTTTTGGTTTCTCTTGATAATTTGATTTGATAGTTCTATTTCCTCTTGTATTTACTGATATTGGAATAAAATAATTTTGCCCTCATTTTGTGCATTTCTGACTTGTCAGTTTTATTCTTGTTTAGGAGTTACAACCAGGAGTGGTTAGTAAAATTAGTAAAGGGGGAGACAAATGTGCCATGCTTCTTGGAAATAGTGCAGAATATCATCGATTAGTTTTTGCAAGGTTGACCTCGATAATAAACCTAACTATATTTTAGTGCACCGATAGCTTCCCATAAACTGATTACAATATCATTTATAATTCAGTTCTTTAAAAAAACATTTCTATATATGGAGTTTATATCACAGATTAGTGAACATCTATAAAGAACAATGAGCTGCAAATATTGGACATTGCATGAATTTTAACACCGGTTTTCAATGGGGTTTTTGATTAGGGAGTTTGGAATGGTTACTGCAAAGGTTTGCGCTTAGCTTACAGTTTGGAGTGAAATTGGATGTATCCTTTGAACTATTGTCCTGCTAGAGAGTCTAACCAGGATGCATGTATATTCCACCCCTAGCAGGGAATATGGTTTACAGCAAAACTCTTCAAGGATCACATATAGACAGCATGAACTGACTGCATCCTAAAGTCCCCAGTCCTTAAAAACTACAAATAGAAACAATCTCCATGCCAACAAACTGTTTGAAAGGCATGCCAGGAGAAAACCGACTCCTTAAGCATCAGTGGACCTTTGAGACTGGATTTTATTAACAGATATAGGGAAACCCAGAGGTGTAATTGTCACAAAAAGAGCCTAATATTAATACTACTACTACTAATAAGTTAATACAGAAAATCTTTTCAGTCTGGAGCATGGAATCTGGAGTAGTGGGGTTACTTTAATCACAGAAGCTCTAGGAATCATGTTAGGATATACAACCAGGCGTTGATCCGGAGCATACATCAAAATAGATGCAAAAATGGATCTACTGCTGATTTATGTAAACGTCACTGACGTCCTGTGGGGTAAGCAGGGATGAGATTCCACAAGGACAGTGTCTTTGTCGGCAAAATGGATCCCTTCGTAGCATTATAAGACAACAAAGCAATGCTGTTACCTTGTAAAGGGACTGTGCATAAAGTACTAATTGCAGATATTTAAATACTGGGAATTGGGGATTGTTTGTTAATTAAATAATTTAACCTTACAAAAAGGCTAGGGTTTCCCTCATTTGATCATCAGATTAGACTGACCAACAAAAAAGATTTCTTTAGTCTTTTTGCAAATGTTTATCAAGGTTTATTGTAGCTTATCTGTATAGGGACTCGTTTGACTGATCTTCCCTTGCCTTAATCTATGCTGAAGTCGCATGAATTCAAAACATGTTTGAGCAACCCACGTGGAAAAACCAAGCAGCCATATGTTTGTAAGCAAACGCAATCGCAGCTTGATTTCCAGTGTATGTTATGCCGCCTTGCAGTGACGTGCACTACGCCCCCTCACCGCGAAAGCGCGCTCTGGTCACACATGCATCAGCAGGGCTACTAACGGGAGCGCGCACGCTCTGTCTGCGCGAGCCACATCTATAGCTTCGTCCCTAAGGTTACCTGCACACTCAAGAGTAAAAGGGGGAGCTGCTGCGCGCTAGCGAAGATCAAAAAATGGACAGAGTTTTAGGATTTGCTGTGGTGTCGAGCGTTTTATGCGTTGGATCTGTGTTGGGAAAATACGTCAGAGGCATCGTCAATACCAAAGAGGTGAGATGTTTACTGCGTGCCTCTGTTTTCGGCGGAAAGTCTCGGTCGAACAGCCTCGCTGGCTACCCTGTAGCATGAACGAGATTCTCCTAACGTTACATTTGAGGGAGGCGATTTTGCATTGAGCTTGTATTCATGTGCCGCTACCTTAAGTCTACATCTGGCAACCGCTTCATTTTGAAACCGCCAAACGGACTTTAATGTAATAGACACATTTTACTGACTGCTTGCATTTCATTTTCAGCGATGGCTGGTCGAGTCTTGCTTTTTAACTGGAAGGCCATAGTTACAGGTGTGCGCTGCCCTGAATGTCCTTATTGATGCTATTACAGCCAAGGTTCCACCAGTTTGATATTACGCATGTTAGAGTACGTACTAACCATCCAGTGCTACCATATTTACACTGTTAGCTCTCCGAAGCACAAGCAATTTGGACCTCGGGACCAAAATGTGTACATTTACATCATTACGTATCTCCAGGTCCTTCTAAGGGAACCTATAGGCATGTGTATAATTGCTTTGGACTAGAATCTTCTGTAGATCAGTTATTTCACATTAAGAACAATTTGGTTTCTTTTTCAAGGACACATACCACAGTATGTAAGACATAAGCCTAAATGGCATCTCTACAATGCTGCAGAATGGTTAACTTCTAGGAGTGTATTATATTTAACCCATGATTTGATTCATGAAACTAGGTTCACAATTCAACAAACAGTATTTTAGACAAAATTTGAATTGAGAAAATTGAACCGTAATGATGCTTTTTGCACCACTCACAACTCTGGTGCTTGGACTTACCAAGATTGCTGAGATGTACAACTCCTCTGTGCATGATTTATTATAATTAAGAGAATATCCATTATCCACACGTTTAGATTTCTATGTGATTATTTCACAATTCATTGTGACCTCTTTATTAGCTATTTGCCAGCTGTGTGCTGTTTTCCAGATGCATTTATTAAGGTAGAATTACTATGGATGGACTAAAGCAGCCACTGAAGAGCTAGAACCTGCATGTGGATGTTGTGTTTAATGCAAGTGTTCATGGTAGATCTAATGCTTTTCACAGTAGCCATAAAATACAATTCCAGCCCAACTTGGAGGTCCTTGAGTTTAGCCTTGAACTGTTATTTTTTAACATTTAGAATTTTTGAATAAATTTTAAAGTATAGTTTGAAATAAGATATTTAATTAAACAAGTTGATTTGAAATGGCCACAAGGAGGCATGCAGTAAGGGTACCAAAGTAAACATTGAAACATGAGTGTTTGTGAATCTAGAAATAAATGTAGCCTTGGTAATGCAGACATTACATTTTTAGGATGACTCATATATTTAAATGTGTGGGATGCATAATGGGAGTGGAAACTTCAAGTTATTTTATGTCTAAGCTGAACCATATTTCACTTAGTTGTTTATTCCCAACACATGTCTTTTGGCCAATAGTACGTAGTGTGAAAACAGTAAAAGATTTGGTTGGTGCTGTTGCTAGATACATTTAGTATACTTTTGAGTCAAGTCAAGTCGAGAGATAGAGAGATAGAGATAGAGATTTATAGGTCAATAACAGTATTTTATAGTCAATAGTCAATGTGAAATCTGATCGGGAGCCAATGCAGATTACATAAAGGAGGAATTGATGTTACAGTATGAATGAATATAATTAATAATATATTTAATGCTAGTCGTATAAACACAATTTTAAGTGGTTCTTTTGTGCAGAACATAGATACATAGAGAGATTCATACTTTATTGATTCCAGAAAGAAAATGTGGTAACACAGAAGACTGATGTGGCTTGGTTGGAAGTCAGTTGAAAAAGCCATAAATATTAAATGAAATTTAGTAACTATTGTAGAATGTTCAATATAAACCAAAAAAGAATCTTAATACACCGATCAGCCAAACCAGGGATATATTAGCAAGTGAACAGTTAGTTCTTGAAACTGATGGGCTGGAAGCAGGACAATTGTCCAAGCATAATCTGAGCCACTTTGACAAGGGCCATTGGGATGGTTAGACGACTGAGTCAGAGCATCTCCAAATCGACAGATCTTGTGGAGTGTTCTAGGTATGCAGTAGTTAGTACCTACCAAAAATGATTCAAGGAAGAAGAACTGGTGAATCGATGGCAGGGTCTTAAGCACCCAAGGCTAACTGATACATGTGGGGAGTGAAGCCCATCTGATCTGATCTGAAAAAACATATGCTGCCTATGATAGAAAAGTGTCAGAATACAAAGTCCACCACAGTCAGAGCTGTTTCAGCTGCATGGGGGGACCTACTCAAAATTTAGCAGGTGGTTTATTTTTATGGCTGATCAGTGTATATGTACAATATGTACATTAAAATATGTAATTTTAAACAGTGGAAGATTTATGAGTCATTGAAAGTGCATGCTATGTGCTTAGAGCACTGAGATAAGACTTGGTATGAGCACTGTGGGCAGTGGTGGCCTAGTGGTTGGGGCACTACTGAGGTATGTATTAGGGTGTAATCACTGGGTCTATTTAAGGGACGGTGAGACAGGTGTGATTGTAGACTTTGTTGGGAGTATATCTTGTTTCAAAATTGCCATTGCTGCCACAATGTTTTGAGCTATATGATCTTATGCGTGTATTATGTGTATTATTAATGAATGTTGAGGTGTGCATAATTTAGAAGTCAAGGTACCTTTTGTACCAAAAGCTTCTAAATAGCACTGGTGAATGTTTGATTATATCAAGTTTCATCAATACTGCAAACACTGGAAAGAAGTTTAGGAAAATGTTAAATAATTCTTGGGGGGCTAATAATTTTGGCCTCAACTGTATGTATATTAAGCATGAGAACTGTGGTAGAAAAACAGGTGGGCTGTGATGAGCAAACCTTAGGGCTGTCCATATGGGGACCTCCTCAGCAAGAGTGTTTCCAGTGGTAAGAACTTTAAGCAGAAATAAGGCATCCGGATTGGTCAGTATCACTGGTATCTTAGGAGTAGCATGTTTACAGATGGTAGTCACACTTTGTCACTGATTTTTGAATGCCAAATTCTTAAATAAAAATTATTGGTCCTCTGCCTTTGTATTAAAATTGTAAAAAAAGTATCTTGTCCAAACTGAAAATTGAATTATTGTGACAACAATGGTATAATGGCTGATTGGTATATAACTAACAGAAAGCACAGAACAAAGCAGAACATATGCTGAGGAGCTGTTTGGCATTTAACGGGTGATGCTCAGTTTGTCAGCCTCTGCTACAACAATATCAATGGACAACAGCACTGTCAAAATTGGCTAAAATGACTTTTCATTATTTCTTCTAATCATTTGAATTCCTAATGTTTACATACTAACCATTTACATTATGTCCATAAGAAAAATGTTAGGTTAACTTTAGCTTAGGTAGCTTTTATACTGCTTTATATTAAGGTTCCATGATTTTGCTTTCTACTGACCAAACTCAAAGTATTTCCAAACAAAACTATTTAGATTGCTAAGAGTACAAATTTCTTTGGCAGAATTGAGTTATAAAGTCTCTGCCATCGTTACTACAGCCAAAAGTTTTGAGAATGACACAAGTATTGGTTTTCACAAAGTTTGCTGCTTCAGTGTTTGTAGATGTTTTTGTCAGATGTTTCTATGGTATACTGTTTAATTACAAGCATTTCAAAGTTTCAAAGGCTTTTATTGACAGTTACATTAAGTTTATGCAAAGGGTCAATATCTGCAGTGTTTTTTTTCCTCTGCAATTCACCCTGGCAAAATTGTGAGTGAGGCCACCCCCTTGGCTGAGAAGCAACCCCACACCTGAATGGTCTGAGGATGCTTTACAATTAGCATGACACAGGACTGATGGTAACGCTCACCTTTTCTTCACCTTTTTCTTTTTTTTCAGATTCCCCCACACAATCAGAAAGTGGATTCATCAGTGAAATTGACTGTACCCCAGTCCTCAGCAGTCGAATAGTTGTCGTTTTTTCAAAATACCAGTCTGTCCCTGATGTTTTTCTTGGAGAGAAGTGGGTTCTTTGTTGCCCTTCTTGTCACCAGGCCATCCTCCAAAGGTATTCGCCTCACTGTGTGTGCAGATGCAATCTCTGCATAGGTGGTGCCCCAAACCTGCAGCTGAATCAACTTTAGATTATCCTTGCGCTTGCTGGACTTTCTTGGGTGCCCTGAAGCTTTCCTCACAACAGCTGAACCTCCTTGAAGTTCTTGATGATCCAACAAATGGATTGTGCAAAGCAAAGACTGCATGTGTTTTCCTGCAGGTAACCATGGCTAACAAAGAAAGAACAATGATTTTGAGCACCAGCCTCATTTTAAAGCATCCACTATGCTGTTGTAACTCAGTCAGCATGACAGAGTGATCTCCAGCCTTGCCCTCGCCAACACTCTCATGAGTGGATCACTGAAATTATGTCAGCAGGTCTTTTTGTGAAGGGCTGAAATGCAGTGGAAAAGGGTTTTGGGGGATTAAGTTCATTTTCATGGAAAAAAGGGACTTGCAATTATATGGCTGTACAATGTTGTTGTTTAAATATGAAGGGTAAGGGGCCAGGTCGGTCAGTCTCAAACAGTGTTGTCAGTAAAAACGGATATTTAGAAGAAAGCTTCTTATCCTAGTAACTAATTTCTTTTTTATTGGCAGTAATTACTAATTAATTTTGAAAGAAGTAACTAGTAAGTGTACCTTATTACTAATTTTCAGTTGCGCAATGCTGGTGACAACAATACAAGGCTAGTTACAATATCTATGCTGCCTAACATTAACCTTACTCCATGAGAGTCTGTGAAAGCGAACATGTTTGTTTGACTTGGATTTTTTTTCTGTGACATTGGGGCACCACCAGTGCAGAGCTTGCTCAGGAATGGCAGGAGGGAGGTGTGAGTGCATCTACACGCACAGTGAAGCGAAGACTTTTGGAGTATGGCCTGGTGTCAAGAAGGGGAGCAAAAAAGCCACTTCTCTAAAAAAAAAGACATTAGGGGCAGACTAATATTCTGTAAAGGGTACAGGAATTGGACTGCAGAGGGCTGGGGTAAAGTCATTTTCTCTGTTAAATCCTCTTTCTGATTGTGTGGGGAACCTGAAAAGAAAAAAAGGTGCTACCATCAATCCTGTGTCATGCCAACTGTAAAGCATCCTCAGACCATTCATGTGTGGGGTTGCTTCTCAGCCAAGAGGGTGGCCTCACTCACGATTTTACCTAAGAAACACAGCCATGAATAAAGAATTGTTCCAAAACATCCTCCAACAGCAACTTTTCCAAACCATCCAAGAATTATTTGGTAAAGAACAATGCTTTTTCCAGCATGATGGAGCATTGTCCCATAAGGCAAAAGTGATAACTAAGTGGCAAAGGGAACAAAACTTTGATATTTTGGGTCAGTGGCCAGGAAACTCCCAAGACCTTAATGCCATTGATAACTTGTGGTCAGTCCTCAAGAGGTGAGTGGACAAACAATAACCCATTAATTTGGACAAACTCAAATTATTGATTATGCAAGAAGGGGCTGCCATCAGTCAGGATTTGGCCAAGAAGTTGCTTGAAAGCATGCCAGGGCGAATTGCAGAGTTGAGTCCATGAGAAGGCCCAACACTGCAAATACTGACTCTTTGCATAAACTTAATATAATTGTCAATAAAAACCTTTGAAAAACCTTGTAATTGTACTTCATTATACCATAGAAACAAAAAACATCTAAAAACACTGAAGCAGCATCATTTGTGAAAACCAATACAATATAGGTAAATTACAAAGATTGAGATTAAGGGATACTAATGAACTAAAGGTTGTCTCTTAATTTCTTTAATGCAATGTGTTTGTGTATATGAATGTGAATGAACATGTAGGTGTATTTATATGTTGTTGTGCAACCACAGTAATGAATCATTTAAACCCATAGCAGAGTTAATGTGACACGAGTAGTTCATTAGTAATTAATTCTTAATAAGGCTTAGTGAGTCAGTAGAGAGATGAAGGTAAAACCACCTGATCACATACTGCAACTTGATGGAGTGTTAAGATATTTGTTCTTGATATTGTTGTGCACAGATTTTCTTGTATATTTCACACCATATGTGTGGCTTCACGCTGCAAATGTGTGTGTGCTAAATTCTTTTAAAATCTTTCTGCCAGTGATTTTTATACCATTCCCTGGAGGGTAGGTTTATGCTTTAGTCATCGTTGATTATTAAGTTGGGACTCAACAGTTTCTGCCTACTATGACAGCTTAAAAAACACATCCACAGTAGCAGTAATAGACTCTAATAGAGTCTCATTTTGTATTTGGTACCATGCCCAAATAAGGGACTCTTTGAATTTGGTTTATGTTTATTTTCTCCTTGAGAAAAATGAATGGCTGCAAAAAAAAAAAAATCTTCATTGCTACATTTGGTAAAGCTTGCTGGTTTGTATGGGATATTTAACCAAGGTTGCCACTAGGGATATCCTATTCCAATCTATCTATCTATCAGCAATTGGAGGAATAGCTGTTGGCTTAGCATTTTTTGGATCCAAACGCTTCTTTAGACCCTAACGGCAATATGCTGTACAGTTTGCCTATATCATGCCCCAATATCTGACACAATTCTCATTTTAGTCCTACAGTACACAAAATAGGACTCTCCATCTCTCCATCTCTGTGTAATGTCTCTTTTTAATTACTTAAGGCAAGGGTAAAGTTAGACTTGCATTCAGATTTTGATAGTATAGTGTTTAAACAGCACTTAAACGTCTGTTGCTCACAAAAGATAAGCACTTCAGATAGACATTAGATTTGGAAGTATATTTTAAAAAGTATATTAAATGCGGGCAAAAATTAAACTGACGGATCTCTGAAAATGAATTTGATGTTTTGGCCATTGAGTCACTACTGGAAAATCAACCATGCTGAACATTGATTCAGCAGCACTTGCTGATTGCTGAGTAGCTGTTGATATTATGCATGCTTGTGCATGCTGATTTATGTTGAAACAGTGTTTACCATTGTTTAGTGTTGAAAGAATAGTATTTACAAAATATAAGGTATGTACATTTGTAGTAGGGCTTCCCCTTAATAGTGCAACTAATATGTTGTTTGATGAGAATAGTCTTAACCAAGTTTTTACTGGTCAGTTAGTTTCAGAAAAAAAACTCAAACTCCATTTGTGAGTTGCACTTTCTGGTTAAAAAGTTATTACTAACGTAGTCCATGTAGGGACAGAGATCATCCAAAGTGGACAATTTTGAGCATATTAAGTGCAATTGCATTTTCATCTGTGCTGTAAACACTACTACTCACACACAAACTAAAATCATTTTCATCTGCCATGAAAAACTGCCCATCTCCTCTTTGCCAATGATATTTCATACAACAAAGACAAGTAAATAGAACAATACGGAGACTAAGGAGGAAGAGTATTTGTTCAAATTGTCATGTCAAGTCCAGTCTTATCTCAATCTTTCTGATTTCAGCTTTAATCTATATCTTTATCAATCAATATTTATGCTGTGGTGGCAAATTAATAACTTTTGTATTAGCAGTGAGGAACAGTGCAGTGGGACGGTACCTTGGTCAAGGGTACCTCAGTGGTACCCAGTTGGGACTTAAACATGAGACCTTCTGTTCACAAGAACACCAAAAAAAAAGCAGCAGAAAAGAAATGTTCAGTAGTTTTGTTGTAAAGAGAAGTTTGGGGAGAACTGTTGAGCTTCTCTGGTAATAGACAGAAAGAGAGAGAGAGAAAAATGAGTGCCTTAAACAAGAGTAATGAAGAACTGGGCCTCTGTTGGTTTCTATGGCAGCTGCAAAGTTTAGCATGTGGCTGTTGCTATGACGGTGGTAAGAAATTGAGATTTGTCTTCAGTGTGGGTGGAAAATGGTCTGATGGCTGACTTAGTCAGCAGTCAGTTTGTGTTCATGTGTGTGTGTCTGTGTTTGAGGGAGAAACATTGACCTTATCTTGTTCTCTGATCTGTTTTTGGTCAAAGAGGCAACAGGAGTTCTTTTGTCAAGGAGCATTTTGAGGCTATAGTGTTGTCATGGAAACCATTAACAAGAAGGGCATTGTGGGCTAGGGGATGAAAGCTGAGACACAACTTCCAGCAGAAGGCAAGACAATCCACCCGAACCCCACCCCCACCCCAAGACAAACGTCTCCAAATTAGCATAAGATTTTTCATCAGCGAATTTAGAAAAAATAAAAAATCATTGTTTTTGTTGAAAAGCTCAGACTCTGGCATTCAAAAGTCGATGACAATAACATTATGACTATCATCTATTGACAAAAACTAAATCATTTCACAGAACTAAAAAAAATTCTACTGAGGTAGTGCAGTTTTTCAAAAGCCTCTTACATTGTCACATTCAAAAGTCAAGGAAAGTATAGTCATATCTGAAGTGCGGCTCATGTTCACACAAACAGTGCAGGCAGAGCTTGAGAAAACAACCGTAATAAGCCAATTAAGTGAGATTTCTGATAAGTAATATGGTTACTGACCACCTACTTTGTCGCACGAATTTAATAAAAGTCAAGTCAAGTTTATTTATATAGCCCTTTTTACAACTGACGTTGTCACAAAGCAGCATTACAGAAACCTGGTCCAAGCACCCAAAGAGCAAGCCAAGGCAAGGCAAGGAAAAACTCCCTAGCTTTAGGAAGAAACCTCGGAAGGAACCAAGGCTCAGAAGGGGGAACCCATCGTTCTCTGGTCAACACCGCATAGCAAAGATAAAGAAGAGAAAAGAAAAGGAGAAAAATAAACAAAATATATATATACTATATACACACATGGACAAAATTGTTGGTACCCTTCAGTCAATGAAAGAAAAACTCAAAATGGTCACAAAAATAA
>JBBPDA010000145.1:17127415-17153180 GCA_037974385.1 Arnoldichthys spilopterus
AAATGCAAATCAGTTTCTATCTTTTATTTAAAGTTATTTTTTCAATTTTCCTTTTGATGTGCTATCTGTCACTGTTAGATAAACTTACCATGAAAATTATACTATTCTGAGACTTTTCATTTCTTTGTCATTGGACAAACTTACAAAATCAGCGAGGGGTCAAACAATTATTTCCTCCACTGTATATATATTATAATATACATTATTGTCACTCTACAAGTACAAAGGAATGTCATTTGTAGCAAAAGCAAGAGGTAATGAACAAGTGTTTCTTTATATCAAGGTCCATTTTGCTGACTAAAATATATAGCCATATTTCTATGGGTTAAACTCTTTAAAACTTGATAAATTAATCATAAAATTCCTGCCATTGTTGCTTAATTTCAGTTTTTAATTACTTATAAGCAAAAAGAATTTTTATAATTACAATCACTGTCACATTTTATTAAATTCATCAGATACTTATCAAGTTCACTAGTTCTAAATTCTACCTAAGTACTAATAACCTACACTCTTAAAAGTAAAGGTGATGAAAAAGTTTGGAAGTTCGAAAAGAATCACGTTTTGGTTCCCTGAAGAACTCTTCACTAGATGGTTCTTCAAATAACCATTTTTTTCACATAAGATGTGTGAGTGTGAAGAACCTTCCTAATGTTTATAGAATCTCCATGTAATAATTCCATCCATAGGGTATTTCCATGTTTCAAGAAACAGTACTTTCAAGAGTTTTCAAGAGTGCAGTGAACTGTGACTGTGTGGTTAATTGTACTATGCTTCTACACTTTTACAGACATACACATTTCTCTGTGTGACTGGAATATTGCCCACAACTGTTTATCTTTCTTTACACTATTTTAAGGAGCTTATTTCCCAAGTCTAAAATGTTCTCTATTTATAACACTGAACCTAAGGTTTCTGTAGACAGGTCTGCTACAGCTTCCACCGAGGCTTGATCATCCATCAGGATTCATTTCTTCATGGACAAATCTCACAGCTTCATTTAATCTCAACCCTCTGAGAGACTTGTGCGACAGATGTTTCTATGAGTTTGAAGCATGATGCTTTATTTTAGTAAGCCTGCACATATTATATGGTTGAATCAGGCTTATCTTTACATTAGAACTTCTGAAATGAACAGTTTTCGGGACAACAACATCGGTTTTCCAATTAGTTATCAAACCTCAGCTAGTACTGGATTAAAATCCCTGTCACAGAAACTCTGTGTGTACTGACTGATATTCTCACAGCTTCTGCAAAATAGTAGTTTTCTCATGGGGCCATTGTAAAGCCACTTTAAATACAGAATGCTTAGCAGCTTTCATTTTGAAAGAAGGTAGAAGGGACCACTCACATAATGAATGTATAAGACATTTATGGCTGTGCTCTGCTTTCAATTCGACCAGAATCTCATTTTCCGACATGTCCAATAAAAATGAATTAACATTCAATGGAACTCTACTGCTGTGTGGAGACTAAGCAGTCATATTCATACAAAAAGGACACTATACAGAAACCTTAAGACCTCCACTTGAGTATTGTTGGCCATTTATCTTCGGAATATCTGTCATTTTACTTAAATAAATCAGGAGCCGGCTTTCAGCCATTGGCTGTTTGCTTAATGCAATTAAAAAACCAGCACTGTTGTTTTATTATGCTGCTGACAAAACAAAAGAGATTAAATGGACTGATACTCCAGGAAGTTGCATGCAGATGAACAGAGTAGAAAAATAGACAGTTGATTCAAAGACACATTAATGCACCACAGAACCACCCAATTTCCCTGCATTTCACTGGTTGATGAGCATGCCTTTGTTTGTTGTTTGCTACTGCACAATGTAAGTCTTCAGCCTCTGAGGTAATTGGTATGACAAAAAGACAAATGCAATTTGCCTCAAAGCACAAACATCTCATCACAGTCAGAGCCATGACAGCCAAGCATGATTCTTTGCATCAATTGGCATGACTGGCACAGCTTGAAACAACACATTCAGAATAGCAACTGATTCAAAATCAGGACTTTGTCTTGTAAATAGGCAAAGGATGTCCACACATAGCATGTGCCTGCAGTAGCTCACATTCTGCAGTGCACATATAAAGCACAACAGAATGTGTGCTGGTGTATAATGTGTTAAAAACAGTCTGGCTTTTGGGAATTGCCCTCGTGTAGTTAACTTTAGCTCCCGTCTATACTTTATATAAAAATAAAGGTGCCATTGGAGCAACACCACAGAAGAATAATGGTTGTTTCTCTAAAGAACATTTTTTAGCCTTGGGCTCATTTTAAATAACTTGTGTGCAAAGAACCTTTAGAACGTTTAGAATTTCCACATGATGTGAAGATTCCATACCAGCTTATAACCAGGCCAAGAGTCATTAAGTAAGAGTAACATTCTAATAGCATTCTATAGCTTTAAATGATAGCTATGGTATAAAAAAAAGCTGAAATCAAATGTTGCAGATGGAGTAGACCTTCACAAGAAGAGTTTGGGAGCTCTGTATTTCAGTATGCTGAACAAAATATGCTGGAAAACTGGCTGTGTGGAACATTAATATGTTTTTAAATGAGCCATCTGCATGCGGATTTCAGGAGTATCAATTGATTAAATCAGCTCTGTTTCCTCAGCAGCATAATAAAAAAAAATTACTAATTGCACAAATAAACAACAAATGGCTGAAAACTTGCTCAGATGGTTTATCTAGGTGTTTGAGTTACAGACACCCTTAAGCAGAGTTCAAATTTAAAGTACTTGGGAGCCATTAGTCTGGTGGTTAGTCGGGGGCTGATTTAAAAAAAAAGCACAAGAAAAAAAGGTATGAATGGATACATAACAATATAAATATGAATTAATGAATAATGAGCTGTGTACTAACTGCTGAGCACATAGAGTAGTAGCATTAGAACTAAGTAGCATTTACAGGCCTGTTATTTATCAATCAGTATATTTATCATTGTCAATAAATAATCAATGGGTCTTTCATTACATTTGTCCTCCACCGTGCACCCTTTATGTTCGTCACCACTATGTATGCTGGCTGGCAATGTGTGTGTTCATGTGTGTGTGTGTATTTATACTTGCAGTTAAACAGAAAACAGAAGATAATGGTTACAATATTAGTTAAGAGTAACTAAGGGTCAACATGTAAGTTAGTCCCAAACACAAAGAAGGATCATTTGATAATGAATGGAACTAATGCATAAGTACTAGTTATTACTCTTGCATTACATTTCATTATATGATTAAAAACACATATTAGTTTATCATCAGTTCAACAAAGAGCAGATACTATAAAGTGAGTAAATGTACAGTGTTACTTCAGAAATAAATTATGAACTAAAAAATGCAGTTAACATGGTACTTGATAAGTAATTACCATGTACTTAATCGGTTATTAATTAACTAATGTACTGCTAATATATAAAGTGATCATATATGTATAGAATTTTATATATTAAATATTAATAAATAGCAAATAAATATTTACTAAATAGTAAATAGTTTCCATTCAATCAGATAATCAGCCTGCAGACTATCTCAACATAAAATGCATCTCAGCCAAGCAGTTCTTTTTGTCCTTTTTGGGTGTAGTACTAGTGGCTTTTGGCACAGGCATTGCTTATAGCTGTGGGGTTCCATTTCCCATGAAAACTGATCTCTAACCTTTGGTGCATCACACTAAAAGGGCATAACCTCTTTAAGGCCAGAGGATGAAGCCCATGGCTGTAAATGGACCCATCACTAATTTTCAGTGTACCGTTTTCTGCTTTAAATACTGCAGTCCACCACAGAAGTGGGAAAGCACAGAGTGGAGCAAGTAGAGCAGCAATTCTATGGTCATCTGTGTTTTTCACTTGGTAGTTTTCTCAGGGAGAAACCAGCAAGCCTATGGTCCTGAAAATGTGATCAAGAGCTAAAGGAGTTGTGTTCCAGTCTAGGTGAACACTATATCTGTCAGTTAGCTCCCTGTCTAGCAGTGTATGCTAGTGTTGTCAGTGTCAGGTCCACATTTCATTAAACTAGCTAAATGTCAAGCTCCTGCAGCTACAGGTGCCTGCTGAATAAGAATCATTGGGGGGCAGGGCTCAGAAAAAGCTCTAAAGTTCACTATGCAGTCAGTCTTCCTGGACAGAAACTGCATAAGGCTCCTATATTATCATTATGGATGTCTCTGTGCAACAAGCGATGCATCAAAACTCAGCAACCAAAATCAACAAGCACAACATCATTGGTAAAGTTTGTGAGAGACACAGGATATTGATTAACATGGCTGCCAACATCATGTATTTACATTCCTAAAAGAATTAACAGAGGAAGAGGAAACATATAAATAACAACCTGATGCAACACGCACACTGTAAACAGAGCATGTTTGCTTGGTTACTGTCATGGTTAATTAATCATAACAGATTGCTTGATTTAAAACACAGCATAAAGTTTTACTGCAATTCCACTACTTTTGCTGCTATGAGAAATATAAGTAATTACCTTTTCAAATGAAGTAATTCAGTTACAATGGCCAAAACAGGCTTATTGCTCAACGTTTTCCTTGCATGAAAATAAATGGACAATAGTGCTGTAAAATTTGCTCAAAAACAACATTCAATTATTCTAAACAAACACTTTAAAATATTGATTTTTGTGCATTATATCCATGAAATTTTTTTCAAGAATTTTCAAATGTGGTTTTTTAGTTTGCTCACAGTGCAAATCGCTCTCTCTGTGGCTGAGCTGGGTTATGAACACTCGGTCATTGTTACCATACGATTCTTGAAAATGATGAAAATCAAAGTGCTGTTGTGTGACCCCCATCCACCAAACCTGTGTTTAAGAGAAAGTCTGTGGTTGTGTGTTAATTTACTTGATTTAATACTTATTATTGTGTCTATACTACAACTAATACTAACAAAAATATAGTAATAATAATAATAATTTATATGTAGTTAAATTCCTACTTGATTAAAAAATAACCTCTCTTTCAGTTTTTATTAGTTTTTTGTTTTTTACAACCAGCCCTCCCTTGAAGAAGACCACCTGGCCAGTTTGCCTCCAGGTTATCTGAGTTTACCACCCTGCTGTATATTCTGTATTTTCAACCAGGTCAAAGTGGAAAACCACAGCTGGGTAAGCGAAAGAGGGTTTGACAGACAGATAACACAATCGAGTCCTGCATCCGCCAAGTAATTAAAGAGCACTTTACAATTTCTTGGCTGGTCCCAGGAGTCAGCTTAGCAGCTCCTCCACGCCTAGCCTGGGTTATGGTGTAAAAAGAACACTCCTGTGCTGTCACTCGAGAGCAACTGGCTAATTTCTCTGGTGACCCATGACAACTCTGACCCTGACCCTATTTATGGAGGTGAAAGGCTGTGCAAGAGCTGCCATCTCCCAGACCTTAGTCAATGCTTTCTATTCCTGGAGAGTGGAAACTCACTCCATAAGTGGAAACAGGTAGTCATACAGAGAAAGGCCACAGAACCATTAAGACTAGGATTTACCAAGAGATGTGCGGCTGCAAGAGCTGGGTAGGAAAGACAGAAATGGAGAAATGAAAAAGGAGGATGGGTCAGGAGGAGGGGAGGTGGGAAGAGAGTGTGAGTATCAAAGAGAGAGAGAGAGAGAGAGAGAGAGAGAGAGAGAGAGAGAGAGAGAGAGAGAGAGAAAGAGAGAGACAGAGAAAGAGAGAGGGAGAGAGAGTGAGAGAGAAAAGAAACTGGAACTTTAAGCATGTGCCAGTACTTTTCTTCTAGGAGTTGTGTTGGTTTGAGACATTGCTCATCTGGTCAGCTGTGTGGCCCTCAAACCCAACTCCACTAACAGTGACAAACTGCAAAGAAAGTCTCTGCACAAGTCACCATTAGCAAGGATGTCAATCCCTTAACAGTTTAACTGCTGTTCTGTAGGAAAAGTGAGAATTAATTAGTTAATGTGTCATGGAATCTCAAATTTCACCAAGATTAGCTTTGATGGGACTATTTAATTTATTAATTGAATATTATTTTACAATATACAAAATGAGCAACAAACTGTTAACACAATGGTAAAATACTGTAATAAGCACATTCTGAGGTCTAGATTCAATTAAATTACACTTTTCTTCAAAACCAAATACTGCATATTGCCTTGTCTTTGTGCAAAACAATGATATCATAACCCAATGCAACTGAAATAAAGTGAAACTCTTTTCATAAGATTCATTGTGCATTCAAATGTATACTATGTGCTGCCAACAGTACAAGGACATTCAGGAGCAGAGAGCAAAAACTGATGCTCCTATGAATCAAATTATTTTATCATCTTTGTCATACAGCATATTGCGGCACAGCTTTAAACAGTGAGCAGTGAGGAGGAGAGCTCTTTGATGTTGGGCTGAAGCCTGAGCACATGCTGGAAGTCATTATCTTCCCCACACTGAACAGAAAGAGCAGGGTCATTATTTCTCTCATGCTAAACAGTCTTGCAATCATAACTCACTATGGCATACCATTCATACCACTCCAAAACCCACTCCTCACTCTTAAAGAAGGCTTTAACATCATGCTTCATGTTTAACCAGCACTGCACTGTTCCCTGTTATTTAGTTACTATCCTGGAAACAGAACAGCAGGTAAACATTGCTCAGACAGTCATTCTGATACTTCAAAGCTGTGATGCATGTGCATATACTCTGTAAGAGCAAGAGATCAGGGAATAATGAGTATTTCCACTAGTAGTTTAGGATAAATTATGGATAATATCTGCAAATATCATAATATATCAGGGTTGCTAATACTAGTATTTATGAATGCCAGGATTCCTCAGTGAGAAGTTTAGAATTTGTCAGGTTAATGCACACACAAAATCACAGTGCATTCTTTATATGTACTTATATATGACATTTTTCCAGTACTGATACTGAAACCCTGAGAACTGGCTGATACTGATTCACATTGTTTTGTTTTTAAATGAGCTATGTTTTTTAATGTATGATTTATTTGTAACATTTTCCAATACAAACATACATACCACCTCATATATACAGAATTAACAAGTATCCATTTAGTAGGATGAGGTATTAATAAGGGTGACCATGCAAAAAATGTTTCCCTTAAAATGAGCTATTTTTAATTGCAACACTTCACTTAAGATGAGCATCTAAAAGTAGGCCATCATGCTCAAACTATTCAAACACCCTGCTAGCCCACAGGAACAAAAACACAGCATCACTTGATGTGACTGTGCTATTTCATTAGATTTGTTAGAGGACTGGATCAGATTCATTCATCCTTTTGATATCCAGTCCAGCCATTTTTGCTGAAACTGGCCCAATACGATACCATCTGTATCAGTATCAGGATATGGAATGTGACCAAAAAATGCATATAATTGTAAGATAAAATGTGTATAAGTGGGTGTCCATAAGTCCAATAGGAGAATTTAAAATATGCATTTTCACACGGCAAACTACCAGCACTTCAGTAAAAAGGTCATTTAATGTGTAGTGAGAGCCCTTCTGTAAGAATCAATCAGTAAGAATGCTGTGTTCGTGTTCACAGTCAAGCATTCAAAGTTCACTCAATGCTGCTCTTAAAAAAGTACTTATGACATCCATAAAATCTGCTGATATTTTATATCATTTTGTCTATTTCCTTATTAAATCCCATCCTGTTTACGTTTTCATCATGAGAAGAGCACAGTGGGAGACAGTATGCATTCTCCGAATTCTGTGCTGCTCTGAAATGCTGCAGATTTTAGAGAGCAGATCTGACGGAGCTCTCCGTGGTACTGAAGTCCTGAATTTCAGCAGAATCACTAAGGGCTGGAAACAGTCATGTATTATGCATCCCATCCGAACTGTGAGACTTAACACTCTTGCAAGGCTCGAGCGAAGCTAATGCATTTTGCACTTTAGATGTGGGGGGAGCAGCTGAATGCTAACAAGCCGAATGCTGCGGTGCGGCCCAACCCTCACCAGTGAACAGGAGATTGTGAACGGTGATGGCAAGGCTGGCGGTCAGATGTAGGGCATCAGTATGCAGGAACATGACAAGAGTGCACAAACACTGCAAGGAAGAGCAATTCCCCTTAGCATTTCAAAACCCATAAGCACAAATCTCGATTTCCAACCAACACAGAGTGACTTGCAAGGAATATTCATTTACACATCACACATCTGAATGTTCAGAG
Organism: Arnoldichthys spilopterus; assembly: GCA_037974385.1. Taxonomy (NCBI): domain Eukaryota; kingdom Metazoa; phylum Chordata; class Actinopteri; order Characiformes; family Lepidarchidae; genus Arnoldichthys; species Arnoldichthys spilopterus. The sequence continues at coordinate 17,135,575 of JBBPDA010000145.1, forward strand.
CCTCAGGTATGCCTGTGAGGAAGTCTATAGGAAACACGGGGTATGTGTGTTGTATATCACTGCTCAGACTCTTATTATAAGCTTTACAATGAAACACATTTACATTATTAGGGATCACAGGCTATCACTTTCTCTGAGGCAGTAGATTTCTTCAGGCATGAAATATTCTCATCCATCATATAAGTTAGTCTGGAGAGCTTTGTACAATATGACAAAGACAATATTAGAAAGTCCAATCTAATTTAAAAAAAAAAAGTAATGGCCATAGTAATAAAGAGACATTCAGTATTGGACTGCCCCTAGCAAAAACTGACAAACATATTCTGTTTTAGTCTAATAAATGGCAATATGGTGTCGTTATTACTTAGAAATATTACATTTTTGAGCAGATAGTAATTTTCTGACCAGCCAGTCCTAGCATTCATTAATCCTATGCACCCTATGCTTCAATAACTGATTCTATTATTTATTCATTAACTGCTATATATTATTCAGTTATGAAAGAGATGCATTTAAATATAGGCCCACATACAGACCCTTAGGCTTTAAAGAAATGGTTCAGCCAATAGTGCTAATGTTGCTAACAATGAACCAAAGGGATTAGAACAGGATCTCATGTAGGTAAAATCTGGCACATTTGTATTTTATTTGTGTTACAGTCTACATTTTTTTTCAGGAAATATATGCCAATATATTTCATATTTCAGTTGCCTTTTATAGTTACTCTGACAAAACAAATCAAGGATAAGAACTTGACCTAAAGTACCTTCTGAATATTCAAAAACTACTGCAGAGCATCCAACAACAAACGCAGCATCAAGCTAATTTCAGAGATTTCATAGACCTAAATGTATCTCTGGCAAACTCAAGAATCATGTGCAGTATTAGCACAAGAACTGAAGAAGTGCTGAAGAAGGAAAACATTACTATACCCAGAACACAAATGAAATCTACAGAGTAGTTATATATAACCTCTTCATGAATGAAACATTTGCAGTCTGTGAGGATGAGAGTGGCTGTATATTGACACTAAGACTAATCCCCCACCTCACCGCTCTGTACTCTTTTTTTTTCCTGTGTAACTGTAAACAGATGATCCTTCCTCATTCCCCTGAGGGACAACTGTGAAACCCAATAGTGCTGAGGCTATTGACTGATTAATACTTTGTCTTCTCTGAATGCTTCTGTCCATCAGCGAACAACGTGGCAGTGTATTATCATGCATTTTTAATGAGGTATTCACAGTGAACCCAAGCTTCACCGTACAGCATCTGTACATGATGTCTACACGGCCCGTCATTTAGAGGAACATGACAGCTTATTCCACAAAAGCCTCAGCTTACTTTTAGAATGGCCTCTTCCCTTTTCCTCTGTTCATAAACAATGCTGTAGACCCTGAGGCTCTAGATAAAACAAAACAGAAGATCTCTATTTAGCCAACAGAACCATTGCAGGTATGAGGGCAGGAGAATGGGAAAAACGCGCTCTAATCTAGAATGCACTATGCTATGCTGCAGGCTAAAACTTAGCCATCAAAAGGAAGCAGCTAAAACAAGTGTGCAGCCTTAAAGCAATGGCAGCCAAACACTTAACCTTTAAAGACCCATGGAAACGCTTCCATCTCATCACACCGATGTGTTTTAGCATGCGCTCAGAGCCAAACAGGTTATTAACATTTCCTGCCATCAGTGCTACAACCTGTTATTAGCGTCTCAGCACATAGGGGAGATGGAGGCACATGAGTGAGCAGCAGAAAAGCATCCCACGTCCCTGAAGGTCACTAGAACGTCCTCTACAGCCAGCGCTCCTCCTGTCCTCCAGCTCACTGCATCACTGCACTCCGCTCAAAGCTCCAATTATGATGTTAAGCTCATTGTGATATGGGCCAATCAGCATCTGCCGTTCCTCCAGCAGGGCCAAGGGGCCGAATCAGCTTCTGAACTGCCGCCTCTCTAGCTCAAGGGCTCTGCCTGCCCACCCTGCAGGCTCAGGCCAATTTTCATCTCCACAATAGCGGAATATTAGGGACGTTTGGGATGAAGAGTGTTTCCAGAACTGGGGCTAGGAGCACTCGAGGCGTGAGAGCTGCCTCTTTTCTTGCTGTGGGTTCTGATGTGTGGTGACACAAGAGGGAAGGAATTAAGAAAAATGCTTGAGAAAAAGCTAGAATTAGCAAATTCATGAGCCAAATGCAACATCCTAGTGCATTAGCTTTGCAGACAATGACAGAAAAATGACCAGAATGAATGATGAACATTAACCCCTTAAACACCTGGCGTTTAATTCCATTTTTAATTTTTATGGCTTATTATTCACTCTTTAAAATATTACTAGAGGGTTCAAGGATATGTGGCTGAAGGGAGAAGCTTAACTCAAATAGAGCCTTTCTGTCTTTAAACTTTGAACAGGTTCCTCATACTCACGTTCTTGTCATTTACAAAAGTGGCCATTTAAAGAACTGTTCATTGACAAGCTCAGTTTCAAAGAACCCTTTATGGCATCATTATTCCATTAGTTGTAAAATTTAATTTACACAATTGGTCACTTACACCAAAATAGCTGATAAGCCAAGACAGATGTGGAGTTCAAATTTTGGTTTTGGTTTTTGTGTTTAGCTTGTTTTTAGAGTTGTAAAGCTATTGCCTGACTGCAATTTTGGTTGCTGGGAAGTTTTGTTCATTTGTACAGGGCACAAAACCAAGACCAAATGCTGTGCCACCTTGAAAAATACATGTATACAGTCTTAATGGGTTAAGAGAGGTTTTAAATATGTATTTACTAAAACAAACTGGGTGAATATTGACAACAGTCTTATAGATCCACCCATAAACTTTAAATCCAAATGACTTGGCTCATCAACTACCTCTGCATAAGTGGAGAAATGAGCAAATTAACATTTTTTGTCATTTTCTTTTATATTGAATAACTACAATAAATTATTCAGTTACAATTTAAGGTGTTAAGAAAACATGATGACAAACATAAAAGCCTTAAGATGTTTCTCTGTGCTTACATCTCATTTAAACAGATCAGTGATTAAGCCAAAAACAGCTCATTAAAGCAGCTCCTGTAAACTAGTCTCAATCCTATTGTCCTTCAGAGTATCCATGCAATGAGGTTAATTAGAAAACAATAAAAAAGAGACACTTGATTTTCCATCCAAAATGAGCTTCAGTTAATATTGGCCAGGGGTCAGTGGAGACCCTAGTTAGGGTGGCCAGTTCCACGGAAAAGCCCCACTCATACAGGGCACTTCAAAACAACAGCAGCTGATGTAGCTGGCTGCGCAGGTCCCAGGCTCCAGACAGGCCTTGCTGAGCTCCAGGGCTGGCGGCAGCGCTATCTCAACCTTGCAGCCTGCTTGCTAGGCCTGAAAGTAAGGATGCTAATGGTTTTCCCATGCCAGTGGGCCTTGCTCCTGGATCAGGGGCTTAGCCCTGGCTGGCTGGCCCAGCTACGAGGAAACCCTCCCCCTAAGTGCTTTCTCAGAGTCAGCCATAGCTTTCCTCTTCAACCTTTCCTGGGGTGCCAGATCCTAATAATAGTGCCGGGACAAGGAAAGAAGACAAAACAGCATGACAGGAGAGCAGTGGGGGTTCGGAGCAGTATTTCCACACTGTTTAGTTTGTGTGTGGCATTATTGAACATAAGTTTGTACTGCTGATTTGCTATTACAGTTAAACTGCACTAAAAAGACATGCATAAAAGATTCCAATATGTTCATCCTCTGCATCTCCATTTTTCAAATAATCAGCAGGACAATACAGCAAGCTGTAAACACAAATGAAGAGAAATTCAACAGAGGTGCAGATTCTAAAATGACACAGTTGAACAGCTTTAGGAATAAAGGTACAGCAAAATCAATATTCAGAATTCATTTTTGTGTGAAGTGAAGGCTCAAGCTAAGTAGCTGGACAAAAGAAATAATGTCTATTATTGAACAAAATATTAGTTCATATCTTTTGTTTCACATAATTCTAGAAATATTTTACAAAACATCTGCAAACCCCTTTTCTAGAAAAGTCTGCATATTTTGCAAAATGCAATAAAAACAAAAATCTGTGATTATTTCTTTTTTCGTTTAACTGACACATAAAAATAAAATATTTTCATTACTTTCACTGAACAACATACAATTTGTAAATATAAACAAATTTTGAATTTGATGCCTACAACGCACTCAAAGAAGTTGGCACCAAGGAACATTTACCACTGTGTTACTTCACCTTTCTCTTAATTACACTTAACCTTAATGTCGATTGTCACTGTAAATTAGCAATTCTCACTAAAATTAATTGGCAGCTGGTTGCTCTGTCACTCTTCTATATCACTTGTGTCCACAGGGTAAGGCTTGCGATATCTAGCAGTCTGGAGTTTAGTCATATTTCATTCATGAATAAATATTTAAAAATTACACACCACTGTATAACTTTATACTGTGTGCACATCTGCCTCTTTTGTGGGGAGGGGCCTTTGGAGGCAGGGCTGGAGCACAGGGAAGAGGGAGGGGGAGGGACCTGAAAGTTTTTCTCCTTAAAAAACCCGCTGTGATTGTAAACTGTATTTATTGTCTAATGACATTCTGTATCGACAGCATCAGATCTGCCTTCATCAATTTTCATCTTTTTTTATGTCAAAAAATCTTTTAAAACTTAAAACCACAAACCTTGATTTAAAAGATCCACTATTCTGAAAATATTTTACATTCTTTTCTTGTCTAAATAATAATATGTTGCAAAATAGCTGTGAGAAGTTAAATACTGTAAAACATATTGTGTGCCACACAAAAAGGCACACAATATTTACATTAATGGTTAACAAAATTAGATCAGTACCTGCTGACCTACATGTTGACCTGAAATGTATCAAATATGATACAAAAATATCATACATGCAGAGAACCTTTCAATTGTTTTTGTTCTGTCAAAAAGATTCAATCTTTAAAATATAGGATTTTCTGGTGATTATTTTATATAGCAGGCTTTAAAGGGTTAAAAGCATTATGTTTTTGTCATTTTCAGAGATGAATGTGACACGTGTAAAATGACACTTGGTCAATCTCAACACTCACACATGGACAAAAGCGAGACAAAAATGAATGCTGTCTTTCTAGTGCATATGTTATTGTATACAATAGAGGCCACAGAGTGAGCAGACCGGTCACTTCTGACAGCGATTGTGCCATGAGTTCAGCAGTGGAAGCTGGTCATGCTCTGCCCTGCCTTCACTGCATGCCCATACCAGAGCAGCATCAACAATGCATGACAGAAATGCAAGTGCTCCAATAGCTGGCACAGCAGCAGGAACTCAGACTAACAGCCAGTCCACAGGCCACACACACAAATGTCACCACAAAATGAGGTCTGTCTCCAGCAGTCTAACACAGCCTCAACCCATTACTCCCATATTAATAATGTTTCATCAGCACCTTAACTTCAGATTTAAAGCCCATTTCAAATGCATCCACAAGGGTCTACACATTCTTTAGCTTAAAGAATTGGTTGTTTTGTTAATGTTTTATTCCTGTAAGCACACACTACCAAACAAGAGCATGTTGTCATCTGTGAGTCAAAAGAACTAGTTACTTCCTTCAAAAGTAATTACTTCAAGGATTACTGCATTTAAAAAAAATATTTATTGACTAGGGAAAGCAGTATTTTTTTTCTGACAATGCTTTTTAAGTCATAATAATAATAATAATAATAATAATACATTTTTAAATAAAGGCTGTCTGGGTTCTTGCCATGGCCTGGCCCACTTTACTGACTGCACTGTATAATAGACAAGAGTCACATAACATCACTTGCACTTTCGACCTGAAATGAGCATATAATTTAACAACAACCGTGTGGTTATGACAGCAAAGACTTTCCAACCCAGCTTGGCTGCACAGAGAGGGATTTGCACTCCAAGCAATCTAAAAAGCCCTGTTTGGAAATACTTCCGATTTTGGTCGGTACAGATGGATAAAAGAGATTTTCAAGTGTTTCAAACCAGTGTGTTTCTTTTGAAGGAATAATTGCTTTGTAATGCTTTATTTCCAACACAGCTCAAGAGTAAAACTTAAAAGATTCCTTTATATTTATATAAACAGCTGTGCCATACAACTTGATCTCTGTGATACTGTTTTAAACCTTACATTTGCAGACACTGTCAAACAGGTCACTTAAGCATAACAGTAAGCAGTGAGTACAAGACAAAAGCTTAGACCAATTATTGTAACGAGTATGTAAAGACACTTCAAGTTGAAACTAATTCAAATACTTCTTAAGATGCACATAGAGCTTGTACAATCTCCACGGTTAAGCGATAGGGATATAAATCACAAGTTTCATCATGATTTGATCCGTTTTGATCCATTTATTTTAGCCAATGATCCGATAAACACATTGAGTTTTGCGTCACATCGATGCATCGGATCATGTGCCATTTTGGTCAATGCATCGATATAGATAAATTCATTGTTGCACCCCTATTAAGCACTGTAAATAGAATGAGATGCTCTGGTGCAGTTCAGTATGTTCACTATGTCCAGTGCCAGGTGTTGGCTACAGGGGTTGAAGCTCCCCAGCTTTTAGTGGTGGTGCAGTGGAACTGCATTCTCTGGAGTAATTGGTGGAGGTCTCAATACCTTTGGGATCATACTTATTTTAAAAATATTAATTTTTTGTGATTTGTGATGAAAAGCTGTCATATTGTCATTAGAAGGTTCACAGTGAGACAAACTATAGACATTCAGAGCCCAAAGACTACATGGACTGTGGAGGAGTTAAAGAGGGGACAGCTGAATCTTGGGTGTGTGCTTCTGGCCTGTTGACTCAAAGGCAGCCGGCATGTTGCCAAGCACGAGAGGGCGCGCGCACACACACACACACACACACACACACACACACACACACACACACACACACACACACACACACAGTATGCACCTCCACAATACAGTCTGCATTAAAGACTAACAAACTTCAGGCCTCAGACACAGGAATATCTGTACTCACTTAATATAAATAGTGCAGGAAAAACAAAGCACTCTATTGCATCTAACTGCATCAGGTCTGAGAGGATTTGAAGCTTTAGGCAGAAAGTATTCACCATACAACCAGCAGGATCAAAAAAACTGATTGTGGAGTAAAGCTTATTTCAGGGAACAATCATTTTTGAGAAAACAGCTTTGTGTTATTTGTCAAAAATGAAAACATAATGCAACATAGCAGAACAGGTTAGAATTAACTTGGGGAAAAAAAAAACAAATCAATATTGACCCCTCTCAACAGGCACCACCTCCCCCTCACTTCTCTGACAACTTACAAATAATAAATGCTGTTAAGATAATCGGTCATTTTAATTTTTAGCTTTTTGTTTACAAACTGTTTACAGAAAAAAACTGAGGATAACATCCTTGCCTAAATAATTAGACATGACTTCTTTTAATATTTAACAGTGTCTGTCCTAATTACAGTGTCTTACGTTATTTGTTGATTAGTAACCTTTACTGGTTCTCCTTAACCTAACAACACATACACACTGAAAAATCTACTGGATTCAAAGGGGAAAACTGTCTCCACATGAACACATTAAAGCAGTTGTTGCCAAAAGTAAGTAAAGAAAAATTATGTTGATGTATTTGTTCGGAAATTACCAGGGATGAATTGTAGTACTTCAAAGAGTTTTTGGAGGCGTCCCATACTCCAACAGTAATGCTATTAACAAAGAAATAACAGCTTGATCAATAAATAAAAATAAATTAATGAAAACTTTGTGCTGTGGGTAATAAAAATTTTGCAATGCTCAATTACATGCTGTCTAAAATTTCCTTTCAAACAGCAACAACAAAATGCCTTGAGCTGATAAAGATTGCTTTTTGCTGGGACAAACCCTTGCAACTCATGCCATTTTTCCCACTTATTTGCAATTTACATTACATAACAATAATACACTGCAGGTTCAGGATGTTTTTACCGTCTCCTGTTACCTTTTTGGAGATAGAAAATTGTTCTGACACCAATGACAAACATTAAGGGGCTTGAGAACAAATAATTTTAATTCAGTCATTCGTACATACTTAAGAGCTATTCGTCCGTCTAATGTTCATATCCGACCATGGACTACCCCAAGTATTTAGGCCACTTCAAGCCTTCCTTGCAGTCAGAGACCCCTGGGCAGTAACCCAGCCCTGAAAATGATGTACATGTTTGAGTCAAGTAATTCTTTCTACTTTTTTCTGTGAATTCTAATGAAATAAATGGCCTAGAGGAAGGAGAGCCAACGGTAAGTCACTGTGCCCTCCATGTTGCGCAACCAGGCTAATGGGAGTGTAAACAACTGTGCAAATGTGAAAAACCTCATTAAACATTCAGACCTAGTACATCAAGTCATCGGATGCTCAACAGGTTCAAGACGCCGTGTTCTACTAACAAGACCAGTCTGTTTTTGATTTCAGAGCTTTATTTTCAGACCCTTAATAGGTCACGAAGGCCACGCACATGCAGCGATCTTCATTTCTGCATATCTGGTGCTATATGAAAATTGCAGCAAATTTTTGATTAGGACATGCCACAAGATTCGTCTCTCTACACAAGTGAGCAGTAGATGCCTCCAGCAGCCTGCCTGTCATTACTAGCACCATGCCAAGAAAGCCTGCTCTCCCGAGTCAGCTGCGTCGCAGATCGCATTTCAGCCTAATGCTCCTAACAAGCACAGTCGCCCTGTACCCGAGTGTCAGAGCCTCGGCACAAAGTCACCCTGCCGGAATCTCCTTCATCCAGGAAGCACACCAGCGCCTGCGATTATCCTCCTCACCGCCATTTTCATATCTTCCTGGAAACTGGATCTTCCTGTGAGACATGGCTCGCATTCTCAATAGCCCCAGCAGCGGGTCTTATTAAACGCACAATTACCCAGAGATAGCGCGTCCAAATTACAAACTGAATGAAATGTGTCATCTGCGTTTGTAAGATGGGTCAGAGTCCTTGATAAGCTCGGCAACGTGATGGAAGGTTTTTAATTCAAGTGTTCTCGATTGCAAACGATACAGACACGAGGCCTGATTGTGTTTTAACAACTTCCATCTGAAGAGGCTGAGGCACGGGTGTCAGTTTCGGATGGGCTGCTTGCTCTGTTGGAACGCTTGTTCGTGTAGGTGATTAAAAGGTAATGAAGACTGGAGACTTCGCAGACGTCATTAACCCTTTTCATTTAAATAAATAACAAGTCCGGCACAGTGTTGTGTAACACCAGAGACTAACTGCAATAAATGAAAAGCAACAAAACTTCTCAACATTTTCTTAAACATAATATTAGGTGAATACAGACTGAAACAATGTTGATTTGATGTTTGGCAAAAGCACTGAATACGTTTAGATCTCTGACATTTAATTTGCATTGATCTTATTCATTGTATCGGCCATTGATTGAACATAGAAAATAAAGCCATGTTGAAAGTTGATCTAACATTGATTCAGCAGCATGTGGTGAAGGTTGAATAGTTGTTGATGTAATGTCTATAGCGATGTTGATTTGTTATGAGAGCAAGCTGTGTGATATCTTGTAAATCTTGTATTGAATTTGCTGTTCTTTCAACACTGAATCAACAGTGAACACAGTTTCAACATTAAATCAACACCAGTAGACCATCTATTCAACTATCAGTGAGTGCTGCAGAATCAATGTTGGATCAATGTTCAACATTATTTATTTCCCAATGTTGAATCAATAACCAATACAACTGGCAGATCAATACAATTTCAACATCAGTGACCTATGCTGATTCAGTGTTCATCAAATCACAAATCAACAATGTCGCTATTTGCTAACTGGTGAAAGCTGTTCTTCTACACAGTGCCAGGGCTGCTTTTTTAGAAATGAGATGTAAATAAAGGAGAAGACTTTTCATGAGTTTGGGTGTTCAAATCCAGGCCTAAGTCATGTGATTATATTATGCCTTGTTTGCTATTGTCTTTTCAAATCTCTCTTGATTCTGCTGATATTAAACCAAAAAAAAATATTTCCATTGCTTCCACTTTTTTCCATTTTATGGAACCCAGAAAATATTTCTAAAAAGCAGGATAAAAAATTGTTTCCAAAAGCAGACCTATTTTATTCGGTGGGTAAGACCCTGCAGAAAGCATTCAGATGGCTGATCACTTGTACTGAAGGCAACAGCTGTGTGAATCCCTACATCATGATGCCTACACGATGATGTGCCTGTTTGCAGCCTGCTGCTGAGATGACTATACATCATTATGCAGTAGCACAGTGAAGCACTCTTACATGCAGCACATCACGGCTTTTCTCAACGCTGACTCTGACAGCATGACCTTATGTACGGGCCTTTTCTTCCTTCCTTTCTGGGTTTTTTTTTTTTTTATTTCAAACGTTTGAACGTCACGCTTCACATCTATGGGGGGATTCCATCAACACACTCAGCCTAATACGTAAAAGGGGAGGTGGAGCTTCAGCCCACTGAAATCATCTGTCTTTCATATGTTCTTATGTATGTAGGTCAACACAGAAGCTCTCTGCAATATGGTTTTTTGACCGCAAGCTGTCCCGACATTCCCTGGTATTTGTGTAAATACTGCATTGTAATTCCTCCATTGTGCCATACGGTGGGAATTATTTTGCATCATTCTCATCTATTCCCATAATACACAGGAACACACACATACAGCTCTGTACCACTGCAAGTAGCTGCACTGGGAATAACAGGTACAACTGTTGGTAAAAAAAAAAAACAGATTTATGTCTGTATGTCTGGTTCCACATCCTTCTCTCTTTAAAATCAGCCCTACACTCAGACCATATGATGCACTGAAATCAGATTTGTCAAGAAAACCGCCAGAAAGACCCCCGGCCTCAAGAAATATCCCAGGCCTAAATGATGAAGCTGGTTAATCATGGCACGTCCGAGAAGACATTCAAACCCTTCAGATGGAGCAATGATGCTTTTGGCAAAGGCCTTGCAGTTACTTTCCATCCCCTCTCACTATAGCAAGCAAGAATGAATGCAGTCTGTAAAAAAACAGTGTGTCTGAGAGCATCAGGTCCAAGCCTGGCTCGCCACCAGCATCGCAGGGTTATTTACCTTATTCTTGATGTTACAATGGCAGCAGACGGTCCACAGGTACTTGAGGGTCCTCCACAGGAGGATGATGAAGAGACCCCCGAAGAACGTCACCATGGAGGAGGCGAGGAAAGCCCACCACATGCGCTGACCATTGTTGTCACACGGTACGTCTGGTGAAAACGGGATGATCACGTCCATCTTGGATATAGAGACAGAGGAGTCCGGGTTTTTGTTGTAGTTGAGATTATTACTCATTCTAGAGCCGCCGCTGCCATAGGAAACGTTGCCATCTGCCACAGCTAGCATGAAGAAACTGTGGAGAGCTCCTGCCAGCGCCCCCAACCCCGACCATCAGCCATATTGCTTCAACTAGCCCTTCTCCTTCAGCGCCCGCTTTCTAGCCGCCTCTCCTCGACCCGAACGAGAGATAGATCGGTGAACGTGTGTGTTTTAGCCAAAATTGGTGGCAAACGCGAGAGAAGGAGCGAGGCTGCGCGCCTCTGCCACAGACATTTAAATCCGCGAGATCTGCGGCTTACGTCTTCATGTTGACGAGTTTTCCGCTTCTGTCCGTGCCCAAAATGTTCAAAATGAGCGCGTTTAAGCCTCGACTCGCATCTCCCTGTCCGTGCGTGTCGCCGAGCTCGGAGGACTGTGTGCGTGTTGGTCTTCGCGCAGCTCCCAGTTCTCACTCCTCCATTGACGCTCTCGACAGTGACAGAGCGACGCTTCTCTCTCCTCGGCGCCAACCCAGTGATCGGCCCTAACGCTGTATCCCCGCTCCGGGAGGGAGTCCTCAGCGCCCGTGACGGCGAATAAAGCGCGCTTCGCTCCAGTAAGGGTCAGAGCTCGGTGACAGCTGATCTGGTGAGCGCGCCTGTCCTTGTGCCTTCTCGCTCGCTCTCCCTCACTCTCTCTCTCTCTCTCTCTCTCTCTCTCTCTCTCGCCTGCTCGGATCGGCGCGGCTCAGCTCGGCTAGCCCACACACTGGTGGGCAGATTTACAGGTAGGGAGGCGGAGCCAATCCATCAGACTCAAAGATGGACAAACCGCCCCGGGGGCCGCGCGCATCAGAGCCCACTCGCTCAGGCCAACTCGCTCATTTCGCGCGGTGTGCGGGTCCTTGTTGGACCCCTCTGGCAGGGAAGTGTGGATGTGTGCGGGGGGATCCGCGTCTCTGCGATTTCCGCTGCTCCTTTAGAGAGAGGGAAGCGCGCAGCGGCACGTCGCTATACAGCGTCGCACCATGAAAAAACATCTAAAGCCGCGATCGCACATCTCCGATGGCGCAAAGAGGGGCTTTCACCACTGCTTCTCCCGCAGCCTTGCGCGCGAACACACAATAAACAGGCACATTATTAGAAACTTGTTGATTCAATTATTCTGAACACATGCATTATTATATTATATATTTATTATTTGTATGTTAACTTTTAAATAATGTACATTTTTCTAGGAAGAAAAAGATAAAGAGAATGGTGTTAAATCAGTAAGTGAGTAAATAAATCTGCAGTGTCTCAGAGCAGCGGTCACGCGAACGCGCAGGTCATTTCCAAAGTATAAACACAGCTAAACACGAACGAGGTGCGAAGATGTTTGAGAGACATGGAAGATCCTTATGGGAGGAGATTTACTGTCGGAGAGCCACGGCACTGAAACCGAATAGCCGCTGAAACAGAACCTGTGAAAAGTTCTTTTTGGAAAGTAATACGCGAACACAGAACTGTGAATTAGACACAAGCAAATGCCTTAATCACCACCTGTGTAAGCCATTAAAAACACATCATATGAGTGCACAGTCTGTTAAACAGTCATATACCAGTTTGGACACTCTCCGTGTAATGCTGCTTTGTAAAGTAAGTAATTTTCACGTTCTCTACAGGGAATACATTTAAATATACCTTTTCTGCTATTTTAAGTGCACAATTTCTATTTATTTGCACTATTTATCATGTTTTACAAAGGCCACATTATGAGCCCTCCATGTAAGGAGTCCCTATAGCAGTGTAAACTGTGCTCCAGACACTACTAAACATTTGTTTCCAGTCATGATTTTTTTTTTTTTTTACTTATTTCTCTCCAGAAGGAGGAGAGCAGCAAGGCTTGACCAATAGTGGAGTCTCCAGTTACTTCACCTCCTACTGGGCAACCAAGGGAATGCAGGCCTACAGAGTAAACGTGCTAGGCCTTACCAAATGGTTGTATTTTAAAACGGATTAGAAAGAAAAAATGGGAAGTAATGCTTTGTAGCTCATAAGATAAAGCTGACACTAAAGCTATTATTTAAATGTAATTAACTATTTACGTCTTTACATTGATAGGCTAATGCTGATTCCAGTACTCTCGGAGTAGCTCCCCAGTGCGAAGAAGTGATGACGTGCTGTGGGCCATGTTCTACCGTGTTATTTATGGAGAGCAATAGGATCAAGGATTGATCATCTTCCTGGAAACCTTGCCCAGCTGTTGGCCTAAAGGGCTGCGAAACATGCTCCCGTGAAAAAGTGCTGAACTGTCAACAGATGCTGCCAGTGCATAACCATTTAGGTGGTAATCCTTGGGCAGTGTGTAAGTTAACATGCATGGTCAAACTTGGGTTAAAACCTATCACTCTTTTACTCATGTATGTTTCAGCTAAAAGCCCAGTTTGTCTAACTAAAAAAGTTAACTAGAAAGATCACGATCAGAGCAACTTGCATCATCTCAAGTTCAGCTGATCTGTCTGCAGCTGTCTTGAAACAGATACCCCAGCAAGAGACTAAAAGGAGGGTAAGGGGACTTGGAGGACATGCTGCGCAGGAGTAAAGCTGGACTGCTATAGTATCTGCTATAGTAGGCTTCCGTGCAGCATGGCAGTGGAGGAGAGGCCTAGAGGCCAGAAATTAGCAGATGAGGCAAATGAGGACATGAGCTTGAAGGAGGTGCCTTCATCCTCATGACTGAACTTGGCTAATCAGCACTGGCATAACCAAGGGCACTTTCACTACTGCACATGTGAACACTAAGCAGGAGAAACAGGCTTTATGCAGCCCATTGATGTCTGGAACTATAGAAGAGAGAATTACAACATCTGATGGGTAGTCTTAAACAGTAGGCATCAGTTTAATAGGCATAAGAATAGGAAAGATGGCATTTAATGTTTCTTAAAAAGCAACATTTATGTGAAAAGAAAGGGAAGGAAAACTACAAACAAGGATCCAAGAATCATGAACTGATGAGACATCACACTGGGTACCAGTGATGATTGCGTTAATGTTTGAAGGCCAGTTTGTCTTAATGCATACAGTATATTGTATAGTACTGAAAGAATTATTATTTTAGTCTAAATGCTCCATGCCCACCTCCTTCTTTACATTAACAGAAGAGCTGGACTTTGGAAAGGATTAGCTAAGAAATAGAGAGGAAAATCCATCCATCCATCCATTTTCTTCCGTTTCCGGGTCGAGGGAAAACTGGAGCCAATCACAGCTGACTGTGGGCCTAAGGCGGGGTTCACCCAGGACAACACATAGACAACCATTCATACACACATTTACACCTATGGGCAATTTAGAACATCCAGTCAACCTACTGCAGCCTTTGGACAGTGGGAGGAAACCGGGGAAATGAGGGGGAAACCCACACGAACACGTGGAGAGCTTGCAAACTCTGCACAGTAAGGTACCTGTGGCTGACCCGAGGATGAGAGGAAAATCCATTGTACGGAATTTACTTATGGTGGCATCGAAGTAAATGTTTATTCATGAACTCAGACTCCATCAGTTTCTCTGCATCATTTGTTCGGCTCTTAACCTCCTGTTCGTCAATCGTCAGGACCCCCAAAGGATCACCAATTAACATGTATGATTTGGGTAGTGGATCATCTGAAGCACAGCAGTGACCAACATGGCAGAGGGTGACCAACAATCGTACAGTTACTTTATATTATGGGTCACTGCTGCTGAGCTGAGAATAACCGATCAACCAAAAATATCCAGCCAGCACTACCCTTTGGCCAGAAACTGACCATTGATGAAGCAGTTCCCAAAACGTAGACCACATCTCTCTTTAGGGCCCCAAGGGTACTTTTTCAACTTTTAAAATTTTGTAGTTTGAAATTACCATAAAATATTAAAAATGATAAAAATAGCAAATATTAATAAATAATAATAAATCAGGACTAATGAAACATAGCCATCAGATTTAAATTACATTTAGTTTTAATTTACATGATCTATTCTTGATGTGTCTCATCGTGTATTGATCAGTTTTTAGATTTCAGCATTCTTTGGCAGCGTTCCAGCATTGAATGGCTGGACTAGAGGATGACAAACACAAAGTGAGCATCATCAGATTAACAATCATCAATAACTTTACATCATCCAGCCATAATTTTAAAGCCACCTGTCTAATATTGTGCAGGGTCCTGGTTTAGGGAATGCTCCGACCCAGCCATCTAGCACAATTTGGCCCTTGTCAATAAGATAGTACCCTTGCCCATTCTTCCTGTGTCCACTGCATGAACTTCAAAAACTGACTGCTCACTTGCTGCCTAATATATCCCACCCTTTTACAGATGCCTCTGTAGAAGAATAATCAATATTAGTAACGTTGCCGGCCAGCGGTTTTAATTGTTGTGTCCGATCGCTCTATACTCACCAGTGCAATATGCCAACACTTCGTTACCATGTCAGTCAGTGCTGTGCTGAGAATGATTCACCACCTAAATAATACCTGGTCCTGTGGGGTAGGGAAAGGAGCTAAAAATGATGTAAAGAAAAAGATTCTATACAGACTGCAAATGAAACTACAAAGTGAACCTGTATGGTAAGTGGAGCTGATAAGTTGATGAGTTTAGCTACATGGTAGGAGTAGCTAATGAACTATTGCCAATGGACTCAAACAAGAACTCGATTTTACTATTTTTTTTTTACAGTTCTACAGAATTTTTTAAACTCCAGCTGACATTTGCCTTGTCAAAATTTCAAGACAAATGGACCAAGAGTAATGGTTCTAAATCACAAAAAGTACATTTTATGTTAGAAGGTTTTATGCTTTACCAGTTGTCATTTTAAAGATACAAGACATTTGTCTGACAGCAACGAAATGCAAGTTTAAACAAGAACAATTATTTTTCCCCTGAGAAACTCTATCCATTTCTATTAATAATAGAAGCGCTGATGCTTGGAATGCAAATTAAGAATTCTTACAGGAAATTGTTGAAACTTTTTCTAAGCAATTTCAGACTCAGAAACTGAGTCTTTATGCTGATTTGAGCACTCATCTGTGAAGGAAATATGTTTACTGTAACTGCAGTAAATTACAGGGTAAAGGTACAGCAAGTCATGTGATATCCTGTTCAGCAATGTAGCTCAGTTTGACTCCGACAGTTCTTTCAGCGTAACAGGTATTTTGACAGCATAAAAGGTTACGAATCTGGCAGGTCTTCCTTTATAGCTACAACAGTGAGGCCTCAAAGAGTTGTTCAAAACCTCAGTTCCAGTAATTAACACCTCTTCTTCTCCATCGTCCTCATAGTATGAGACAGTCCATCACTTTAAAGATGGGGCTACCAACAAGACAGCTCCATGCTCAATTACAGCACCCGTCAGTCTACTGCACATGCATTGGTCTTTCTAAAGGGTGCAGCAATCTTGCTGACTGAAAGAAAAAATTCATACTGCAGCACAAGGAATACACTTCTCAATCACCATGTGGACTCTTTATGATGTAGTGTGATACAGAAAATTACTTTTATTCTCATGTTAATGTCTTTAACATCTCATACAAATCACATTCTGTTTAACATTGAAAATACCAATCATAACAGTACCTGTCTTCTAGTCATTCCTCATAAGAACACATGTTGTCCCTCTCATTTAAACCTTTGTTACCTATTCAGAAAACAGTTAGACATGAAAGTCACTCAAAACAAAATGCCTAATTTCAACCCAATAGTCAACATATGGACTGATTTTCCTTTGCAGTAAGTGTGCAATAAGAAATCCCTTTTTAAATGTGAATGTAGATAATGCAGTGTTTGTTTTTGCTTACTAATTTAAGAATAGAGGTATTTAATGAAATGTTTGGAACATGAGTGATATACTTAAATGAATATTAAAGTAATAAGTATAGTACCTACTTTCAACCTCTACTGGAAACTTAGGAACAGCTATTGTTTAGGGTCCATAACATTGCAAGTGCAAAACAGAAATAATAGAAAGACACACTGAATTTTGGCACGACAATAACAAGTGGGACTACTGGTCTGAATGAAGGACGTGACTGTGCCTGCTGAATAAAAAATTAAATATACATTAAAAATGACTAACATTTAAACAGTTTTAGCCTAAGAGACCCAATTATATTTACCCTGCATCTTTTCCTTCCATGGTGTTTTGCAGTGGGTACATATAAAAGTGATTGACAAACAAGAGAAAAGACAAGAAAAATATGAAAAGGAACATGCTCATTTTTGCTAAGACCTGACTGGACACCTGCTGCATTCTTCTAGGCTGATAGCCTAGTCAAAATACATGTAATATATATTTTTATTATATAT
>JBBPDA010000145.1:17191330-17202564 GCA_037974385.1 Arnoldichthys spilopterus
CATGTGAAACCTTTAATAAAAAACCTTTGTCACCTTGAGCAGAGCAACAGCTTACTTATGACATAGTCAGTCCTTCAAAAATGCTAACCGTCTGCATTCAAATACGCCCCAGGTAGCGGTGCAGCACAACCTATTACAATCCAAGTTTATATTTTACCAGTCAGCACAAATAAAGGACAGTCATATCAAATGCTGTGTGTACTGCAGAAAAAGTTCCAAGTTAGGCCAGAGCCTATAGGGCACCGGTGATGTTTCAAAGGCATGGAAGCATGAAGCCGCCTACAGAAAGCATTCCCTCACTTTCCCAAACAATTTTAACATATCCAAAATAAGCAATACGCATCACACCAGGTCACCATGTCTCACTTTCGTCTTTGTACTATAGAAGGATCAGCAAACTAAAAACACACTTCCCTAAGACTGCCTATTGTTCAGCATGGCACTCCCAGCAGTGCATTACATGCCTCTTACACGCTAAACAACAGCTCTTAACCTCCTAAAAGCTACATGTGTCAAGCCAATCACTCCAAAGCAGATTAGTGGGCCCGTTTAAACAAAGCCTTTATTAGAGACCTGACTGTAGCCAGCTATCAGTTCTGTGTCAGCCATCGAGTCCAGACTAGAGCACTGATGGAGGTTAGTGCTGCACTGTTTATTTCCATTACCTCACAACCAGTATTTAGACTGTGGCATTTCCTGTGCCTTCCTCGGTAATTAAGAAGCTTGGGAACACTTGTAAATGGTAATGAAGTCCCTTTTGATGGTGCAGCCTCTTGGCAAACAACGCTAAAAGAAGTCAAATGAACTGAATCAGTGAGGGATGCTAGCAGGTTCGATGCTTTTGCAGAAACAGCCGAAGACGAATTATCCACACGATTTCAACAACACTTCAACAATTTCGCCTACTAGTATTATTAGTAAATTCTGTTCCAGCTGAAAAGATCACAGTTAGCACCATAAGAACCATTAGCGTGGAAGAGTCAGAGAGCAATGCCTGAAATGGGTCAGGAATCAATACTGTTTCAGCCACATGAACACACAGCAACCAGCTATAGCAACATCGATATTGCCAGTTACATTGGGTGTACCAACTCACATCCACCTAAACAAAAAGAAAGTCACCTTTATGAAGCAACTGAAGGAGACATAGAACAGCACCTGCATTTGCTGCATTAAGCCAAGCTGAACAAGAAAGTAAGTGCGTGTTACAGGAAAAGCAAAAAAGCACAGGGTATCCAGTCCTTGTCCTTGAGGCACCTATCTTAAAAAAAATTTTTTTTTTAAGATCTGAAGTGAAGCAACCTTGAATCAGTCTGGGCTCTGTATTAATATTTAATAGTACCTAAAATGAGCTTCAGTGTTTCACTACAAAAGGTCCACAATCTCAGCTTCACTATTTTCAAAACGAACTGAATATATTTTAACTAGTCTTAACTCAAAGGTGATGTTATTCTTAAAATGTTGCTCATAAATTACTTTGAAATCATATTGTCTCAAATAAAAAAAAATATATATCTACAAAATTCAGAGTCAGTGGTACCATCGTATACGTTCACCTCACCCATTGGCACGGATACAACCCCATGCTGGCTCTTGCACCTTTCACTGATAACAATCTGGAAGCTTGTTTTCATTAGAACTCAAGCTTGTCTTCATACAGTTGATTTCTCCTTGTGTAACACAAACTGTGTTGGGTAATAATGGTCATCTAAAGTACTCCAGAGTGCAGATGTATATATTTGTCACAGTAGCATAATGTTTTTTTTGGCAGTGCCCCCTGAGGTCTCAAATGTCACACACTTTCAACAGTGGTTTCTGACATTGAGGTCTCAAAATCTTTTCAACATTTTGAACTGTAGATGTTGAAAGACCTAAACTCTATACAATCTCACATTAAGAAATGTTTCTTTTGAATTGGTTAATAATTCTTTCACAAATTTAGCCACAAAGTCTTTCAGACAGTCTTCCAGACAGGTGTGTCTTGAATATTTTGTGCATTTTAAATTATTATTTTAACTCTGTGCCAAATTGTTACAGCATCAGACTGCAAATTTGTGTATATTTAAAAAATATAAATAAGTGGATAGGTAAAACTATTTAAACTGTTTCTTTATACTTTTGTCAGTTAAAAAAGGTTCACATGAATAAACATTACATATTTTTATTTTTACTTTATTGTGGAAAATATCCCAACTTTTCTTGAAATGAGGTTTATACTTCATAAGATTTCTTCTAAGCATTCTTCTTTCAAACCTCTTTATCAAATTCTGTTCTTAAATCGGTACAAAAAGCGTTGTCTCCATCTTTATTTCTGAACCATGTAGAATGCCTTTGCATGTGATTGAGCTTCTGTTCTGCACATATGGGAAACACTTGTGAATTTTGAGAAGAGGCTATACTTACTCAGCATTCTTTGCATGAATCTACATTATAATTTTTGCAAGTGGCTTTTATAGCAGGGGAATAACAATACACTTAACAATTTGATTCAGGTCGATACATAAATACTGAAAAATAATAAAAGAAAAAAATATTACTAAGATGTGGCATTATCTATTAACAATAGAGCACAGAGGCAGGATAAGTGACCTTGAGTTTGTGAAAGGCCATAATATGGTACTGATAGTTTAAACATTAAATATAACTAGGTAAAAATCTGTTCTTGACAATGCACTCTCACATTGTCATAATTCATATTGTGGCATTTTTGCAAAGCAATATCACAATGTTCTAAAGTATTTTTACAGCTGGGTCAGTGACATGACAAAACAAATATATAGATCATTCAAAAATATCACTAATGTAAATAACTGCAATTAGGGCTGCACAATATGGACAAAATATCACCATTGCGATTATACAATATGATATGGTATGAAATTGTGATGCCTTTCAATATATTAAAGGGTCCAGATCACTTACTCTAATTGAAATGGCTTGAAGTTTTGATAAAGTTTTAAAATGCATATTCACTCCTTAATCCATGCAGTCCGCATATGGAAATTAAGCTTTAATAACAATCAAAAAATAAAAAAATCTGCCTTCAAATCATAGTTTTTGTGACATCACAAAGCCAGTACTTTACATAACTCACCACCCACATAGGTGCACCTTGCTAGTACCAGGCTGGAATCCCTGTTCTCTTTAGAACTGCCTTAATTCCTTGTGCTATAGATTCAACAAGGTGCTAAAAAAACTTTTTGGGTCATATTGACATGGTAGTATCATGCTGCAGATTTGTTAGCTGCACATCCATGATGCGAATCTCCCGTTCCACCAATGAACTCATTGTCATGTTCAAGAAACCACTTTGAGATGATGTGAGAATTGTGACATGGTGCATTATCCTGCTGGAAGTAGCCATCAGAAGACAGGTACATGGTGGTCATAAAGGGATGGACATGGCCAGCAACAACACTCAGCAGGGCCGTGGTGATTAAACAATGCTCAATTGGCACGAAGAGGCCCAAAGTGTGCCAAGAAAACGTCCCCCACACCATTACACCACCACCACCAGCCTGATCGGTTGACACAAGGCAGGATGGATCCATCCTTTATGTTGTTTATGCCAAATTTTGACCCTACCATCTGAATGTAGCAGCTGAAATCAAGACTCATCAGACCAGGCAACATTACCCAACCTCGTATTGTCCAATATCGGTGAGCCTGTACAAACTGCAGCCAGAGTTTCCTGTTCTTAAATAGTGCCAGGAGTCTTCTGCTGCTGTAGCCCATCCGATTCAAGGCTTGACACGTTGTGTGCTCAGAGATGGTATTCTGCATACCTTAGTTGTAATGAGTGGTTATTTGAGTTGTTACTTTTCTATCTTAAACCAGTCTGCTCATCCTCTAACATCAACAAGGCCTTTTCATCCAAACTGACTCATTTGGATATTTTCTCTTTTTTGGACCATTCTCTGTAAACTCTAGAGATGCCTGTAAGTGAAAATCCCAGTAGATCAGCAGTTTCTGAAATACTCACACCAGCCCTTCTGGCACAAACAACTATGCCACATTCAAAGTCACTTTAATCCCCCTTTCTTCCCCATTCTGATGCTGGGTTTGAAATTCACCAACTTGTCATTACCACGTCTGGATGCCTAAATGCATTAAGTTGCTGCCATGCGATTGGCTGATTAGCTATTTGTTTTAACGAGCAACTGAATAGGTGTACCTAAAAAGTGGCGGTGAGCGTTTATCTCCTTATATAGCCTACAGCTGTTTTACCTGCACCTTCAAATGGAAGATTGAAGATCTGTGTTTGGTTAGAGGTGTATTTACATAGTGTAACCTTCTGCAATATCAGCATTGCAGGTACCAATATTGCAATGATTAACAGATGATATACTGTGAAGCCCTAATTGCAATATTAAATATCAACTGTGTGACCACAGCTAGTAGATGTGATTGCCCTTGGCTGGTAAAGTCACATTCCTGTTCTTTGTGATGTCCCTCTGTTATAACATTGCTGTAAATGGACAGTGTCTCATCATTCTAGCTTATATTAGCCCTCAGTATCTAAAGGTAGTCTACCCTGCTACAGGTATGCAAACCTATAAAACAGTGCTCTTTCAGCTTTATTTTTTTAATCCAAATGTCTAAAAACTGAAGACCAAACCCCTACAATAACAGTTGGTGTTCCGTCCTAAATCTTTTGTTAGAAGAGTTACCTTTCTAGTAAAATTCCCAATGCTAGCTACAGCACTTGAGTATGCTAGTGTATATCATGCAGGCAGACAAAGTCCATTTAGCTAGTCTTTCAATGGCATGAAAAAGAGTTGTTTAACTAGAGAAATTTCATTGTATTGTTTAAATATTCTAATGGAGTCAGAAGCTCAACAATAATTCACAGAACAGACTTTAAATGGCTTCCCTTACTCAAACTACATAAGGCTCAACAGCTTTATAAATCATAAATGAATCAACCTCACATACTCAGAGATAAAGCATAAAAATGAGAAGAAAGCAAGCTGTCTCTGAGCGGAGAGTGTTTAAGAGCACTCCTTGTGACACACTGTCACACCATAACTCATTCTATCCACAAGTCTGATCTATCGGGATCCAAGCTGACAGTCCCTATGGTCCGTAAACAGAGCAAGCTGCTGACTGTGCACTTTGGGGTAGCTCTGCTTAAAACAAAAGGCCTGTTGTCTCTGCCCAGCCCTCTGTTTGACTGCATGGAGAAGCCACCCTTTGGCCCGCAATGGAAAAACCATTTCAAATAAAGCAAAAACTATAGATCAAACAGGATTCTACTACTGTACTTTACATGGACAACTTACATCAGGTCTTGTCCATACATAATTACTCTGCATTGAAGAGTCAGGGACGGGGTCAGCCAGAAATGCTATCCCGACCTTTTCTCCATCACTGATGCAAATCAATGTCATGGCCTAGTGTTCGCTGCAGTGCAAACAGGCAGATTAAACAATTTCAAGTGTGGTGGATTCAAAGCAGAACTAGTGAAAGGAAATGATAAAATGGGGTTTAGAGTAACCAATTCATTTCAGCCTTGGAAACGCACATGTATAGCAGCACAACCATTCTATTACTGCACATAAATCTCATTTCAGTGCTCTTTAAAAGACTGATTTGCAACATTGATCTTTTGTCTTCCCATTTAAGTTGATTTACGATCACCTAAGGTGTTCAATATAAGCACCATCACATGCTCTCTGCAGATCTTCCATCCTGCATATGGAGTAGCTGGAGCTGCCACTACACTGCCCTGCTCTGAACCAAACCTGCCCCTCCTCCACAGCTCCCAGCCTGTGTGTGTGTGTGTGTGTGTGTAGGCCTGGCAGTGAAAAGAGCTGAAGCACAGCAGTGGCAGCTTGAGAGAATGACTTCAGAGCAGGTCGCTATCAGTGTAACTCATCACACGCACATGCGAGAGAGAGCGAGTGCAAGTCAGCTGAAGGAAAAGCAAGCAGGGGAGAGCGAGAACTAAGTCTCTGTTCAGAGCCTGCAGGAAGACTGAGCTTGTCTTAGTCTCTTAATAACATGCCTAAACACGATCATCACATGAACTGACCACAGTGAAGATAATGAAAAGCATGTCAAATATATTTATATTTATATAAATATCTGTACACACACACACACACACATCAACCTAAATCAGTGTAAGCTCAGTGCAGGAGCTTTAATACATGGTGCTGGAGAGGCAGGATAATGCACATCTCTGAGAAAGAGCTTAAAAATACCAAAACAAAGGAATCCACAGATAAATCATCACGGACAACCTATAGAAAACGCACAGTTTAACAGAACACTTCTTGAGCAGAACGCTCTACTCAGCACTTTAAAAATCACTACACAGATTCAACATACAGTGGTGCATTGATTTGAACTCTTCACAGTTTTTTTTTGATTTCTTCACAAATAGGACCTAAAACATATGTCAAGACATCTGTCCATGAACTGAATCTCAAGAGAAAGTGGGACATGTAGCATGACAACAATCATAAGCACACAAGTCATCTACCAAACTACGGTTGAAGAGAAGAATAAAGCTAAATGTTTTGCAATGGTCACACCAGGAACTGGAAGCAAAAGTTTAAATATTTTGCTTCTCACACATGTAATATTGGATAACTGCCCTTAACAATTTAAGTAAAACAAAGTAATATTTAAGTAATATTCCTCACAAAACTCAAGCACTTTCGTTCCATCTAGGACAACAAGAATATGGGGAAAGTGGTCTTCTGCTGCAGCACTTTGTGTCCATTTTTGTAGGTTATTTTTATATTAGCCTTGCCTAGACCGGTGGGAATGTGCCTATATGCACAATGCCCTGGTGTGTTGACAGCACTCCTTTCCCCCCCCTCCATATTTTATGGGGAACAAGAATCATACCAATAATCTACCGGGCTTCCTTCCAACTTTTGAACAAACCCAAACCCCACACCCCCAGCAGTCAAAACAAGAAGCACACTCTCTCTAAACACACTTTGATGGTTGATATCTTCATAAAATGGCATTAAACCATGACGGTGCTCCTCTATAGAGCATCTTCTAAGCTTGCAGAAGCAGAATGGCGGATCACTCAGCTTTACACAGAACACCCCCCCCCATGATGGACACTCCTAAAATAGACTCTGCCACTATGTTCCATAATCAAACCTCAATACACTCAGTTAAGGTTCACTGAACATTTTGTGAGACAGTCAGTGTTAAGGCTGGAAAATCTACTGCATCAGAATAAATCAGTCAAAGGCATCAAAGTGATAAAGCATGAGGATTTAATAGTAAGTCACAAGCTTGACCTCAGGCACAGCTCATCCTCATTTTAAACAAGCGCTTAACAGCAGACATGGAGAGAAAGCACTGAAAGTGAACTAGCCCTCATGAGTGTAAATCCCAACTGGAAGATTTCAAGAGCCATTTTATAGGAAGGCAGCACATGCATGATCGGATCGATTTGCCATGGCACCATAGCAAGCGTTTCCATGGAAACAGTCAGTCTCATTCCATGGATGTGCAGAGGAAACACATGGTTGAGGGGGGAAAAGGAGAACAGCGTGATGAATGTCACAGAGAGAGATACAGGAGAACGCTTGCTTGGGAAGCCACGGAAATAACTTCCTTTTTGTCCACATTGCCCTAATCTGGCCTTTCCTCTTCTTTCAACAAACTGAAAACAGTTTAACTTGGAGAAAAAGACGAGGGGAGAACTAAACTTGCTTTTTGTGGTGCAAACTCAGTCCAATACTGCTCTTGGGACTCCTGGAGTGAATCACCAGAAAGAAGAGGTCCTAACATTGGTGTAATGGGTCAAATTCAATGGGTTTTTGTTTTTTGTTTTTTTTGGGGGGGGGTGTTAGAGATCAGTGTATATGACTGTATGAAGGTCTGTAATGTTACTTAAGGTCTGGAGGTCATCTGCATCGCTCTGGACAGCAGAGGCACACTGTCCCAACAGAAACAGTTCAAAATAAAGTAGGGCTGAGTTTTAACACATTTCACCTGCCTTCACACAGAGACTGGGGGCTTTTTTCAAAGACCCGAGAGCTTTAATGCGCTATGTTTGCATGTGCTGAGCGCTTGTGACTGTTATCGACGCGACAGCACAAATCTAACAAACCACAAATCACAGACTTCTGCAACTTGCACATGCCGAGTCAGAAGCAGGCATGGCGCAGGAGGGCGACCTCCCAGACCGAGTTCACACTCTATCGAAGTCTTACCAGAGTGGTCAGCGGGTCCTCCGCCGTTGGTGAACAGGGCAGAGTACAGGTGAGGGTAGGTTTTCTCCAGTGCCACACACAGGTCCAGGAAATGGTCGCTCTCCTTGCTCATCAGCATCTTCAGAAGCTGGTCCACTTTCTCCGAGCTGGACGGGCAGTTCTGGTCCAACTCGAACCTCTCCCGCTCGCTGAGGGTGCCCGACTTACCCAGCAGCTCTATCAGCTGGTCTGCATCGGTGATGGACTCCAGTAAGTTCTGGTGGCACTGGTGTAACAACTCTTTGTGCTTCGGCTCCATTGCAGTTCGCCGTAGTTCCGTAGCTAACTAGCTAGCTCCCCTTGCTACGTCGCTGGAGACACTGACCTCGACTCAATTCCACGACAACCTCGAGAATGAAGCTGCAAAGTCCCTTCCCTGTGGTCACTTGTACGATTTGAGCGACGCTGCCATGATATACGATGGCTTAACGCAGCAGGTTTTTCTTACAAATAGCGAAAAGGCACAAGAAGCCATATTTGTTGCCTGAGGCTGTTGACTGCACTAAACAGCGAGAGCTACATTTGCCCAGCTCACTCACATTCTAGCAACTTCTTCCGCTTTCCCCCCCAAAACCACACGGAGACCGTACCCGTGCACGTTTATGGCTTCTTCTTGGCCATTTGTTCTGCAACGTGCCGACTTAACTGCAAGCAAAACTAACGTAACTCTGCTGCGATTCCCCACTCAAACTGTAAGCTCCGCCATGTCTCGGCAGCTCAGTAGCTGCTGCCTGCTGTCAATCAACTCTCCTTACTATAACCATGTAAGGTAAAAATGGGCGGAGACTAACGCTGACACACCTGATTTTTCTCAATGGGCGTGTACCAATATTCTCCAACAGTGAAAATCTCAGAACTAAGACGCACAGTAGTCTTACAAGGCTTAGACATTTAGGCATAGATTTTATAAATTAACAATATACTTGCTACAGCGAGATGAGAAAAAAATAATAAAAACATTGTGGATGATTTGTTTAATCACACACCAAAAATATGAGAATCAGAGTAAATTTACCCTATGGATTTTTTTTCAAACAAATACACATGCCACAATTATTTCTTACAAAGGGGATGCCTTTAGGGGGAGGGAATTTAGGATGATCCCAAGGGCCCAGCACTGGGGGTCCTTCAATGAACAGTTTAATATATATATATAATAATAATGAGCACCAAAAATTATGGTCTTTCATAGGGCTCAACATTTGTAGTGGTGCCCCTGCCCCTACACAGAGTATCTCCCATTGGCAACAGCACAGCAATGACTCATGCCCTGTATTGCTTGATGAGGTTGAAGAATACAGAGAAAGTAGGCTGAGACCACTCATCAAACCAAATTTATGCAGATCCTCCAGAGCATTAGCTCACCCCAGAGTTTTTCCATTGGGTTTAGGTCAGGGGACTAGGACCGTCATGTCAAAAACTTGATTCTGTGGTCAACTGAACCATTTTGTGTAGATCTGGATGTATGTGTGTAACATTGTCCTGCTGAAAGGTCCAGCCACAACCCAATTTTAGCCTTCACAGGGCCTTTAGTGGGAAAACAGAAACATCACAGATCCTCAACCACACATGTATAACCATTCATCTTTTCATCCCAAGCCCACCTTGTGCTTTGTTTTTGTCATATCTGACCACTGAACCCAGTTTCAGTCAATATTCCAGTACTGTTTGGTGAACTCCAGACACTGTGCTTATGGTTAGGTTGAAAAGGTTTTATTCTGGTGCACCTTTTTAGTAGATTGTTGACGTGAATGTGGCATCTAACTGCAGTTTTTTAAGACTTGAACAAATTCTGCTTGCACTGTGTTATTTTAGACACAAATTATCTCCCTAATAGTGGAAATCGATATTTTCAGGTGTGTAGCTGCCCTGTTATAGCCATAGTCTGATTTATTAATGTCAACACACTTGTCATTTTTGTATTCTCCAGTCTTCCCCATGTTGAAGGATGACTAATGCTTAATCTAAATCTCTGGACTCCGACATTAATTAAGCATTAGAATTTTCTAATATTTCCCCTGGCTTAGATTGAGCCAATAAATTACACTATAACATCTTACCAACCCATTCTTAGGAGTGCCAATAATTATGGCACTGTTTATGTATAGGCTATGTGTGCAGTGATTATACTAACTGCATTGACTTTTAAAGTTAAACCCTATATATAATATAACTGTACAACAGTGTACAAATCTCTGTTACACATCATACATTAATCTGGAGACTGTGAGACATGAGTATCTGAAGGAAACTGGGCCATACATGTATTATTACTTGAACAATGTTATTAGCTATGTTAGTAGATGTTAGATGTTAGTAACTATGATGCACAAACAGTCACATACATGTGTTTTCACTTTCTTAGAGCACTCCATCAGCTGTCAGAGTATTAAAGCACACTCTGAAAATGTCGGTGTCTCAGACCATCTCTGAAGAAATCTCTTCCCTCCTAAGTGGAAATGGATCCGGATAGCCGGCCTTACAATTCAGTTAATTCTGCTTAGTTTATTTTCCACAAACCACTGGTTCTGCAAATCTGAATAACACCTATTTGTAGCATTCCAGCAGAGATCACTGCCATAACAGAGGGTCACACTGGGTGCACACAATGCACCTTATTTTAAAGTAAAATCTTGCAGTCAGTCTGGTCAAGATCTCTCCTCACTGTATCCACAACATGCATGTTGTTGAGTTTTATGTTCTTAACTGTGATTTTATCTCATTATACCTATAGCATGCCCAACATAAAATATTTATACACAGATCAGCCATGACATTAACACCACTGACAGGTAAAACGAATAACATTGACTATCTAGTTATATAATTACAATGACACATGTCAAGGGTGGTATTTTATTTGGCAAGTGAACAGTGAGTTCTTGAAATTCATGTACTAGAACCTTGAAAATTAGGGAAGTCTAAGAATAGAACTTTATTTTTTATTTATCCCCTATTGGGGAAATTGACTAGAACTTTATTTATCCCCTATTGGGGAAATTGACT
>JBBPDA010000145.1:17209036-17219482 GCA_037974385.1 Arnoldichthys spilopterus
TAATCAAGTCCAATCAGTATAATCAAACACAGCTGGACTCAAATGAAGGTGATCTCAAGGATGATCAGAAGAAATGGGAAGCACCTGAGTTAAATATGAGTGTCACAGCAAAGGGTCTGAATACACAGGACCATGTGATATTTCAGTTTTTCTTTTTTAATAAATCTGCAACAATTTCAAAATTTTTTTTTTTGGTCTGTCAATATGGGGTGTGGTGTGTACATTAATGAGGGGAAAATTTTATTTAAATGATTTTAGAGTGAAAGAGTGAAAAACTGAAAGGGGTCTGAATACTTTCTGTACCCACTGTACGTACAAGCTGCTCATTTTTATAGGTGCAGCTGTTAGACTTGGCTTTTTGAAAGACCTGCCAATGTAAATTAATTGTAAAACTTATTGCACAATACATTAATTAATATAATTTGCATCTGTGTGTTTAACAGAAACAGCAAGAAGTAAAATTCACAAGACAAATCTAAATCTAAAATCCAAAGAAAAACAAAACTCAAAAGCAATTTCTATAAAAATGTCCTTTCTGCTTACCTGTCACCACAGACCTTGCTCTGACATTTTCGTAGAAGAGGAACACCTTTTTCACTGGCCTCCAGGGTAAAAGTAATGGGATCCATACCTGGAAAAGCCTGATTTATTAGTGATTAAAACTGAAACATACTGCAGGGTAACACAAGAGTCCATGACAAGAGAACTTGGTGGTCACACATTCACGTTCACATTTTAATTCCTAGGCAATACATTTTTTTAATGTATTTTAAGTATTTTTTCTCATGTAATAAATAAAACGATTCAAATTCCAAACAGTTTCAGCAAAACAATCAATGCCAATGCAAATCAAACATTAAAAAATCATCTGTTATTAATTAATTTGTTTTATTTTTTCACTGGTACACAGCAATGTGTGAAAAACATGTTTAATCTTCACCAAGTCCCAGCTGTCGTAAGCTGTGTAATTATATCTCGATTTAGCACCTATTCACTGTAGAATTGGGCAGAGCTAAATTCAGATCGGTTGCACATGCCATACACAAAGAAAGAAAGCAGTAAATCCCACCTGATTGAGACTGTGGTTATTTGATTTGCTAGAAAAAAATGACTAGCTACTGTATGTGGCTCCATATGAAATGGCTGATTCTACAACCACTACTGATGACTCTGTAAGTGATAATGTAGCCTGGAAATTGAGGCTAAGACATGTCTGACCTGAGGCATGCAGCCGTAAGGTGTTCGAGGCTAGACAGATGTATGGATGGATGAGACAGAGCTTTGGCTCTCTCTTCTGACTCAAGCACACTCCATTCTCATTCACTACCATCCATGTGCGGTCATACAAAAGTCCCTGTGGCCCCAAGTGCCATTTGGTCACCTGCAAACACAACACCATAAATTGACAGAATATGACTGGAATTAAATGTGCAAGACATTTTTAATGTACTTTTTAAAAATCTAAAGCACAAAATGACCATGACACTCAGTGTTGCTGAAACAGTGTTATAAATGAAATGGAATGATCCTAACTGAAAAGAATGTAATGCTTACTGTACCTCAAATGCAGCACATGATTTAATGGGATATATAAAGATATTGGTCAAAGTGTGGGTCTTTCCAGTGTTCCCCTCTGCCTTTAAAAAAGCCTCAGTTGATAGGTCCTTGCTCACAGGAGAGATATTCAGGACATTCTCCACAGTTAGAGTTCTACCACTGGGTTCTGAGGTCCCCTCATCTGAAGGTGAAGCCTCTGCTGGTGCAGCTGATCTTAACCTTGTTAGCCTCTCTTGATCCAGATTTAGTGGTTTATTCACAAAGCAGTTCACTATGAACTCTAGAAAGGTCTGACAGTCCTCAAAAGTTGACATGTAGCCAAATGATATGCGAACAGATCCAGTTGGTTGCCCCTCCACCAGGTCAATGTTGTCCCCACAGACATGGCCAGCCTTAGTGGAAAAACATTACATCTTTCAGACACAAACTTTGTTCAAGCAAATAATAAGCATCTGATATTTTACAGCAAAAGTAGTAAAATACAATATTATATAAGAATATGATTTCATTGACCTGTAAGTTCCTCTTCACTTCTTGATTGCTGATACCAAGATGGGCTTGACAGGCCCCTGTGTTACAGAAACATCCTGTGCGCATATGAATATTGAAAAGACAAGCCATTTTATCCACCTGAGAAAGACAAAAAACAAATGATCATCTTATAAGTATCAATGCTGCCAAGTCCATTTACACTGATCAGTCATAACATTAACACCACCTGCCTAATATTGAGTAGGTTCCCTTCATGCTGCTGAAACGGCCCTGGCTGTGCTCCACTGTGTGTTCTGACCCCTTTCTATTAAGAGTCAACCTTCACTTTTTAAACCACAGTAGCTCTTTTATGGGACTGCACCAGACAGGCTAGCCTTCATTCCGGACATGCATAAGTGAGCAATGGATGCCCATGACCCTGCTGCTGATTCACCAGTTGTGCTTCCTTGGATCACTTTTGGTAGGTATTAACTACTGCATAACTGGAACACTCCACAAGACCTGCTGTTGATGCTCTGACTCGTCTAGACAGCAAAACAATGCCTTTGTCAAAGTGACTTAGATCCTTACACTTGCCCATTTTTCCTGCTTCCAGCACATCAACTGAAAAGAACTGACTGTTCACTTGCTGCCAATATACCCTACCCCGATACATGCCACAGTAATGAAATAACTAGATAGTCATTGTTATTCTGTCAGTGGTGTATATTTTATAGCTGATCAGTGTAAAAAAAAAAAACACCCTAGAAGGCTGTGTAAACACACACACACACACAATATTCTTCATGTAGGATTTACCTGTGAATATCCCACCACTTGGCCATGGCAGTTCAGCAGGTTAAAGTTGAGGATAGCTCCCTGCTCGGTTACACTCTTAAATTCATTGTCACAGTAGATCTGTGCCACAGGCTGCCCATTGCCATGGCGCAGGCAAGAAAGCATCATGTAGGTGTAACGAGCTAAACCAAATGTGTGCAGCTGAATGTTCACCATGTTACCTGAAGAGAAAGAGAGAGCTACCATGTGGTTTGTGGTTTACATAGTTCACATGAGAACTTCTGGAAGATGAAAAGATGAAAGAAAAACCACAAACATTTATACCAGTGAGTTTCCGTAGGGCATCAAAACCATGATGGAGGGAAATAATGTCAAGGAATGAAATGGTGCCATCTTCAAATCTAATGATTCATGCCAATGTGAAAACAGGAGAGAACTATTCATTCAATCATTCAAAACAATGCGTATTAAACAGAAAGACATTGGGCTTGTATTGTACAGTACTTTACCTGCTAACTGCATTTGTCTTTGGTACAAAATAGTTCTCCCCCACCAAATATGCTGCTGCCGTCCCTCCACCAAAATAGCCCTTTCTCAACAGCTCTGCAACCTCATTCCTTACCAGCAAGGCCCCAAGTCCTGTGGGGAACCCAAACATTTTATAAAAAGAGATGGGCACAAAATCAGCAGGGTACTGCTTCAGGTCCAGTGGTGAGCAGCCAACAAAACAGGCAGCATCCAGCAGAACAAACCATCGGCCTCTGTGCTCACACGCTGGGTAAAGCCGCCGAGACTGAATCCCTCTCACATAGCCCAGTGGGTACTTTCGCCCAGAAAAGTTGCTCTGGGCAGAGTAACAGAAAAGATGAGGCACTGAGCATTCATGCCCTGTAGTCATAGTTGCATGATTATTTCTGGCCCTTGTTTCTACTTCCTGAGGTAAGACAGTAACTGTCTCGACTCCTTTAGGACCAGTCACCCCACGGATGCCCACCACAGAAGTGTGGCTGTCGGTGACGTAGCAGAACCGACTTCCTGTGCTTTCGTCAGAGGTGGACACCCAGGGGAAAGAGTCAGCCACTAGTTTAAGTGCAGCAGTGCAGCCAGCGGTGAAGATTACAGAGTACTCCTCAGGGGTGGTGTTGAAGTGTTCCAGTATCCTACAGGGCAAAATAACAGAGCTAAAAAGAATGAATCTTTAAAATGATGCATCAGAAGCATCAAACTCAAGTCCTGGAGAACCTAAGCATACTGTATGTTTTTCTTTACACTTACACACCTAATGTAACAGGTGTGCTTATCACATGGATTAAAACAGATACAACCTTTAACTGCTGTGGCACATCAGCTCTGGATGTTTCATTGTTTCCATTGTCAATTTCATGTTTAGGCATATTCCAATACAAATATTATACCCTGTTCAGTGTTTCTTCAACTTATTTAGCCCTTTGCTTGCTCTTTGGGGGCTCGGACCCGGTTTCTGTAAAGCTGCTTTGTGACAACGTCAGTTGTAAAAAGCGCTATACAAATAAACTTGACTTGACTTGACTTGATTTACACTGATAAGCCATAACATTAAAACTTCACTCTAACTCCTCTTAAATTTGATATGATTCACTAAATGACTCTTGTTGAAACTCACTTTTCAGGCCCAAGCTCCTACTAAAATACATTGCAACCATATACTAGTTTGAAAAAAGGTCAGTTTGAAAGTAAGTGGGTGATTATTTTCCACTGTGAACACACCACAGCTTGGCACAAAATGACAAACAGCACCACAACAAAATGTGACCTCTGCATTTAACCCATCTGTGTAGCATCAGTGGGTAGCTGACATGGGCAGCGCCCGGGGAGCAGTGCCTGGGGACGGTATCTTGTACACAGGTACCACATTGGTACTTGTACTGGCCTGGGACTTGAACAGACGACCTTCAGGTCACAGGGGCAACTCCCTAACTGTTACACCACCACTGTTCGAAGAACAGGTTGCATTGTACATGTCTATAATCACAGTTTTTTTTTGTAATTTTGAACAGTTTACAAATTACAAATGTTTCACTTTAAATTCTAACTTCTATAGTTCACAAGGCAACACCTTGTGACTATCGATTGTGATACTCGCTCGGAAGAAAAAGTTACTTATAACAATCCATCTCTACCTAACATAACATAGAATGGGTTAATATTTAACTCCTTGTATGGATCTATACAGTAAAAAAGGCAGAGGCAGAATAAAGCTGCAGTAGTCACAACAAATAATGAGAGGCATATATAGTGTAGCTGAGTACCTGTACCGGACACTTTCCACGGTGTCCTGTGTCAGCCTGCTGCTGGGATTGTGACTGTGAGGGTTGCCTAAGATAAAGACATTTAACGGATCATATATGTTCATTCATGTCAAGATCCCACGAGAAATGGGTATTTATGTACAGGCCCGTTGATATAGGGCTGTTCTAACCTAACAGTAACTAACCATACACATTTGTGGATATGTCCTCATAAAATTTCTTGATCTGGGATTCAGGAAACAGCGTTGTACCCGCATGATCGAGGTACGTAATATCTGTGAAAGGGAAAGACATGTATTATAACAAACGTTAAATGAGAACAGTGTCTCTCGATAATTGCGCGTGATTACCGACAGAGGGCGCCTCACACCACACAAAATGACTAATGGCTGTTGAGTGAACAGGCAACACAGATAGTGGCTTACTCATGAAGTACGTTAGCCTTCAGGCTAGTCAGTGTGCAGCCACACAAGTAGTCGAATTTAGCATTTCGACTTTTTTGGGGGGGCTTTTCAAAAGATTAGTAGATTACAAACTTTGCCCTCGCTTTCACTTTCGAGGTGAAGGAGAAAAACATTGCCACTACAACTTTAGTAACGAAAATAGTTGACGGGCAAGAAGGCGAAAGTCATGTCTGTCTGTAGATCAAACTTTTACCTTTTATCCTCGTAAACTCGCGCTGTATCAGCTCTCGCTGGTCACTGCCAAAACCGTAATGTGACCAGGTTCCTGTAAAACTCTCAAACGTGCACAGTCCACTGAATTCACTCGAACACGACTCCATTATTTCCAAATGTCAAAGCGGCTGTCGACCACACCGTAGCTGACATTTTCGTGGCTAAACCTGCGTTTCCTCCGCTGATTCGATACTGTGCAGGGTCCTAAGTCCACGCATCAGTAGCGAGAACAGCGGTTGTCGTCAGAAAATGGCTTGCAAAGGGGATGACTCACTTTAGTTTCGCTGGAACCCGTGTCGCATCTCTCTTGTAGCATGTCCGACTGATTTTTACCCTGAAATGATTGATTAGGTAAATCAGGCATGCGTTGCCTTATAATGCGCCTATTCAGAACTGTTCACATGGAAGAACAGCGCTGAGGCCTATGTGATTAAATAATCACAGGGTACAAATGCCCTGACACGCCAAATCAACTTCTACAACGCTTCACTCTTCACTTTTCCTTTGTATTTGGTTGACTACAGTAACCCGCCCCGAACACTGCATTTTATATAAGATCTGTATGTTTAGGTCTCTTGAAACAAACTACACATGTGTAATACGACCACTGCAATAAATAAATAAAATTTCAAGACATTAAGGTATACTCAAATGTGTTCAAGCACTCTCTAAATATGGAATTTCATTAAATTTGCTGTGCTTCCGGGGAATATGGGAGGAATGCAGCGTGTTAAATTTTGGCATCGCCGTTATTCACTAGGTGGCGCTACTAATAATTAAGTTAGTATGCTAGGATCGTGCGCCTCCTAAGGTCGTCATACAATTTTTGATTTTTTTGCGAAACCGTTGTCGAGCAATTGCCCCAAAAGGGATTTGTGTCTACCTCACTTCAGGGTGCCCTAGCACGATGGGACACGCACACCTAGAGACGAGAACCTACAAGCTCATTAAGAATTCATTAATATGAAACTGTCGATAAAAAATCGATTTAACAAAATGCTGACAACCACTATATGACTGTTGGGTGGGTGATCATAATAGTATATGAAGACTAGCAGTATTTATTTATGTTAGGTAAAGTTTTTTGTGAACCAAAACCAGTTATAATATCCATCATGTCCTTATCATTGTGATTAAACAGTGTTTCCCAACCCTGGTCCTGGAGGAACTGAGCCAACTAATCAGCTAATTAACAAACCACTCCTGGATTGAAGTGCATGTATCAGAGTGGGAAATACAAGGCAGGGGTTCCCCAGGACCAGGGCTGGGAAACACTGCTAGTACTATACAATCATGTGAAAAAATAAGTACACCCCATTGAAATGATTTGTTCATAAAATCAGGATCAGGGGTTCCAAATTAGGCCCCATTGATTAGAACATCCTGCAGATAAAACCTTTTTACACCTGACATATAAGATCTGGAGTTCTCTTTGTTTTTAAAACGTGTTGTGTCATCATGCCAAAATCTAAATAGCTCTCTTCAAAAAGTCACTGTCTTCATTGTGCTTGTCTGTGTGTCTGGCAAGAGATTTAAAAAGATCTCTAAGTTATTAGAAAGAAATCATTCCACTCTAAGGAAAATCATCTACAAGTGGTGTAGATTTCAAACAACTGGCAGTTTGTCCAGGACTGGCTGCCCCAGAAAATTCAGCTCAGCTTAACTGATTCTTAAGTAAATCTAAAAGAACTTAAAACTTGTGCATATGTCTACAATCAAAAAAAGACTGGACAAGTTTGACCTGAATGGGAGCTGCTTCAAATATGAATTCTGCATCATATAAAAGAGTGCTTGAAGACAATGTGAGACCATTTAGCCAAAAGTTAAGTACAGCCCCAGCTCAATTTAACCCCTGGTTGTGGGTAAAGGTGTAATACTACTAACATAATAATGATATTTTGTACTATGCTAGAAAACCTACCTGTCAAAATGAATAAACATCAGGGGTCCTGTCTTACACCCAACATAAATGTCTTTGCTAGTTTCAGACTAATGCAGATGTAATTTTCCAGTCCAGCAACCACATTGTTTATATAGCAAATGCTCTTATTGGTCTGTAAATGAGGTGTGTTCAGATCCATTGTTGGTGCATTGCTAACTTGAGACAGAGGAAGGAAATTGTGTGTCTGACCAGCAAAACCTGGTCTAAGGTCAAAAGTGCAGTACTTCATTGCAGAAAAGGTGCACAATGTGTATACATTCTGTTTACAAAGACACGGTAGCACAGCACAGCAGAGCACAAATATACAAAACATAAAAATTAAAAGATTATAGTATAAAAGATTATTATTATGTACATATACACATATATATTCTGTTTTATATAAAATATATTCATGAATAAGCCAAATATTTTGTAGGTCACACTTTTGTTGCCAAACAGCTCTGACTGTGGCACACTGTGTTTTCTGACAACTTTCTCTCATAGTCAGCAATCACTTAATGCTACAGAAGATCTTCTATGGGATCAGACCAGACAGAATAGTCTTCACTCCCTATGCCCGTCTGTAACCCTTGGTTGACAATGACCCTGGCACTGGTTCACTGTATGTCCAGCCTTGCATAACTTTTGGTAGGTACTAACCACTGCATAACATAAACACTCCAAAAGACCTGCTGTTTTACAGATGTTCTGGCCCAGTCATTTAGCCATCAGAGTATGGTCCTTGTCATAGTCACTCACATCCTTACACCCACCCATTTTTCCTGCTTCAAACATCAACTTCAAGAACTGGCTATTCAGTTGCAGTTTAATGCATCTTAGTTGCATCTTATGCCTAAAACACCTCAATGATTAAATTAACAGACTATGTACAAACCCTTTCACCTTTCCTGCTGTTAAATTAGCAAAAGTGTGATTGGACACAGTCTAAATTCAACAGGGCCATGTACTTTAGATCATGTGCTTAGATTGTTGAAACAGGACCCTAAGTGACTGCTAAGTGCAGGGGATTATTCCATGCTCTAGGTCTATAAATATGCTGGAAATTTATTTTTCAAGAGATAAACTATAACAATGATATTTTAACAAATATATCAGGACATTTATTGTTCTGTTTATCAGTGCTTAACAGCAAGTAAATAGCAGACAGTCAAAGAAGAAGCTTAATGTTCTGGGCGGATTATTTACGACGCTGCTGATGTTCAAAATATGTATACCGGTCTAAGCAGATTTTCAGTTTTTTTGGGAGTTGTTGTGGTAGCAGTATAAGCCAAATCTGAGCTTGTGTTTGAATCAAGTACTAAAATGAGTTATACTTCACTGCATTTGCAGTTCAGGCAGCTTTCTTACAGAGTATTGCCACATAATTTAAAAAAAACCAAACCCAGTTCTTTTAGTGAACCTGAAAGGGAACCAGCTGCCAAGGACCTCTGTTCCTATTGTGTTCATAATGTAAGAGCATGTTAATGGGGACTCGGTTCTGTTTTTGGTTCTCTTCAGCAATGAAAAGATCTCAGAACAGTTGTTGTTCACAACACAACTCGACAAAATTTGGACCACAGCTGAATAAAGCTGAATTATGGGTCTTGTGGTTCAAGTTCATCTTATAATGTAATTAATCTTATTTTCTGAGCTTTATCAAAGCCATGGATAACACTCCAATATAGCAAAACCACAAAAATCATAAAACAGTAATTGTTGTTCATGATTGTTCATTATTGTTCATGATGAACATTGATGACTACTTGATGATTTTTGAACATTGTATTTATTATACTGTGTATTAACTTATTTCAAAAGTTTACATATCTCTGGTTAAAGCAGTGCATGTATGAAACAGTTAATTAAGATAAGATAAGAAAAGATAAGATAAACCTTAATTAGTCCCACAAGTGGGAAATTTGCATTGCTACAGCAGTACAAAGGTAAGAGCAGCAGAAAGTGGCAAAACAAGAGATTGAAAGACTATACAACACAATAAGATAAAAAAGTAAACTTTATAAATACTACAAAAAATATAAATAGACACTTCTGTGTATGAAATATACTGTATACACCTAAATATATGTGTATAAGTCGCACAAACTGTACACAGAAAAAAACACAGAAAAATATTGCACATAATATTGCACAGTGAGGAAATATTGCACATAGGAGAGATATTGCATGTAAGTAAACATTACACTTGTCAGTCCATGATGTTTGGATGTGTGTGTTTGTTTGTGTGTGGTCAATTGCAAGATGTTGGTTCAATTATCTATAAAACAAATTTAAGGTGGACTGGGACATTTTGTTTTCACAAATCAATCTAATTATAATATGAACCATAACTGTACCAAGTGAGTTTGGTTGTTTTTTTGGGATCTGAATTAAAATGTTCATATATAAACAAAACCTATGACTCCACACTCTGAGATCACCCTTAAATTCCACTGG
Organism: Arnoldichthys spilopterus; assembly: GCA_037974385.1. Taxonomy (NCBI): domain Eukaryota; kingdom Metazoa; phylum Chordata; class Actinopteri; order Characiformes; family Lepidarchidae; genus Arnoldichthys; species Arnoldichthys spilopterus. The sequence continues at coordinate 17,219,206 of JBBPDA010000145.1, forward strand.
AGAAAACATAGTAAGGTGACATGTTCGACTTCATGGATAAGTTCAGTGTGAATTGTTGGCCTTAAAACATTGTAGGCTGAATAGGTGAATATATGAAAATATGTTGGTTTTAAGGCATCACAAAGACACCGAATTCAAAACAGGCTGTCATACAGCTTAGTTCCAGTATATGCACCATATAGTGAAAGTGAAAATGAAACTGACTTTTGTCATTGTGAACACACTCAAGCACCACAACGAAATGTGACCTCTGCATTTAACCCATCACACGTGCACA
>JBBPDA010000145.1:17225065-17260168 GCA_037974385.1 Arnoldichthys spilopterus
CCTTTGGTAATTGGAAAAAGTAGCCTGTCATGGTGAAGGTGAATGAGATTCCTAAACTTCACCAAAACAGCATTATTAAATATTACTCAAATAAAAAAAACACAGAACCCTAGCAAAGACATTTAACCTTAGACCTTTTTTTTAAAGTAGAAAAAAGCAATGAACTGCAATTTCACAGTTAAAGGAGTCAAGAAGGATCATCCCTGGACAGGTGTGCCATCCAAGATACACAACATAACCTCAGACTTATGATAAGAGGAGCCATCTGTCACTCAAAAAGAGTGGTTAATGATCTGAAAGGAGCAAGAACAAGAGTTATACAGAGAACAATAAGCAGTGAACTGCAATGCTGTTATCTCTGTTTGTACACACCACCCCACTCAATGTCCAGAGATCTAAATTTTAGATCACCTAAAATTTGCATATGAGCATGAGCATTTGGACAAATGAGAGCTCTTCAGGGACAGTGTACTCTGGTTAGATGAAACAAAATTAAACAAGTGAAAACCTGTGTATATCTAAAGTAGATATTTGCATTAAAAGTATATTTCTGAATTCTTGTTTCACCTCACTATAGATCAGTACAACATTTAATATGCATATATGCTTAATGATCCTTAAATATTCACTAAATACATATATATTATTTGTTTTTATTTTTGTTACATTATTTTATAGGAAGTGGGCAGTATCATTGGGAAGGTATGTATATTGTAAAATAATGTTAACTTTTACATTAATAATACCTCACGGTGGCTTAACGGCATTACTGTATTACCATAGTGTTACTGTACTTGTACGTGATTTGTTCTTTTTAATAACTATGACTGTTTCATTCTCAGAAAGGGGAAACCGTCAAGAAAATGAGAGAAGAAGTAAGTAGTACTCATAAATTTGCATATTCATAAGAAATGAGTTTATGCCATGTGTTGCAATTTGTTCAGTGGCTAAAACTGGTTTGATTCTCTTAATCTAGAGGGGACATTACATAAGAAATAAATCACAAAGACCCCAGCACTCCAGCATGACTGAAGTGTACCTGTTAAGCACGCGTGCTTTAGTGGCTTTCTTGCACAGCACTGAATAAAACATGCATAACCAGAGCTAGAATTAAGCCAAACTCACGTATGTTCTTTTCGCTGTGTTATTTCAGAGTGGAGCTCGTATTAATATTTCTGATGGCTCCAGCCCAGAGCGCATCGTCACCATCACTGGCCCCTCTGAGGTCATCTTCAAAGCTTTCGCCATGATTGCAGAGAAGTTTGAGGAGGTTTGTAATGTTATGCTGAAAACATCATTATATGCAATTAACTTCATTCTGCTGTAATGTCTGGTAATCTTTGCACCGAGGATTGAAACCTTTTTGAAAGAGGAAACTATTAAGACATTGAAATTAAAAAGGAATTCTCCTATGTGGCATGTTTGGAAGCTGTTGATGTACTATGAAATACTTGGCATGCTGGCCTCAGTGGGTTTGATCCATTTTCTCAGTCAGTCCCCTCATGAAGTTCCTCAGTCTTTCTAAAATTAATATCTGTTTTAATTAGATTCTGTTTTAATTGTAGATACTACTACATTGTGCAGAGTGAAGCAAATGTCTTTTAATGAAGGCCACGTGACACTGTTGCCTCCCTATTGCAGGATATCCTGGCGTCCATGGTGAACAGCACAGTGACGAGTAGACCCCCTGTGACGCTGCGCCTTGTGTTCCCTGCCAGTCAGTGTGGCTCACTTATCGGCAAAGGGGGCTCCAAGATTAAAGAGATCAGAGAGGTAGATACGAACTTTAATCTGCTACCAAACAGATGAAAGAGAATGAGAGTTATGAAGGTCTGTGGGAGTCCCACATGATTCATAGCGCAGTGATTTGTTTAACACTTGGTGCTCTTTGTTTGCATGCCCAGCACAAACGCTCTGGCTCAGTGTGATTAATTGTTCTCACCAGCACAGAACTTTTGTATTCATGAGCTAAGAGCTGCTCCATTTAGTCTCCAGCACAACCACACACCATCCTCTTTGGCTTCTATTCCAAACACCACGCATATATTTTTTTCTAAAGTTATCTGTCCACCGTGTTTTAAGTGAGAAGAAAAACAACATACAGAAATGGGATGAACTCCGGGAGCAGAGTGATTTTACTTTGTTAGTGTTTGACAGGAGGACAGCAGACTTTGTTGGAAGAATTCTGCTTCTGCTTGTGGATTTCTCAGAGTAAATTTAGCTGTCCTCTCTATTCAGGGCTGTGGCGGGTGAACTGGTTGGTTGAATTCCCGGTTGCTTTGAATGTCTAGGACAGGTTGACCCTTCAAGGCCCAAATAGATTCATATTTATATACAGTATCCAAATAGGTTGGCCTAAATAACTGCTCATGTCATAACAATGTCAGTTGAAAATCTGTTCTGAGCTGCTGTTTTCAGTCTCATTATGTGCTGCTCTGAAAATGAAAAGAAATACGGCTGTATTGCTACTGAATTAATGCAACTACTGATATAACTGTGCTGAGAGAAACAGCAAAACATGCAATCATTTATTTATTTTTTGGTGAAAATGGTCATTTCTCTTTGGCCCCATTTCTAGTTCGTTTACATTAGCATTTTTGTGTGTCAGACCACAGGTGCCCAGGTGCAGGTGGCTGGAGACTTACTGCCGGACTCGACTGAGAGAGCAGTGACCATCTCTGGCACTCCTCATGCCATCACGCAGTGTGTGAAACACATCTGTACTGTTATGCTGGAGGTGTGTTTCTGTGTGTGTGCGTGTGTAATTTAATTACTACAGCTTAGAGATGAATATGGAAGATTTCCCCTGTGCTTCAGCATTATCACAGTGTGGGATGTATGTAATATATTGTAATTTTCACCTACATGCTTCATTGGAATTGCATTTCATTATGTTCAGAATGTTTCTGAGGTTTCTGTCCTGCCTAATTCATCTACCAGTGCTCTGGGCCTCCCAGCAGCTTAGTCACTTTTCAGTCTTGAGTTTCTAGGCTTTATACTGTAAAGGTTGACTTGAAAGTAAAAGCACATAATCTGGAATTAGGCAATCTTCTCTCATTTGTATACTGAATAAATGTATAGCATTCTTTCTCATTTTTTGAGTGTAGTCACCACCCAAGGGAGCGACGATTCCATATCGGCCCAAGCCTTCCCCTGGTGGCAATCCCACAATCATATCCCAACCACATACGGCACCTGTGAGTACATCGACCATGTCACAATCTTCCCACCGACATCCTTAGAGCAGTAGTCATGTTAAGTTATTAAAGAAGCATGGTTGTGGATTCAGTGATGCCACTTAAACATTAATGATTGCATAGCTGCACTCCCACTGGGGAGCTATGAGTGTGGATATTTAGGCTAATGATTGCATTGAGATCAGTGTGGCTGAATAAATCTTGCTTTCAGATCTCATCAGTAATATAGTCACCACACAGTTCAGCGGAGTGCTTCAGTGCTCTCGCACATGCAGATAAGACTTGCTCTGTGTGGTTTGACTGAATAACTGATCGAGGACTGTCTGGTTTAATCAGAGTAGTAAGGACTGTTGGCATGGTTTCTCAGCCAGTGTGGAGTATTCTAGTTTATTCTGTTTTATTTATTAAATATGTTTATTTTTAAGCAATCATGTACAAATATTAATATCAAGTGATAAAATTTGCCATGTATCATAGTTTGCACTAGTTTCTATCTGCAGTCTATCAGCAGGTAAATGAAATTGTGCTCTTTTCTAGTAGAGTCTGTCCCTCTGCAATGTAAGACAAAGATGTGTGTGTGTTTATTCATGATGCTTTGACCTTTAGTTTGAATGTCTTCACTGGTTGTGATTTGTTTGAGAAGCTGCCTATGTGATAAAGCAATCATGACCTTTAGATGGATTCAGCTGTGTGGAAGGCAGAGATGGCACCCTAGTCGATAATGAGAGTGCCCTGTAGATTCTGATTATTTTACATTTGAGACCCTAAGACACTTCTAAACCACACATTCTAAGGCTTGTCAATTTTTTTTCACGTGGGCCAGGAGCAGCATGCTTGACCTAGTGTTTGTCTGATATATTCATGCAGTGACCCCTTGTGGTTACACATTGAAATGGTAAATGGTCAGCTTACTCTCAGCCGCTTTAGTGCCAGTGTGCAAAAGCATTAAAAACCAAGACCCGTAATTCTGTTTAAGTCTGTTGTATATTCAATTCCATCCAGCCTGAAGGCATTTTCTTTCATGCAGGCCTTTGCAATTCCTGGACAGTACGCCATTCCTCCTCAAGACGTGAGTGCCAATGCTGCTGCCTTATCAGAGCTGTTGGTCATCTGTTTCATATGGTCACTGCCTCATTCCCTCCAGCCACCTCCTGCCCCCTCCACCACCACCACACCTCCCTCACTGCATCCCACCACACATCTCAATGCCCTTTTCCTTAAAACACAAGCGATGGAACCAATACTAATAAAGCAGCTCTGTCTGTGAATACACACATCAGTGGTAAAACACTGTTTTGTCATCCAGGACCATTCATTGCATTTGAATGACTAATGCCTAGTGTTTACTAACACCTTTGCCTCCTTTGTTTCTTCACTCCCCCTTCCCCCCTCCCCCAAGTGTTTCACAAACAAATGTGTTAAAAGAATCAGATGAGAGCACTGTCATTATGTCAGCTTTTTTTGGGGTCATTTCTAGCAATCCCCAATAACAAATCTAATTGTCTGAAAGACTGGCTGTGTATTGTCTGTAGATGTCAGTTTTCCTCTGAAATAATTCCATTTGATTGGCTAGTTCTAACCTCCCTTCCTGCCCCGCAGTTGACCAAGCTTCACCAGTTGGCTATGCAGCATATCCCCCTTACCTCCCTTGGGCAGAGCAACCCTACCTTCCCTGGTACGTACCCAACAACTCCCCAGGGAAGTCTGTCTCTCCCTCCATCACTCTGTCTTTGTCTACATCTTTGTGTCTGTCTCTTTTTCTCTCTCTCTGTCAATCAATCTCTCTCTCTCTCCCAATTTCCATTCTTTCCTGTCCGCTCTCTCCTCATGTGTCCACCATCACTGAGTTCTACTTATGCACTCTGAGGCAAGGGAAGGGAAATCAATGTCATGGTAAGGCAACCAAAATCATAATATTGTATGTGTCAGAAAGCCTACCTTATGCTGCAAGCGCCGCCACCCGACACAGGCTGACAGCTCAGGTGACTTTATGTTCATCGTCATCTGTCACAAGGAGTTATGTCCGTGTTGTTACAGGTGAACGACAGCATTGTGGAGGCTTTTTGATACATACCACTCCTGTCATTGTATGTTAACTCAGCATAAAGACAGGATCTACCTTACCCAGCTTTCATTCGTTCACTCGTTTCTTTTTTTATTTTTCATTTCCTCCCGTGTTACTCCATGCGTACCTCCACACCATCCCTAACCTGTTCAGTTCCACCAGCATGCCCTCCAGCCCACAACCTTTTCACACCACTGCACTCATTCTCAGCAGTGAAGCCACATGCACACTGCAGCAGGCCAGGATGGTAGAGAGATGGTATGCTTTTTCTTAGATGGGTTTTTAAGGCAGTCACAATTTAATCAGAACTCATTCATGACTCATCCAGCATAGCCCTGCTGCCTTAATACATTAAACCATATTGGGTTTATTGATTCTTATTTTTAATAGTTTCACTGGAGGAGCAGAGACATCGAAGATTTCTTGTAGACTATTTGCTGAAATTCAAACATTCTGCACTCATTCAGATAATAGCCTTGATCGTTGTTATGTTGAGCTGTTTCCCCCTTATTTCCCTGCATAGGTCTGGATGCCTCTGTTGCAACAAGTTCTCATGAGCTGACCATACCTAATGATGTAAGTCTTCTCGATGCAGTTACATAAGATGCATGCATTACCCTTTAAAATGGTCAGAAGCATAACATGACTGACTGTCAGCATAATGGCAGTTCACATTACATTAATGACCTCAGTGAAGTGTTAGGACCTGCTGGGGAACCAGTGGCTCTTCAGCTGTTGTTTAAGCTTCCACCTTTGTTCGTATTTGCTGCTGATGTCATCGGTGCACCTTTCATCAGTCATTCAAAATTAGCAAGCATTGTCACTGACACCAGGGTGCAGCAGTGACAGTTGTAGGACTATGACATAAAGGGAGTGATTATATTTATGTTTTTAGTAAAAAAAAAAAAAGCCAAATACTTTTTCCAACTCCAACTGCCTATATCTATTGGTTGCTTTCAGGTTATTCCTGTGAATCTTTAACTGAGATTATATTTCAGCTTGTTTAGAGTTGCCTGCTAAACCATACAGATGCTGTCTGATGCTCACCCTGTCATCTCCTCACAGCTCATAGGCTGCATTATTGGCAGACAGGGCACTAAGATCAATGAGATTCGCCAGATGTCTGGAGCCCAGATCAAGATAGCTGGGGCCACAGATGGTTCGGCTGTGCGCCACGTCACCATCAGCGGCACCCCGGCCAGTATCAGCCTGGCCCAGTACCTCATCAGTGCCAGGTAAGAGATCCCCCTGACAAGCTAAACACAACCCTGTGACTTTTACACATGTAGCTGATTTAATGGGCCAGATTTAGCATAACAGAAGAATTTCATGCTGTGTCCTTTTTGTTTAATCCCACCCATTTTTGGCACTCCTCAGCTTTATTAATACTCATCGAGGCATGTGAAACCCTTTTTTAATGGTTTGTTCCTTGTAACACATAACATTTCCCTTTATTGATTATTCTTTTTTTCATTTCTCTCCCCCATTTTTTCCACATTCACCTCTCTTGTGCCCCCCTCTAACTATTAACCTCACCTTTCCTACCTCCCTCTACCCTTTGCTATGGTGTTGGTATGTGTGTGTGTGTGTGTATGTGTTTGTGAGTGTGTTTGCAGTTTAGAGATGGCTAAACTCAGCATCCAGGCTGCCTCCTCCTCCTCTTCCGGCAACCCAGTCGACCTCAGCCTGAGTTTCCCCCAGTCCGCCTCTCCCGCCTCTGCCTCCACCCCTACCTCCATGGCCGTGCTGGCCGCTCCCCCTTCTGCCATTAATGTCCACTCCCCCCAGGCTATGCCCTCTATCCCCAGTGCCCACTATGCCCTCCCAGTCTCCAGTCTGCTTGGCATGAAAACTGTCCCCCTGCTGGCTGTGCACACCGCCACCTCAGGCCTCGCTCCCTACACCGCAAAGATCTCAACCTCAGCCGGCATCAAGAAATCAGAGCGCCAGAAGTTTGCCCCCTACTGACCGGACTCAGCAACCTTTTAATTTCTCACGTCCATCAATGCTATGTGTGGTGTTTGTGTTTTGCATCACTAAAGACTTTGAAGGTTGAGTTTTTTACCCTTCACGCTCTCTTTTTTGGTACATCTTCTTGCAGTATTATGCAAACAGATACTGACAGAGTGACAAGATGAATTGCTCCTCAAATCATCCTCCATTTTCTGTGGCATCTCATTCGGAAATGTTTGAGATAGCAATCTCAAGCCATATATTTTATCTGACACTTCATTCTTTTCCCTTTTCAAACCCGCAGCCAGCAAGACTATGGGGTATTGCATTTGAAATCTTGCTCAAGTTCTTTGTTTATTATGACCTCTGTCAAGTACATGCATATGTGTGAAAAATAGTGTTAGAGAATCCACAGCTCTAATCTTCATTTTGTCTCCTTTATTTAGCTGAGTTTTTCCTGAATTAGTCACTTTTGATTCATATTTTGCTAATTATGTCTCTTGTGCTTGTTTTCATCTTTCATCTTTATGGCATTAAAGCTGGGAAATTGAATACGCTATAGCTCACTCTTGGGACATAAATTTAAAATTTTGGCATAAATGTTACACTAACTATTCATCCTGCAGTGTAGTTCTATGCAAAATGTGTTCCTAGTCACACAGACATGAGTAAATACGGTATGGACATACGGACCACATACTGTTTGTAGATAACACTGCATCCGATGTCAGATTTTAAGGAACTGTATATTTTTTGGGGTTTTTTTTTTATTTATTTAACTGTAACCATGAATCATTGTAAGACTGATGAAGCAGATGCGTGTGATGAAGCAGATGCACTATTCTCCACTGGCAGAAGAGGAGTTATATCTCTGTCATGATTGATATGAACTGTAGCACTGTGTTATTGTCCTGTGGAGCTGATGGTGTGCTTCTCTCCTAGGCTGTCCGCAGTGCTAACTGGCCTGGGGCCTCTTTAGCCATGCAGGCTCATATTAAAACTCTGTCTGGATTACCCCAAAGCCATATGGGATTCTTAAGAACACAGTGTTATTCAGGAGAGTCAGGGTACATGCTATGCAAATTCACAAAATGTTTCAGTAAATTTTAAATGACAGAAATTGGAAGTTGACCTGTTCAATTATTTTTTTTATTCACTATGATGATTCAGTTTAAGACATGTGCTTGTGTTTGTTCTTTTAGACTGTTTTTGAAGTCACTGTCCATGTTGTCTGTTTGATGTATGATAAACGAAGGTTCTTTCACTTTTAAATGTAGAATGTAACACATATTCTTGAATTAAACTGTGGCAGCTTTTTATTAGAATGATGTGTCTTTTGGTTTCCATTTGACATTAAAAAAACTGCTTTAACAACTCTTTAACAAAGAACAATTCTTTATGAAAAGAATCAGTAATTGCATAGCTAAGCAATATTACACATCTTATGTTTCATCTATTCTGGGAGTTCTACTGTATGGGCAATGGCTTCTGCTGATGCTGCAGTTGTGTTTCTGCATTACGGTAGCCCTTTTCAATAATAAATGGTGTGCTAAAGTATGGGTTATTTTGGTTGAAAGAAGCTTGTGCTTTCAGGAATCAAAGCTTGTGGAGTAGGCCAGTGCACTCCTATGGGAGAATTAGTTTCAGTGCACAGCAACAGTGCAAAAAGGTGCATATTGTGCATACAATTGCAAAAGGTCTCTCTGATGATTTACAATTTGTAATTAGCTGTGTGGAGCAGTGATTTTTGTTGATATGCTCAGAAAATCCATCTCATTCAGTTCCATGAGGCAATTCACCTGCGGAACACAGCATTCATGCACTTCATTTGTGGCACCCAAGTACTTATCCTTGAAAAAAAAAAACACATCATGTTAACAGCCGCAACATGAGTAGAAAGACATGTTAACAGTTTTAATGACAAGTGGCAATGTTTTTCATTCATTTCCAATCCAATTATGGTGTAGATCATTGAATGCAGAGTAACTGCGTCATTTAAATACAGAGCTACCTGTTTTATGGATGGCCCTTCTTTAAAGGCCTTTAGTCAAATTTCTCTGCCCTGTCAGAGATGAACTTTACTTCACCTCCAATTCTACCTGGATGTGAAGTAGCAGCCTTTTCACAGGTCCTGCATGAACAGATTTCCTCGACGGTTGCTCATTCGGGCATGCGCTCAGAGATGAGCATTACTGTGCTGCCACTCACTGACTTTAGGCCCCTTGTCCTCTTCTCAACAAGCAGCGACCCCATTCAACATTGATGAAACAACTTTGGCTTTGAGTGATACACACACACATACACACATCAGCAATTTGCAGTCAAGTAGCCAGGACACAACCCTAACCCGAGTGCTGCTATTTCAGAATCATGCCTGCATGCTAAATGCAAAGTCTGAACATTGTTGAACTGGATCAATAGTTCTAATAGGCTTGTATTAGAAGAAGTGAAGCTGTTCCCTTTTGGGGGACTGGGGGGAGGGGGGGGGGTTGTCGGGGGAGCCAGAGCCAACAGTCCAAGCTCCACTGGAACATTGTGGGCATCTCTGCATACCTTTTTTTGTTAATGCTGAATTAATGATTTTCCCCTCTCACCCCATCAAAGCAGCACTGATGGAAATGGCTGTGCCCTCGACTCTGAATAATCAATTATATTAATGTAGGCCTGCGCTAGATATGAAGTGCATTTCTTTAAAGGATGTAATCACCTCGCCCCAGGCATGGTGGTCTTACTGTGTGAAAGAGTGTGTGACATGCAGCTTCACTATAGCACACTGTTCACACACATTCACTGCTTTAGACACATAGCCTCACTATAGTGTTAAAAATCAGCAGATGCTATCTATAGCTCCGCAATCAGTAGATTGTCAAGGCACTTTTATGTCCAACAAATGTATTCATAGTGGATGTTTTGCATCTGATACCAGACTTTTGGCTCAGTGTGCTTCTTCATGTCACTGGTACTGGAAAACATCCATTCTTTCCTTCAGCGAATGCCAGATATTTTCACATTTGCATTTTGTTTATCTCAGAAGAGCTTTGTAAACGCAAATGTGAAACACACTGCGGTCAGTAAAATTTTTTAAAGTAAAACATCACATTAAAAATACTTTAATGCTATTATATTAAGACCCGTTTAAGACTCTTTTGATATCAGTAAGCCTAACAGTAGTGTGCAGGAATATAGAAGGAAAATTCTACCACCTTTTACTGTATGATAGGAGGAACCAGTGCATCACATCAGAATGTGTTCTGTGTTTATCATCACTTTCAGAGAGAAAGTCTTTTCCACTTGCATTTTAAATCTCAGGGCAGTTGGTATTGGTAAATTAATCTTTAAATCTTTATTTAACTAACAAAACTCAAAAAAATGGCTTTTAATGGTTTAGCTGACCAACCTGACGTGAGTGAGTGAGTGAAATGAGTGAGGCATTATTTTGTCATTGTGAACACACCACAGCACAGCACAAATGCACCACAACAAAATGTTACCTCTGCATTTAACCCATCCATGTAGGATCAGTGGGCATCTGACGTAGGCACCGCCCAGGGAGCAGTGCTTGGGGACAATATCTTGCTCACATGCACCTCAGAGGTACGTGTACTGGTCTGGGATTTGAACCAGCAACCTTAAGGTCACAGGGGCAACTCCCTAACTGTTAAACCACCACTGCCTTAACTGACACTGTAGTTTGTCAGTAAAAACAATTCCTAATGCAAGATTTTAAAAATTAGGTCTTCCACCATCTATAGTACATAATACTGTAAAAAGATTCAGGGAATCTGGAGAAATCTCAGTTCATTGAGGTGGATAAGCCAGAAAGTAGTGTTAAATGAGCCCTCAAAAGCAACTGCATGAGAAACCATCATGCTGCTCTGTTAAATATAGCCACATGGGCTTGGAAGTACTTCAGATAACCATCATCACTTAACAGTCCACCTCTGCATATAAAAGCTGAAAAAAAACATAAATTCTATGCAGAAACACTGCCAAGTTCTCAGGGTGTGAGATCAGATGAGAATCCATTAGTCCATGTTTCATTTTATTTTCCGGATGCAGAGGAATAAATTGGAATATTTTGGGATTTTATGTGTTGCTATGAATGTTGCCTTTTCCTGGGAAGTTCCAGTAAGGCAGTGCCAAGCCTCATTCTGCACACACTGCGATAGTGTGCTTCAGAGACACAAAGTGTGCTTGATTGGTGTGACAGCAATACAGACTTATCTCCTATTGAAAATGTATGGAGCATCATGAATAGAAGGAGCCAATGTGAAGATGAAGAGTTAAACAGCTTTTTAAAAGTCTTTTATCAAGCAGGAATGGGCAAAAATTACAGTCACAAAACAGCAAAAATTTGTTTCTGCAGTTCCCAAACAATTTAAAAGAAAAGGTTGTGTAACAGTGGTAAACATACCTCTGTCACAACTTTTTGGAATTTGTTGCAGGCATCAAATTCTAATGATTTTTCTATTTACAAAATATAAATACATTGAAGTTATTTAGTGAAAATATTTTAAATCTTTTCTTTGTAATTTTGCCAGTCAAACAAAGGTTTAAGAAAATTAACAAATAACATGTTGTTTACTGTATTTTACACTCTCATGCCATTACTCATCCAAGCTCCTTCATCACTGTAAAGCCTAATGGCTGTGTGCAAGAAATGCTGTAGAGTCTTTAATTCTAGCAGGTGGCAGGGAGATTCTGATCCTGTCTGGTGGGAAGTGTCAATGTTCATACCAAATCAGTGGGTGTTCTGCGTTCATCACTTTCAGAAAGTAGATGGCAGCTTTTTTAGTTTGTTCCTTAAAGCTACAGTTCAATTAAAAAAATCTAACTTAAACAGTTTCTCACTCACCCCAAATGCAGTCAGGCAGCCCAGACATGTTTAGTGTCCAAAGTCATAAATGTTTATGTAAAGCAATCAGCATCAGTTCTGTTTGATTTGCTCAAAAAAATGGCAGTTAAAGGGCAAATCAATCTTCAGCTTCCAGTACATGCCTGTGACAATATCCTGTGATATAAAGGTTTGAACGTTATGAAATTTCACATCCTAAATTTCAACTTCAGTGTTTGGAAGCATGCCATGGACTGAAATTCAGTCCATGGGGGCACTGCGATTGCAAAAGACCCTATTATATCATTAAAATCTTATACACACACACACATACACACAAATAAGTTTTAGTGGTCATCATGGACAGCAAACATTGTGACCCCAGGTTTCTGTTCTACCTTCATGCCTCTAAAAAATATACTAAAATGACTAGATATAAATATAAAAAATCATAGTTGGTAAGTGTATCTGCATTGCACTTCAAAGCCTTCAGGACGACTCTGTATTATGCAGTAATCTGAATACTAGGTGGAATTCACTTTTAGGGCATGTAACAGGAGGAGGTGGATGTGCTGGTGATGACTGTTAAGACTGAGTGCCGCACCATTTCCCTCACTGTGGCTTTCCCTCCCCGTATCTTCAGGTTAGCAGTACCATGGTGAGGCGAACTCGAAGTTTCCTCTTGATGGTTGAGGTAAAGCACTACGCCCCCTGGTGGTCGGTGAGGTCTAATTTGTACGTTTCTTTCCTCCAACTCCCCGCTGTGTGACGTCAGCGTGCTGAGGTTTTTTTTTTCTCCTGGCACCGAAGCAAAAGTGAGCGCTTTCGGCCACCCGGCCACTCCTCTCAGCTCAGCCGAGCAGGGCAGCAGTGGGCAGCCTTCGCGGCTAGGAGGTAATGGAGACCCTTCACAAACACCTGATGTCCAGAGTGTGCGTGTAAGCCTCATCTCGCCGATTGCAGCTGGTGGTGTTCAGAAAATAAGGAGAACTTTGAGACCGCGGCGAAAACGCTCAGGTACGGCGGGGAGATCCAGATGTCATGGTGGTGCGGGTTCCGGTGGGGAATTTTAACGCGTTTCTTAAAGACATAATAAAGTTGGGGGTATGGCGGATGGACATGCACAAGTAACAGAAACAGGTCGAGTAGAAAACGCAGGGGACTCCGAAAAGCGTCGATTACATCGACATCTATGGTTAGAGGCGCTAGTTTCGATTATTTTAGCATATTATTATATCACGCCCACTGACTGAGGGCTGAATGTAGATGCAGATGAAACAGCGCTGTGCTCGCACAAAAGCTTTCGGAGCCTATTGGAGACATTAGACCGCATCAGGAACTAGCGCTCTTACTCTGTGCGTTTAAAGTCTGCTGGCAAGCCTCCCAAAGTGTATTAGCAGGTTAACAGAAATGTCGAGGTATATCCTCATTAATGGGCTTATGTATAGTGCCTGTAATCGTCGATTTATAGGTTTATTTACAGCCTCTAAATGTGCGGTATGTAGGAGATTTGCGATCTTCCCTGCTGAAGATGCTGCTCTAATGTGCTGGAAGGGCTTAGGCAATGCTCTGCACCCTCGATGCACCTGTATGCTGCATCAACAGGCTTCACACACAAGTGTCCTAATTCTTCAGTTTATCTAGAAACTTTCACTGAGGGCTGAATGTATCATTTGTGATGAGAGCAATTTCCTTCAGTCACACTTCTCTTCCAACTGCAAGAAGTCACAGTTTCCATCTTTTTATTTTTGTCACCTTTGGCTGAGCTTGATTCAGATTTCTCGATTAACCCCTCTCCTCATCATTTACCCGATTTTAATTTAATGGATTGACTGCGCATGACTGACCAGGGAAGAGGGGAGGTAATTGGTGTGAGGGGTTTAAGGCGCTGATGATTCGACCCTCAATCCTCGAAGCAATTTGCTTTTGTGTCCATCACTGATGTGCAGAGGTGCAACTGGAAGATTGCTGTCTGTATTGCTTTTGCCATGTGCGACTGCACTCGATGCAGTGGGGTTTCGCACGTTTCCAGCTGCTCCCAAGTTGTGTGTGTCTACAGAGAAGGAAATGGGCAGAAGCAGTCTTAGGTAGCACAAGCACAATCATGCTGAAGTGGACAGTACAATCAATAAAAGGTGTTTATGAATGAGGACACTATATTACTGCAGGAGTGCTCTTTGGAGTTTGGTAAGGCCCCAGTCTTTATGCATTTACTGTGTTATTGATTTTGGCCAAATGTTTTGCTGCTCTTGCTGAACAGTGCTGTAGCAGACCTGTTGGAATTCCATTAGCGTAGGCACTGTCCATGGTGCTGGATCCCACCATGTTTCATTTTGAGAGATTGCTTTAAAATGGAGACTAGCTGAAGTCTTTATCTTGCTGCAGATGGGCCCGGCCGCTACTTGTCATGTGAGGAGTGTTATGTGAGCCCAGGTGTCATCCCACCGTGCAGGTGGTGGGGAGGAGAGATGCTGCACTCCATTGCCATGACAACAGGACTTATCTTTATAACCTGGCTCCTGCTGACGAGTACATGGGGCAGTCCCATCGTGCCAGTGCCCGAGGCTGGGGAGAGGGAGCGTCTGGAGCGGGTCCTGACCCACGCCAAAGAGGTCATGTCGAACCCCAGTGCCCAACTGCGTCTCGAAGAGATCAATAATCTGGGACTAGACGGGGTGAGAGGAGGCAACAGGACCAGCAGCAGCAAAGTGAGACCCAGCTGGAGCCCCCTGCGGCGAGGAGCCAAACCTCAGGGAAAGACACAGGAGATCTGGAGTGAGCAGGACTCAATGAAGCAGACTGATGAAGGGCCCACAGGAGAGGCCAACGCCTCTCTGGATGCCACTGATGAGTACGCGTACCCTGATTATAGGGGTAAGGGCTGCATGGACGAGACAGGGTTTGTGTTTGCGATCGGGGAGAAGTTCACCCCCGGACCTTCTACGTGCCCCTGCCTCTGCACAGACGAAGGACCCATGTGTGACCAGCCTGAGTGTCCAAAGGTCCACCCACGCTGCCTGCGCGTGGACACCAGCCAGTGCTGCCCTCAGTGTAAAGAGAAGAAGAACTACTGTGAATTCCGAGGAAAGACGTACGCTTCTCTGGAGGAGTTTAAGGTTTGGCTCTAATAACTAACACTGTCTAATAACACTTGCACCAGATTTTTACAAGATCACTCATTATTGTTACTGATGACAGTAATATTTGTATTGGATGAGGTACACTCTAACATTAAATGTGGGTTCTTTAATGTGATGCCAGTAAATTAAACACTTTTGATCCATTCAAGAACATTTCAGTAGATCGTTTTTTATAGAATTACCTCTGTAAAGTGTGAAGAAGCATTTTAAAGCTTACAGAACCTTCACATAAATATTGTTTTTTTTTTCTAGAACTGTATGTCCAATTAAACAATAACTACTTAAAATTAGAAATAAGAACCTTCATTTCTAAAAATGCATGGTTGCATGAATGTGCAAGCATGATACCTGCCATTACTGTTAGTGGAGCTGTGTTTTAGATATTGATATCAGGTGTTATTATAGTTTATTTTGTAACTTAACCACTGGCCTGTGGTTTTATTTTGTGACAGTTGAAGTTGCCATTCACTTTGGACCTTTGTTCCCTGAACCTTCTGTTCATCACATAGTTGAATTGAATTTTTGTGCTCTAGTGGACTCTTCTGTCAAGTCGAAATAATCTAATATGTGCACATCATATCTTGATTCTCTATTGATTGCAGTAGAGCAAAAAATGAGTTGCATTCTTTTCTTTTTCCCCCTTGCTCGTACTTTGCTCGGCCTCAATCACAGGGTCCATGATCGTTTCTGAGCCTATTCCCTTCCACTGGGAGTAGCCCCATAACAAGATATCCACATTGTTTTGCTTGGTGTTCTGTGATCTGAAGGTACTTGTTCTGTGATCCTGAGCTGTTGCTTAGATGCAAATAACACTTTTTTTTGGTGTTGATCATTACAACAATGCTTGCTGATTAGTCAGAAGCCTCCTTCCGATGCACAACTTGTGTCATCCGCTGAGAAGCAGTAGCAGGTTTACAAATAATTCTTTTTGAACTGTGGCTCTCGCTGTAAGGCTAGAGAGCTATTTGGTGTTTTGCCTATTGTGATTCCACTGCTTATTTTAATGCTTCTGTTTTGCATGTGCGTCTCCGCTCTCTCTTTGTCATTGGAGACCTATACACCACCACAGCTCTGCAGAAAACAGAGACATTTATTATCGCCAAAGTCAGCATTAGTGCTATTTACTAAGAGCGGCAATGACTAGAGGCTGGATTTAGTGCTTCTGTTCAGCTGAACCTAATGCATATGCAGAAGGCAACCTTAACAATTAGAGTCTTGGCAGAGGGAACTAAGTCCAGCATAATATCTGTTGAGGACCTGGAGGGCTGGCTACTAGGGGAAGCAGGGTAGGCAAGGCAAGTGTGTTTTATGGGTGGAGAAATTGCTATGATAGATGTTTATACCTCTGTGCCTATTTATGACGTTTGGTCATAGAGGAGAGACTAAATTTCTTGCCAGTTCTTCTCCAATGAATAAATGTTTATTTAGGCAGAAATAGAGTGCCATTCCGCACTTTGTTCTGAAATATCCCGCCTGAGAGCTCTTATGTTGGGATACTGCAAGAATTCAGTTCTTTTTCACACACACTGCAAGCTGACGAGCCTCGTGTGTGTTGTGCCCGGAGACTAAGAGGAAGCAGTGAGCGTAACCTTACAGTATGCATGTTCGCTGCTTTCTGGGGCATTAAGTCGCGGCACTGTGCCACACGAACGCATCAGCAAACCTCTGCATGACAGGGAGCCTCCGGATTTGCCATGCAGGCAGAATTATATTCTTTGTCATGGAGGACCACTGACAAGGCATGCCAGCTGCAAAGGTGTGTATACATGCTTAAAAATGAAGGTACTAAAATGGGTTCTATGGACCAATGCCATAAGAACCACTTCTAATTCACTAAAGAACCTTTCAGGGAATTACTTTTTTAACTTAGATTTATAAATGTGAAGAACCTTTAGAAAACCTCCACAAAATGTACATTTTTTAGACTATTTAAAGTTTTTTTTGTCCTAGAACCTATCTAAGAGCACATCAAGAACCATTTAGGAACCTTTATTTTTAAGAGTGTACATAAAAGATTCATACATACTCCTATGTTTTACTTTGTCTTTTTGCTCAGAAGGTGTAAGCATTTTTGCCGTGTGTGTGTGTGTGTATATATATATTTCTAGGTGTCTCCATGTGAGAAGTGTCGTTGTGAGCCCAGTGGGGAGGTTTTGTGTTCTGTCTCGGCCTGCCCACAGACAGAGTGTGTAGATCCGGAGTATGAGCCTGACCAATGCTGCCCAGTGTGCAAGAGTGGTGAGTCACATCTCTCCTTTTGTCTCTCTCTTTCTGTATCTCTCTTTATCTCCCCTTTGCTTTCTTCTGGGCACACTCTTCAAAAAGATTCCTAAATGGTTCTTACCTTGGACATTTGGTTCTAAGAAAAACCTTTAATAGATGTTAAACCTTTACATTATGTGGAGGTTCTTACAGTGTTGCTTTAAATAACCATCCAAAGTTGGTATGGTATCTACTGAAAGGTTCTTAAAGGAACTTAACAAGGTTCCTCCAAAGAATCCTTTAATGTAAAAGTATTGTCAGAATCAAATTGGTATCTGCATTAACAAATTAGACTTGACCGATATTTCAAACCGATATTTGATGATGTATTTATTGTACTCTTAAAAAGCAGAAGGTAAGATACGATAAGATAAGACAAGATAAGATAAGATAAGATAAGATAAGATAAGATAATTTTATTGTCACTGTACAAGTACAATGAAATGTCGTTTGGGGCTAAACTTTTTAGATGCTCTAAGGTATGTAAGTATATAAAATATATAAACATTTAGAATTTATATATACAAAAGTAAAATAAAAGCTAAGCGCAAAGTATTATATATAGTATGGGGAGTAAGGTGCTGATGCATAGTGCAAATTGATTCAGGTGGAACAATGACAGTGAAAAATGAACAGAGGATATTTACAAAGATAATTATTTACATGATTAGTGCAAAAACAGTGTAGTACTTATGAGCATGTACTAGTGTAGTGTTATTGCACATGTATAGAGGTAATAAATAAATTGTACAGTGTGGGTGTGCACATGAAAGGGATCAGAATAAATGGTACAATATTGCACATGGGAGATGTAGAATACATAGGAATGTGGAATAAATAGTATATTATTTCACATGAGGGATGAAGACTGAACAAGCAATGTGGAATAGAGCTCTCCAGTGCTAATACATCAACATTGGCATTGGCGGACACATCCGTGAAGATTATCGGATATCAGCCCACAATTCCCATATCAGTACGTGCCTATGGTTTGCGATCTTTATTTAAAAGAGTATGCAGCTTTTGGAGGTAATAGGTTCTGTCTCTATAGTCTCTGTCTTTACTTCCCTCTTTTTTTATTTCTCAAGCGACTGAGTCACCCGTTCTCCTATAAGCAAAGTCAAAATCAGTTCTCAGAAATGACTGCAGTGACTTGCCTGCAGTATGTTTAATTACAATCCCTTCCCAGTTCTCCTGAAAGTCAGCATGAAAGAAGCATATTCGAGCACCACGTGTGGGCTTTGCATGTGTTTCCGTGTTACTGGCCTGCTGACAGCCTGAAATGTCCAATTAAATTGTAAAAGACATTGTGAAAGTGACTATTTGTCATTGTGAATATGCTCAAGCACCACAACGAAACGTGACCTCTGCATTTAACCCATCACATGTGCACATGTAGAACAGCGGGCAGCTATCAACAGCACCAGGGGTGCAGTGGAGTGGGACAGTACCTTGCTCAAGGGTACCTCAGTAGTGTCTGGGCTGGGACTTGAACATGTGACCTTCAGGTCCCAAGGGCAATGTCCTAACCACTAGGCCACCACTGCCCAAATTGGTATGCCATAAGAGGTAAAGTTTTTACATTAATAAAATATGTTTAGTGAACTATCATTATGTCATTATGGCATTGGCAAGACCATGCTTAATTAGTCCACTATGCCATTTTCCAACAATGGTTAATGAAACAGGCAGGCAGGCTGTCAGCATGTCAGTCTATCCAAAGATATATAATAGAACACTTCTTTTACCAACAAGTTAAACATGGATGTAGGGTGATTATCACATCATATTGCAAATTCAAATTTAAATGTTAAAATGAGCTGACATATATATACACTGCTGTACAAAGTGCCAGAAGCACTGTTTTTGGGCATTTCATCTGCTGACATGAGATACATAGCTGATAATTTTACTTCAGAGAGAAAGTACATTTGCCTTAAAAGGAATGGTCAGATTAGAGCAGGGAGCAAAGTTTGCATTCTAATGATCTTGGTAGAATTATTTTGATTTCACTGCTTTATTTACACATACACACAATATTGTGCAAAAGTCTTAAACATCTATGCAAATTGTTAAAATCCCATTTATCTCAGCAGAAAGAATCTTTCTGACAGCAAAAATACACAACTTATCATTAGAATAAACGCAAATAAACAAGAAAGCAGTAAAAACGATTAGGATTTGTTTTTTAAATTAGTTTGGTATTTTTCTGTGAGCTGTTTAGAAGAACACATGTTTAGGTCCAGATTTCCCCTTGATGTCTCCAGTCATTGTGTGGGTTTGTGAAATTAGTAAAAAAGGAAAGGACAGTACTGATTGAGCCAAACCAGGTATTTGGTGTAACTACAAGTAATACTGGGCTTGCATGAATAAAGGTCTGGGAGTCATAAAGTGAATACATTGACATACATAAAATTACTCTTTACTGTATTAATATATTTTTTTTAACCAAAAAACACTTGGCTGCCCAACTTTTTATGACATGAATTTAACATGAATAATAAGCTACAGGTCAAAAATAAGTTATACTGTAACATTTTCCACATGAATAAATAAGTTGACAGATCATGTGGAATCATCAAATTTCTGCTCAGTGACTTCTCATAGGCCCATTTGTTTTTCAAAATCTTGTGCCATATTTGTGGGTAAAACATTATGACCTCAGAGCTTTAGTTCTGCCTGCTCGTATTTGATCTTTCATTCATTTAAAGGTCTGGGCCAAGGTTTAAAACCAAGGGTGCAGTAACACATCTTAATCTTAATATCACTATTGAAAGCACTTTATTCATAGTGAAAGCACTGCACTGAAAGCACCTCATTTGTAGTGAGTCAGTCTTGCCACTGGAACCTGCCAGTGCTTAGAAATGTGGTGGAGAAGTGCTGGATGTGTCGCAAACTATCATTTCTCTGCATGGCAATGAATAACTCAAATAGGGCCAATATCTGCAGATACATTAAGCTTCATATTTGCTTGATACAGTTTTCCATTAGCAACAGTGACAGGATGGAGACATTATTCAGCCAGCACTTGCACTAATGAAAAAGTTTCTCTGCCTGATTTGTGGAGGTGAGATGAGGTGATTAACACAAGCAGGTGTTACAGTGCCTGCTTTCACCAAGCCCAAGGGTGCTGATGATTAAACAAAAAAACAATGTTCTCACTTCATTTGCCTGTGAAAACAATAGAGTGGGCTGCTGAAAAGCTCTTGATCAGCTAACTGCTCTGAATCGAGGGATGGTGTCTGATGAGTGCAAATGAAAAATTCTCCACCACACTTTCATTTTTTTCTTGCTCAATCCACTAATGCAATGTGTTGTAAAGCAGAAAGAGGCCTAAACCTTGGATAAGCCAGTGTGTATGGATAGCATGATTGGAACACATTACAGCATCTTGGGGAAAGTTTGCTAGATCAGGGTGGATTATAAAGAGACTCCTGAGATCGTTTCAGACAGCACGCCCTAGACTATGGCTCCTTGTGCTTCTTCACTGATCTTAATCTAACATGGCACCGTCAGCTACGTTGCCTCCTTCAGCAAAAAGGAACAATGACTCGGGATATGGATCTGAGACTTGGCAGCTAAAGCTTCTCACTGTGTTGACTAACAGAAGAAAGGCAATTATTTCCAAAAGAAAAAGACTTCAAAATGAACTATAGAAGCATTTTGTCAGGGCTGGCCACAATGATCAGACTGAATTGCTCAGTGGTTGAAACCTGACGCAGAACCCATGAAAATGGATGGCATTGGTGCCAACAAGAGCAGGGCAGCATTAAGACTAAAGCATCGGAAGCAGATTTCAAGATGCATAACAAATGCATGTGTGCACTCGAGCAGTCAGGCTTTGTGCTTTTTAAGATGAATTGGAAGGATTTGTACTCAAGAGAGTACAATCACTGATGTTTTACAATATTCTACAATGCTGTTTGAATCTGGAGCCCAGGAGGTTCATGTGCATTGCCAGGTGGTGTTTGAGTCTGATTGTGTGGTAAATTGCTGTTTGTCTGTTTGGATTGAGCTTCCTGTAATTTTCACTTTATTTCTTTTTTTGGCAGCACGACTTTACCGATTTGTTTTTGTTTTCTTTGTGTGTAGAGTGTGTTAGAGAGGGTGAGTGTAGCAAGTGCAATGGCACCTCTGTGGCTCTTGCTGCAGGTGTCTGAGGTACAAAGGCTCCGGCGCAGATGCGGTGGGAGAGGCAGGCAGATGCTTGGACCCCCTTTGAGATTTGCACACATCAGAAGTAAGACTTCAAAGCCTTTGCATAGTGACACTGCAAGATGGGTGCCGGGAAAGCCAGTCTGCACTCCTGATAACGATCACCAGGGCTCAAACTGTTTGCCACCCCAACTTCAGTGTGTTCAAAAAGTGCTTTCTGAAACTTTACTGATCTCTTGCAACTTATTTCTTTTTTGTTACAGTACTCAGACAAGAGGCTGAGTTGGAATTATTTAATTGGGGCCATTAAGACTCCATTATCAGTTGATTGACTGGGTCGTTTGTCCGCCGGTTACATGAAAGAGAGCCCTGGGCCAGGGCTTTTAGAAGACCATGGTGTCTTCTCCATTGAAATGAAATGATAATAGCTGTTGAAGAAAAGAAGAAATTGGAGGTGTCATCTTCATTTTGGATTGTAGACTTGACACAAAAATGGGAAGGCACTGTGGAGAATCGATGTATAAATAGGATGCTAGCAGTTCTCTCATAATCATAATCATACACTCAGCCAGCACTGAGCACACTGTGCCCAGTGGGGACTGCAGTCTGCCCGGCTTATCTCAGGTCTCGCAGAAAGCCCATGACTCAAAGGCACCTCATATCTATAATTTGTCCAAAGTCATTAGGCCATTTTATCATTTCTTCAGATTCACTCATGGCCGGTGCAGACTAATCTGGAAGGAATGGAGATTTGGGCTTCCTTAAATGCAACTCAAGCATTCTGAAAACCTTCATCGTGGCAGTGCACGTTTTATCCTATTAGTCTAAATGCTATTAATTTTAAGTGGGTGTTAGGACATGAAAAGCTCAAAGATTTCTCAGAGCAGTTTGGGGGATTGATGTCTCCATTTGTTGCCGATGAAGACGCGAGGTTTAGGCCTTTTTCATGGCTTCTGAATGGAGCATTATGTTCCTACTCCATGCGCTGCCTGGGATCTGTTGTTGGAGCAGTATGCCGGGAGACACTTGAGGAAGTGCCATGGGGGGGAGATGAAAGTGAGTGCTATTGCTAACATCCACCACAGGCAGTTGTTCATGAATATCAAAGAACATCTGCGAACGGCAGCGTCGCTGGGAATCGAAGCGAAGGGAGAAAAACACACTCCAACATACAGGCCATGCTTTCAGACATGCAGGGGCTGTCAATAAATAAGAGATGTGTCAACATAATTTTTTCCAGTTTTGCTTATTTATGCTTCAACAGTGCTAGAAATGTCATTCAGTCTTTGGAAAAGTAGTGCAAAAAAAAACATTCAAAGGTGTATCATCATGTCAAACATACAGCAAGTTTACAAGTGTCTCACAGCCACAAATAGGATTATTTTAAATCGGCGGCTGCCACACTTCTCACCCCAGCGGCCACACAGGCAGAACATGCCTTTATCCTGCAGCATAACTGGGCTTGCAGCGCAGTGCTTTAGGAGCTTTTAAAGAGCAAAGACTCTGTTCTTATTTCCCCCGCTGTGCTCTCTGTCTTGGCGACCCTGCCTCGTGCAGGCCATTGCCTTGGCAACACATGGAAAAAAAACAGGCGCTCTTCTTGAAGGGCTTAGACATCGGGGTCGCCGCTAATCTTAGGAGGTTGCAGTAAACAGTCTGAACGAGAGCCGAGAGCACTTCAAACTATGGAATGACGGCCGAAGAGTGCAGGATGCTAGGGGGAATAGCTATTCTAATGTTTCCAAATGGGGAAAATGATTGTGAGAAATTTTCATAGCGGCTGGAGGGGCACTGTTCCTAGTTTACTTGTGGGCTCAGTTTAAGCATCAATGCTATTCTTCACAACACTAAAGGAAGAATATGTACATAAGCACTCACTGCATTTGTGGCTTCATTCTTTTGTAATAGGAGGTCATTAGTTTTACATATACTGCACCTTCAGCAAATCTTAGTTTTTCAGAAGAGGCATTCTCAATATTCCTTCGAATACGTTGTACTTAGCAGCATATAGAATCCAGCAAGACAGTTATGATATTAATCATATATGGTGATTAAGTATTATTGGATATTATGACATTATAGTGGAAAAACAGTGGGATGTTTTATTTAGCCCATGGATACTAATTGTTTTTAACTTGTAGCTTTAACTCCAAAAATGCAGCTTTTAAGTATAATTATGTGGAAGACAGGATATTGTGTTTACAATGTTCAAAAGTAGGCATTGTAAAGCCCCTACCCCACCCAGCACTGGGCTGTTTTGCAGTGGAATTTATCCAATACCTTTGAGATGAGGTGAAGTTAAGTTTGTAATCCAAATCAAACCAACCAACATCAGTACCTGACCTCACTGTATGAATGCAGCCAAATCCTCACAGCAATGTTCCAACATCAGGGGGTGGACAACAGCAGACAAAATCCCTATTAATCTCCTTGATTTCAGAAGAAACATTCAATGAATGAATTGTCTGTAGTGTAGCAACAGAGTCTTAATGCATATTGTTAGAGTGAGTAGAGCATGCTATCTGGTTAAACTCACAACTTCCAAAGATCTACCATTGTGAATTTTAATAAAAATGGTATAATTCATAATTAATGCTTTAGCAAAAGCATGATTCTTTTCCCATCTTCTCACACAAAACAAAAAAGGAAATAGAGTCCCTTTTTCCTCCGGCACTTATACAGAGTGAGGACATTTAACCACATTTATAATACATATGTGCTGAAGAACTGTATTAGAGAAAGAGATTTTCTTTGATTCTTAGCGCATCGTCCATTTGTGCTGCTTTGGGCTCTCTTTATGAGCATCAGCCCTAATGATGTATAAAAGATCATGCTGTTTTCAGGATTCGAGCCTTGCTCCTTCTTTACTCTTTATCTCAATTACTGCTGAAGCAGAGGGAATGAAACTCATCCCTGAATGGACCAAAGAGTCTTTAATGGTACTCTCTTTTGAGTTAGCCTTTACAGCACTGCTTTGATACTTGGCGAGGGAAAGGTTTGCTCTCTGGATGTTGAAAAGGTGATTATGCCTCGCTTTCAGCAGGCTGTAAAGATGGCACAAGTAGCACTACTCAGCTTATGTTTGGAGGCTGTTTTCCTGTTCGTCTTCTCCCTCCCTCCCCAGCTGTTCATCACTGAGATTGGTGT
This sequence comes from Arnoldichthys spilopterus, assembly GCA_037974385.1. Classification (NCBI taxonomy): domain Eukaryota; kingdom Metazoa; phylum Chordata; class Actinopteri; order Characiformes; family Lepidarchidae; genus Arnoldichthys; species Arnoldichthys spilopterus. The sequence goes on from JBBPDA010000145.1 coordinate 17,249,819, forward strand.
TAAAATGCAAAAAAAAAAAAAATCCTTTAGTTGCATAACAGTCAAACAAACATAGCAGTCACATTAACTAATATGCATAGCCAGAGGGCGATTTGGGATTTAAATATTCTTGATGAATCAGCCATGACAGTGGCATTTCCATACACAGCCTTGGTATTCAGGAGGGAGACTGAAACGCTCAGGCTGAAATCATTATAAATACAACTGGGTTGACGTTTTGACAGCATCAACCAAATATTCATGCAGATTGATGCACCTCTACCTGCCCAAGTGGAGCACTTCAGCACTTCTGTCTTTGATAATACCTTTGTAAAAGCTGAATAAAAAAATACTGTGAACACTTGGTGCAGCCTGCTTGCAGAAAAAAAAAATAATCCAAGTTGCTCAGGCCCAGTGTCAGAAGCAATTAGAACGCCTTTTGCCATTTTATGAACAATGTGTCATCATTTGGAGTAAAAAAAGCCACTATTTAGAGTTTTTTCCCCAGCTGAAAAGGTTGAAGTAGCATACTTCAGAACATCTTGTGCACTGTTTCCCTTAAAGACTCATTCCAACCTCTCGATCAGGCTCTACAGAAAGTCGGAGGGGGTATCACAACCAATCTATCTTGCACTGAGAGCGAAGGCAACCTTCCTTGAGAAATGCCCTTTTTCTTTCACTGCTAGCAGACTGCATTTCTACAGTGTCTGTATGTAGATGCTGGGAATCAGTGTACATTGCAAAGAGATATTTGCACATTTCTATATAATCATGGCATTTCCAAAAATGATGTGTAATGTATATTCTATAAATTTCAGGCAGCATTCATTATATCGAAGAGTATGTATTACAATTAATAAATAAAATGTGTCTGTTATTATTCCAAAGGTAGTACTGCCATGAGTCTTTAACATCTAACCTTACACTGCAGGCTTACTATTTAGATTTCAGCCTTAGTGTTCATGACTATAAGGTACTGTAGGGACTATAAAGACTGTAAGGTAAGGAAACCACTACGAAACTAATAAATAAGATTAAAGTTATGAGAGTAGCATATGAAAGTCTGGACCCACTGATCAATCTTTAAAATCTGTAATCTTTAAAGAGAGTAATTCATTGTTATAGGCCTCTACTAATGCCAGGAAAAAGACTGAATTATAATCTGATTCTGTAACAAATCCAGCTTACAATTTACAAAATATACACAACATAAAGTGAAGTAAAATTGGGTTTCTCTTTTGGCTGATCTACTACAACTGGGGTAAGAGGAAAACTGTAAATTAAACTTTTGCCCCATTTTTGCTTTAATGTTAGGCTAAATGTAGCATCTTTTGGTATCATGTGATCTTTATAATAATGGTATTTCAAAACATTATGCAGAATGTAGATAGTGTTTATTCTGTTTGATGATACATTAGAGTTGGGCTGTTTATAGCAGATATATATTCGTAATATTTCCTACAATGCAAAATATATCTTCGCCTTTCAGACTATTTCTAAAAACAGTATCTTAAATCTGATATTTCTCAATATGCTTTTATTATAAGGACATCATAATAAGTAATAGGCAGTGGTGGCCTAGTGGTTAGGGCACTGTGCTGGGGATCTGAAGGTTGCAGGTTCAAGTCCCGGCTCAGGCACTACTGAGGTACCCTTGAGCAAGGTACCATCCCACTACTCTGCTTCACGTCTTGGAAGTCGCTTTGGATAAAAGCCAAATGACTAAATGTAAGTAATAGTAAAGCTATAAGTAAAAAAATAACGCTTGAAACAAAAATGGGATTATGTGAGAAATAAAATGAGATTTCCACCAAAAGTCAGTCTACATTTAATCTACATTTAAGTTGATGAAACAAGAGTGACTGATAAAAACTTTGTTGCTTATTTTTTGAATTATTGGTCTCTTACCTTAATATTGAGGTCAACTTATCAATCACCCAAAAAGAACTTACATAGGGCTCATTTTAAAATGTATGCAGTGAAAGCAGCCAGAATATAATAAACCATTAAAATTTAGAGGCAATTAAGAGTTTGATTAATGCCCTACTGTGTGTGTTATAGGAGAAGTGAAATAATTTAGCAGTAATAATATTTTCTTCTCGTTTCACAGAATTACTGCAAGCTGTTAATGGTATGATGCATTTTCTATCAGATATAGACACTGATTAGTGTTTAGCACATAATTATATATTTCTTGATTGTGCCTTTTTTGTCATTAGCTGGATTATGGTCATTATATTTCACATTCATTAATTCTTTACACCTTGGAGATAATCCCTCTGCCCAGCAATTATCTTTGCCCTGACATTGTAATGTGCTCATGTTTTATGTAAAGCCCAAGGCTGAAGTCTCCAGTGTGTGAGCAGAAGGTTTTGTCTTGTAATAGTTTGTATGTGAGACACGGGAGAGGAGCAGCTTCTTGCTGATTTTGGTCTGTCTGGGGTTACAAGTGAAGTGGAGCTCAAAGAGACTGGAGGCAAATGAGTTCAGGCTCCATTTACATGTGTACCCATGCTAATAAGGTACAGGAAAGAATGGACAATGGACTATACACCATTTTAATATGTATGACCATTTGTGTCCTGCATAGTCCATATTTCTAAAAACGAGAATGGTGCCAAACATTTTGTGAGGTCCATTAAGCGCCACTGCACTTACAGGACATTATATTTTTAGCAGCACTTTTTGTGAATAGGCACAGGTACCAGTAAAGTGTGCACTACCCATTAAAAATCTGGAGATACTTTGTCTTGTTTAAAAAAATATATATATTTTTTCACTGTTTAATTTTCACTGTTGGTTTAAAGTACAAAAACAAAAAAAAGTAAGGAGCGATTTCTAAATGTATTCTGATTTGTATTCTATTTAATAGAGTATAAACAAATCATATTTTGATATTTGTCTGGTCAGCCTTAATTCATTAGCAATATAATCTAAATTTAGGGCTATTAATGAGGTAAAATAATAAAATGATGATGTGATTTAAAACAGGCAATGCCACAGGTTCAAAAGCAACATTTGTGAAAGGCCTAGTCCTTTGGGACCAAGGATAGTCCAAGGATTTACAATTTGCAAACAAATGCATGAGATAATTATGCACAGACTAAATTAAGATATTTATATATAAGATACTTTGGTGAGATTAATGAATATTTCAGGTGATTTTCTTGGAAGAAATATTCACTTTTTGCTTTAGACCATAATAAAAAAAGGACCACCCTAACTGCTACCAGCAAAGAGTTTGTCTTTGTCAGTTATTGTGTGGTACAGTTCAAAATGGTTGGCAAAATGTGACAATCAAAATCAGACATGAAGTGCTTTATCACTTTTTGTCTTCAGTCCTGAATATCTTTAAATTGGTGTGTAAAGGAACAGCAACATTACAAAGTGGTTAATGCTTTACTTAAAAAAAGTTGCAAGAATCAAAACTGAAATAGGTTTTTATTTTGAAAACACATTAAATAAAATACTGCCGTAATTTTTTTTTTTATTTAAAACAGGTCAAAAATAATTTCAAATCACTGTTTTCAGTTTTATGTTTAATTTAACAACCTTTTTGATTTGGGCTTTTGGCAACTACCAGCTTGCATGATATGAAGAACATGTTTTAGCTTAAGTTGTCATGAGTCATGAGTTGACAAAGGTCTGAGTGCTGATAGCACAGCTAAAGGTTAAAACGTGGAGTTTGGCAGAATTCTTAGGGCAGTAATGTCATAAAGATTGTTATAGTAACTTGACAAAGGTTGATCCCTAAATTCTTGGTTAGTCTTTAAAGGACCACTTATGATGTTTATGTACTGAAAGTAACATTGAATTTTCATATGTTTATTTTTTTGTTTATGTGTCCCTTTATTGTGAATAGCCTAAATAGCTATAGGCTAAATAGGAAGATATATGTAAATGCATTTGTTTTAAATGCATTATTCTTATTGTCTATATATGGACCATATGGACTTGTGGGTTATTGATACTTTTTAAAAGTTTACAATTGTACACATTAAACTTTTTTCTTTAAAAAGAGGTGAGTAATTTTAATTTCAATGACATGTTCTTTAGTGTTACACCCTGAACTGTTGGGGAATTATTCACTTATTATTCAAACTAATTAAAATAAAGCATGTATTGGGGAAGGGAAGTCTGGGCTTGCTGACTAGTAAGTTATTGACAGAAATACACTAATGTCCAAAACTATCCACAGAGGCCTTCTAATGAGAGGTGCCAGATCTTTAATGCTGTGCTAATTGCTGACACAGGCATTCAATTACACAGACATAATTTAAATTCACATAAAAAGGAAAAAAAATGCACTGCCAACTGAAGGACACTCTGGAGCAGCTGCACATGAGCCAAGCTAACTAGTCTCATTTCGCACACATTTGCACTGCAAGACATGTTTTTGTTTTTGTTTGCTTTTTTCCTTTTATATGAAAGACTTTATTTGATGTTTTAAAGCCACATTATCTCTAAATTATTTGCTATGTGTTTCTTCCTGTAGGGTGTTTGTTTGAGCACTGTGAGCACAATACCATTTAGATGTCTGTCTTAAAAGAAGTGATTCTATTAAATTTAATTGCTCATTTAAAGTGTGAGAGTTTTTTAAGTTTTCAGCATTAGATCAGGTTCCTGTGTTAGAACAGAAAAAGTGGTATTGTGCAATCACTGGTCATTGCAATTTGACAGAGAACATTTGTAATAAAAAAAACATTTTGAGATCTTCAAACTTATAGTAAGTAGTGTATTTTAGCATTGTCTGAATCCTGAGTTTGCCTCTCTTCTCTCTGCTGCATGTTTAGGGCCAAACTGTTACGCGGACACTGCAGTGATTCCAGCTGGCCGCGAGGTGAAGATCGATGAGTGCACCATCTGCTACTGCACGTATGAGGAGGGCACCTGGCGCATTGAGCGGCAGGCCACCTGCAGCAGGAATGAGTGTCAGCCCAGCTAGAGTGGCCACGGGCCATCCAGCTCTCACACCAACCCCTCCAGCCTTCACCTAGACAGCTTCGTAGCAGCCCTGTGCAATAGCTCTGGGCTTATACAGGCTGCCAGGACTCCAGCATTATGGGGGGATTATATCTGTCATGACTATTTGTGACAGCTCGTGACTATATGACCTCAGACTGTCAAATAGCATGTAGCACGGGGGTTAGCTAGCTTGGGACAGAGGCCAAAGGCCAGGCCACATAGTGCTACATTCCTCATAGTGTGGCACAGCCTCAGAACTGACATGAAGTGTCACGAAAAAGTGCCATGTTTATGATAGTGATACGTACACAGGCCTGAGTTCAAAGGGGCATGGGGATAGATTCAGCTATATTACTACATAAACTTTGTATTGAGATTTATAACCTGTAATAAAGGATATTTATTTATGTATGTATTGATAAAATTATGGAGCCAAGGGGACAATATCTGGTTTACAGTTAAAATGCTATTTTTATAGTCACTGTATTTTGATATGCCATCCTGTATGTTTCTGGGACTTTAGTCCGACTCATTAGAATGTATGAAGCGTAAAACAGCTGTCACTGTGGATGAAGGATAAAACGTTGTCAGATGTCAGAAGACAAGCTGTAGTCAGCAATCACTCACAATGTCAAAAACACTTCTCAGTACGTTCCACAGCTCAATGGATGTGTTGGACCATTTAGACAAATCAAAGGACAAAAAATAGCAGCTTGCAGATGTTTGTATCTTAGGTTTTCTTTTGTTGTGTTCGAAACTGAAGTGCATTTTAACAAGACGTGTTTCTGTATTTGTGTTTACATGTTTTAAATAAATCAAGTTACACTGTGCATATGCCTTTAGACACTGATGCAAGGTTAACTGGGGACATCCATCTTAGTCTGGTGGCATTTTTAAAAAGACAGAGACATGCTTAAAATGTCAAGCCAAGAAGCTGAAGGGAAAACGCTGAATTTCATCTGGAGCATTGCTTGTCCAAAGGGCTGAATGAGACCCAGCTGTTACTTATAGGACATGACTGCCACCCTGCAAGACTCTGAAGCTCTTATCAATCAAGCTTGCAGTGATTGCATCCAGGGGTGGCTGATATAAATGGGCTAGTAGGGCTATGCCCTTCTTCTCTCTTAAAGAAAAAAGAACTATATGGCTTAATTTTTGGCATTAGCAAATCTTCCTGATAAGTGATGACTAGAAGCTGCTTGTTTTGTGCTTATGATTAGAACAACAGCAACACCAATAGGTTGTAAAAGAAAAATAAGAATTGGCTAAGATGGGGCTGATTAACCTCTAGCCCATGTTACAAACACACACACAAAATATCTGTGGTTTCATGTCAAATGTGCTGTGACATAATACATGTAGTGACATTCCCCCCAGAATTGTGTCCTGCTTGGCCCACAAAGCCCAGTTCCATCTGTGCATTTTCTGCATTCAGTAAATAGAATGAGTAAGTCTGGTCGTTAGATTTGATTGATTAAAATATATATTGTACTATGATATACTATAACTTACTTACAATTATGAACATTTAATTTCGTTTACACTGAGTGAGATAAAGCCAGATTGTAAGCATGTCATTATATGACAACGCTTAATGCAGAAACATTTTAATTTGCTTCATAAAAAGTCTCTATTTATTCCACAAATGTAATAAAGCACTTTTTGTAGGCACATGTATATGATTTACTGCATTAGTTATACACATTCATACACATTTGGAGCTTATAACTGCATGTAACAGACATTCAGGTAAGATACTGCTGTTTTTCACAGCACTTTAGAAATGACATGAGTTAAAATCCTGTCATGTTCTGTTTATGTTGATGTTAAAAAGTGAAATACACTGCTTATTCTGTTAGCTTGCTGTAGCTGTTGTGTGTAATTGAAACAAATCAACATTTATACATCAGACCACTCATTTAATCTTTTTATATACTGGAGTTAGGAAAGGGCTCTTAAATGTAAAAACACTGTGTGAGAAATTAAAAGGTGTTGTTTTTGGACCTCCCATCAAATTTTTCTACAGGTCACCACTGCCTGCATCAGTTTTTGCATGATGGGGTCTCATTCAGTTCATAAGTAAAAGTAACTTGGCCACTGCCCCCTTTTGACATAGTGTACATTAGTCAGTGTTCTCATATGGACAGCAACACAGAAGATAGCTGTCATAATATTGCTCAGTTGGTAGGAGGGTTTGAAAGTATTTAGTGTTGAGCTCCTTCTGTTGAAAATGAGAGTGGTAAGACATGTCTCAACAGCAGGTGTTGTGATATTAAAGGAATATGAGTAGCATGCAGCATCAAAGTAATTAAATCAACTCCATCATCCCATATGTCACCTCTTAGCTGCATCTGAGTCTGATGAAAAGCCTCTAATTTACAGTTACAAAGAGCATGACAGTGGTTTAAATGCACAACACGGAATGTACACTTTAATTGCCAATCTCTTACTCTATTTAAAAGTCTTTGTTATATTATTCCTTCTCAATGGTTCTATCCAAAGTACAGATGTCATGTTCCCTCCTACTGACAACAGCAAACTCAGACAGAGCACATGACTTGAATTATTCAGTCATATATAATTAAATCACCTTTGATAATGTATAAAAATTGTACAATTCATTACGGCTGTAATCGCTACACAACAGTTTTAAATTAATTAGCAAAATGTATTTATTGTTGTATAACGAACATTCTGCGTTCCCTGTCATGCCTCCAGAATCCTGTATTGTGTCATCTCTTTGAACTAGGGTTGCCAGACAACCAGCATATTTCTCGATCAAGGAGACGTGCCTTAGGGCCAGGCTTAGGGATTGCAGGAAATAAAGTCAGATTCATGCACATAGATGACAGCCTGAAACACTACCCAGCTAGAAAACACTGTCATCCCTCAGTCTTCTCCATCAAGCTCGCTCTCTCTCTCTCTCTTTCTCTCCCTGTCTCTGACTAGCAGCAAGTGTCACGAGTAAACATGGATTAGCAACATGCATTTTTTGATGCCTCTTCTTGTAGGCTCTGACCCCCTAGTGAGTGTACGTAACTGCCATTAATATGGCTTCACGCATCTTCATGCTATGAATATCTGTATTTCTTGTCACGTACTGAGCCCCAGCCTCTTCTCTCTTTTTCAAACTATAATGAACAATATCCAATGCACAATACATGAAGTAAGTAGGAAGTAAGTAAAGTCTATTTAATGCCTTTAATGAACATGAAGTCAAAAAGCACTGCACAGAGAACAAGTAATAAAGAGAAGAAAGAAAATTAGGAACACACATATAAAACATAACATATAAAAACACCAAATATAAAACAACAAAGCAAAAACAACCGTAAAAACAAAAAAAGTTGGTGGTCCTAATCTATATGTAGATGGTGGCTGTTAAAGTATTACACAACCTACTACTGTGAATGACTGTAATTCTACAAAGTGTACCTATCTATAGGGTGTGTAATATGGCAAAAACATATAATATCACAAAACATCAAGACAGTCTCTCAATATGTGGCTATATTAAATTTTTCTGACATACTATACACTGAAACGGACAGAACCAGTAGTTTCACATTTTAAAAATACTATCAAAAACAATGTGTTCAAAACATTTAACACACTGCATGGAACTAAATCAACAACAATAGTGACAAATATGATTATATTTCCCAGGCCCACCTACGTATATGGTAGGCTTACCTGATGAGCTGTGAAGCTACAAGTGTACACAGTAAACTGGCAACTCAATGTATCGTGCTTGTACAGAAAAAAATAAACTGCAGAAATAATTAAAACATTTTGCAAACATTCTGCAGATAAACTCACGAGCAGCCACTTTATGGCTCTGATCTGATCTGTTATAAAATATGCATTATTGTTTTAAAAAAAAACATGGTCTAAGTTTTTTTGTAGCATTAACTTGACAGTTTTAGTGTATGCTTGGTTTTCTATGCAGCAAGAGCCCAATTATGAAAACTTACTCTAATGACTACATATACTGGAGGATACCCTAAATTAGTCTTCCTCTTTGAAATGGAATTCCCCAAAGTGTCCTAATACCCAGCTAGCCTTGGCCTCCTTCAAAGGGAGCTTTTAATGAAGAAAATCTGTTGCAGAAGACCAAAACGATTATCCTGTCCTGCTTCGAGACGTAACCCCCTCTGCCCCTACCCCAATCATTCAAATGATATCAGAGGCTTTGCCCTTAACAAGCAATAACATTAATGTCTGGCTTGTAGCCATATTAGTTTCTACAAGACTGGTGTCCTCTTGCATCTGTACCTCAGACTTTCCACAAGTTTTCTTCACAACCAGGCTTTATTCAAACACTCATCTGCAATCCCACTGGTTTTAACGATCCAAAAAAGACTTTTATAGATTCTGACAGTAAAGATAACTTCCTCAGATGGCCCACTGAGCGATTTCCTGAATAATCACAGTGGTGCTGAGAATATAGAGGAAAGAATGGGCAAAGTGCTGCTGCTTGTGTTTCATTCTCAGTACATCTCTTATAACTTGCCAGAAGGAAATAATGCCCTCAAAGAAAAAAAAAAATCATTACTGACCCAGCCTTGTTCCCTATGCTCTCCTGCAAATGACACAATTAAATGATAGCAGAGCCTCAAAATTAGCAAGAACCTGAAACAAAGCACAGGCTCAAGTTATCAATGACTTTGTTCATTATAGAGAGAAATGCACAGGCAGATAATAGTAGAATGGATATAATTTCCAGTGTACAATTCATTTTGTCTAAAGGCATAATGTCTTAAGATGAAAAGATAGCTGTGTAGTCCTTGCTTTTAACAACACAGTATTGAATTGAGTCTAAATAAATGAGCTATTGAGTTTGTGCTCTATATCTCAACAAGCCTGGTTTTTGCCTTGCATTTCTGCATCAGTATGGTCTGAGTAATTGTAACAGTCCCACAGATTGCCTTTAAACATATACAGTTAATTATCTCCATTAAAATAAACATAAGAGCACAACAGCCCTGCATTTATTTTCAGTAACATTTACACAACCTTCCACAGACATTAGTCAAAAATGTTGCTTCTTTAGTTTATCCCTGTAACTAGGGGGTAAAAATGTTTCTGAACAACTACATCACCAAAACATCTCTTAACTTGCTGAAACTGCATCTGGTTGTCATTAAGGTGGAATGTCAGTGTAATTCAGTACAGTGTGGACTATGACTTATTGAAAGCTGTGAAAAAGAACAAAAATGCTTTGGCTACAGGCAGTCATTTCAGACAAAAATAAGTATCCACAAAGCAGTAGTAAGGGCTGATCTCACATCAGATTCCTCTGTATTCATGGTTGTCATCTCACAAACCTTGAGGTGTCCGAAACATTGTATGAAGTTCACAATATTGCTAAACCATCGGGTGCAATTTATCCAAATGTTTCTCTAA
>JBBPDA010000145.1:17260268-17318030 GCA_037974385.1 Arnoldichthys spilopterus
AAAGATTGGACACAAAACATGTCTTGGCTGATTTGGGGTGGAAAACTATGTAAATTTTCACCAAACTATTCCTTTAAGAGTCCTGTAAAATAAAATGCTTGACTGATGCAGTCATGGTTTATTCTTCTCAATATCACATTTGATCTGGTCCAGTAAAGCCAGCTGCATGTCTCTGCTTGTCGACTGTTATTAACACCATCCCAGCAGCATGCTCGGCAGATGGAACCGCTGCATTCAGAAGGTGTGATCTCGTCTGAGATGAGACAGTATTGCTCCCTGCCTCCCACCCCTTCCCCCAACACTTCCTTCCTCTGCACCTCACAGCTAATGAATAGAGTGATTAAAAGGGAGAAAACATGGCGCGGAGCTGCTTAAAGCAGAAGCAGGGGAGCTGGTAACTATTGACGATTCACTTTTGCAACTTGGGGTGACCTGTTGCGGCTCCCTGTGTGTGTGTTATTGATTGGTGTGTGGCTCTGTCGGGGAGTGATTGGGCAGGAAGGCTAATCCTGCACATCCTCCTCCTCTCCAGAGTCAGTGTGTGTGCTCGGGGAGAAGCCTCCTTTTCCTCTCCGCTCCTCTGTGACCTGAATACAGAATGTGCTTCAGCGAGGTGCAGCCTGGGAGAGAGAGCATTGTTTTGATACGGATGTCTGCATAAGTAGATGTCAAGCTGTCTGAGCACGAGGTCATGTTAACATAAAGAAACCTGCTCTTCTCTCTTTGCTTCAAGGAACATTACAATCCAGGTATTTACCTTTGCTGTGCTCACAACAGAGGCTTTTCCCACTTCTTTTCTTGCTAAAGGGAGTCCCATGTCGTTACTTATTTCTTGGAAGGAGATGACAACAAGGTCTTACTGTTCTCACTTCCTTATGAACTTTGTATGACCTTAATACTGCTATAGTTGATGGTTAAGGAACACATTCTGGAAACTGTTTGAGAGCATACCAAGAGGCCCAGAGGCCCAGAGGAGTGTATGTATGTCAAGAGGTAAGGAGACCCGCGTCTGACATGCTTTAAATGAGGCAACGCTAAAACACCCAGATAGCTGACAGCAATTAAGGGGCTAAGAGAATGGCATTCACTCAAGCGGCTCCTTCCGTTGCATTTAAGGTCCTCTGGCCCAGGTAATTTCAGGCCCACCGTACAGGGGAATGAAAACAGCTTGGCTGTGCAACTGTGTGGCAGTTTAATAATGGAAACGTAAGGGTCTCAAGGGACAAGCCCATTCCTCTAAGCAACAGAAAAAGTCCATTACCCTCTGTGTTGCCTACCTAATGCTGGCTTTTACTCTTTAATTGAAACTGTTGGTTGTATTATAACACAGATAGGAAACGCTGAAACAAAAGATATGTGAGAGAGGGAGAGGGAGCATGCAGGCAGCCAAATTCAAAGGCTCGCTTTTCTTCGCCACCTCTGGCAATGACAGCTCTAAAAATATGTATCCGCAAGCAGCGATGAGCATGATCTTTCCAGTGAGGACACACTACACCAAAAGCCACTTAACTCGCACACAGCACTAGCCTGGAATAATTAATAACTAAAGTCGTTAAATGTGTTGCTAAGACATGAATAATGTGAAATGTATTATTTAAAAGAGAGACTTATTAATTAATATCAGTTTGAGTGTGTTTGGGCAGGCTTGAGCAATAATTAGAATTATTTTAGATGAACAATGCACATTCAGAAATCACATTCAGAAACCCATATCAGAGACAGATTTGTGTTTTCTTTTTTTGAAATGCATGAAGTTGTAAAAATGATTTAATTTTCTAAAAGTGTAATTTCCCGCTCTATAGGATCCATATATGAACATTTTTTGCAAAAACTGTCCGTTTTGAACTCCTTGTTTTGCGATGTAGCAAAAAACAGCACATTTACATGTTCTCTTTTCATATTATAACCGTTCATGCCCCACTCATGGTGCAGTATTTTTGCTTGAACTGCTTTCTGAATGAGGCACAAAGGTCAACTGACCAAAACAAAGACTGTTTACATATGAAAATATGTAAACAGTGTACATGTACACAGAGGTAAACAGTCACTTAAAGCAACATTGTGTAATGATTTTACCTTAAAATAACAACTCCAAATCATTTGGTGATCCACTGATTGTAATTGGGAGTATGTCATATTTGTCACTTTTGATGCATGTCCAAAAAGCTTGGACTAGCTCTATGCAAGTTTGGTGTCATGTCACTAAAACTTCTTACTACAAAAACTACATAACACTTTACTGTACCATGTCACACACCAACAAAAAGACCAGCTAGCTACAATAAGAAAATGCTGGCTCTGTTATCAATAACTCTTGCTTGTCAGTATGCATTCTTGCTTGTCAATCTGATGTTGTCTGTATTGGTTCATGTTATCAGCTTTGGCACATTAACAAATGCACTTGCGGGCAGTGGTGGCCTAGTGGACAGGACCTTGCCCTTGTGAACTGAAGGTTGCAGGTTCAAGTCCCGGCCCAGGGCACCACTGATGGGTTAAATGCAGAGGTCAAATTTCGTTGTGGTGCTTGAATGTGTTCACAATGACAAATACGTCACTATACGGTCAGGATTAATGACAGTAGTGTAGAGTAAATTACACTCAGCAACTGTAGGGAAACCACAGCAGCAAAAAAAATCCAATTGATACTTAATGGGACTTTCAAGGCAGAATAAGAAAAACTTTGATTTTAAAGGATAAACAGGGATGGAAAATGGTATTATAAAATGAATTAGAACTGTTAGAATAATTAGAATAAGCCCACACAACTCAACCTAATGGAAAGAAACAGAGTACAAGAAACATGTCATATGTGTGTTTTAACCTTTTCATCAAATGGCTGTGGTGAAAGTAAAGAACTTGCTAGCAAATGAAAAAATCTACTAAAAGAGGGCAGAGATTTACTGAGCATAAGGTGTATCATTATTGCCTATGGACTTTAGTTGCTCACAGCTTTATTAAAACACAACTCGGATAGCTCAACTGTATACAGAAAAACAGTGCCATAATAAATGATTGCCAAGCAAACTAAGATATTTCATGCAACTATACATCAGCCTGACATGAGTGTATAATCAAGGCAGTCATTATGATGATGAGTAGTGTCTACAGATTTAATTTCTGCCAACAGTATTAAATGCTTTATAAAAAAGGCTTGTGATTGCCTACAGGTGGATCATAAATGATAGCCTTGGTTTCTTTTTCATGTATTAAGGTTGGTTGTTCAATGCAGCTGAGCATACTCTTTCAGGTTCAAGTCCATCATATGCAGGGGTCGCTCAGAAGAGGGGCTTCAATTCAGCATCCCACAGTGCAGTGTTGCAATGGGGTTTTAAATGTGGATGCTTTTAGCTGCTGCTCCATGTTTTCAGAGGCTTTTGTTTTGTTTGTTTTTTTTCTATATGAAGGCAGCTCACAAGCATTCAGCTGGAGCTCCTTACGAATCTGTACTTCAGATGCTGCATGGCATTCCAAGGCAGACTCTTACAGTAAGCTACACTGGCTATGACTGTTCTTCATTTGAGCTGTCTATTCTGCAAATTGCATCCTTTTCCTGTGACAGAGCAGAGTCATGAGTATGGTTAGCAGCAGTAGACCCCTTCGCTTGCAAACATCTCTATATTTGGTGGAGCTGACAGCTTACAGATATCTCTCTCCTTCCCTAGTCCCTAATGAAAAATATAGAGCGGCAGATTCATTACTCCATTCGGCTAATTGAGTGTGACAGGCACAGAACAGGAAGCAGGGAGGGAGGGCAAAGAGAGCTGTACCCAAACGCTGCCCAAGGCCAGACCGGCAGGACAAGCCTGCCCCAGGTGCCCATGGGATTTCATGGGAGGACGTCTGCCTGAAAGTGTGCAAACGCTGAAGACAGCAAGGCAGAAGGACAGCAGAAGTGCCAAAAACAGCAATGTGCTAACGCATGGGCCGAATGAAGCACAATCATTAGTAAGGCCATGGCCAAGGGCTAGAACCCATGGCACCAAGTTATAAATAATATTAAACATTTGTGTTCATTAAGTAAGCACGTAGATGAATGTGGAACAACTTTAACAGGATGAACATGCAGTAGACCACATGCATTGTATGATGCACTGTGTGTGAATATATCTGATATATAAGGTATGTGAGATATGTATCAGGTTGATATAACATACATATATCGGATTGCTGGGGATGAGAACTGACAGTTTTTGAATTCTGAATAGATTTTGTGGCATCATGATAGCCAACATATTCACTTACATCCAGCTATTCAGACTGCAGTAGTTTAGCCTTGACCATGTTGAAGTTATAAGGAATGTTTCAGTTCAGACTGCTTTTTGAATGAAGTGTAACACTGGGCAGCCAATCAGAACACAGCTCATTTACACATATAAGTGTTAAATGTACAGTCTCTGAATTCTAAGAAATAAAGATAGGTTGGAAGAAAGTCAAATGTTAACCTATGTAAAAATAGGTTACTGTTTTCAGTGCATAAATTGATACTAAATGGACCCCATTGTTATAAATAAAATTCCAGAAAATATATAGCATAAAAGCCCTTTAGTATTCTTTTTCTGGCCTTGAACAAAGACATTGGCTACAAAACTTGAAACCATGGTGAAAAGTTTGTGGTTTAAAGATGCACAAGGAATTAATAAAAGAGTGAAAAAAGAGAAGAGAGAAAGCTTACATGAAAGTAAATACTGCTGGAAGTATCCCTACACCCTCTTGCTCTCACCATTTCCGTGATCTTAAGTGTCACTTCAGCTAATTAAAGGCAGAACCAAAATAATCCTTGGCCAAGAGGAAAATCAACACCAATCTCGCCTGACCACAAAAATAAAAAATCATGACTCGTCCTTATAAACATAACCTCCACCCCCCCCCCTCTCTTCCTCTCTCTCTCTCTTCCTCTCTCTCTTCCTTAAATATCTAGCTGTATTCCTTTTTCCAGATGAATGAGGCCTGCTCAAATTAGCTGCTGTACTACTGTGGTGTATGACTGGGCACCATGGGATGGATTTAGTGCTATTTAAATAATTTCAAATGCAGCAGAGAAAAGGAGGAGGGGACATCATGACTAATAATAACCAGAGCATTTAGCAACATGACACTCTCTCTGTCTCTCTCTTTGGAGAAAATTATTTCTTACTCTAAAAATACCCTCATTCCTGACCAAAATATTAGATATTATAATTCATTAAGAGTTCCCCCCACTGAATCAACCTGAAGCACAAAGAGAAAGAGCGAGAGAGGGAGAGAGAAAAAGGGAGGGAGAGAGAGAGAGAGGGAGAGAGAGAGAGAGAGAGAGGGAGAGAGAGAGAGAGAGAGAGAGAGAAAGAGAGAAAGAGTAAATGAATTCTGGATTGAGCATTAATTGGAATGAGAAATAGCACAGCAGAAAATACCACAATGCAGAGCGCATGCATGAGCACATTCTATGCATATTTCAGACAACAGAGCAAACAGCTATGCTGTACATCTTGTTGCAGCATTCCTGCTTTGCCGAGGGCATCCTCATGCGGATCATGGTACAGCATTTCACCCAGATGCCAAGGCAGTGTGTATTTCTATGGTGTTGCAAAAATGTCAAGACATTTTCTGGTCAGAGATGATCAAATTAATTACAGTGAATACCAAGTTGCTTGTATGCCTACTTTAATAAGAATACTGGGTAGTACATGGAAAGAGGTGAACTGTTAAGTGGGGGAACATTTTTATCAACTTTGTAGACGTGCCTTTTCTCCTGCAATTTGTTGCAAAGGAGGAATGTTTTGGTTTCTTACATCGTTTAGTGTACTATACAGACAATTTTGACTGTTCAGCCAAGCACTTCACTGCCCTAGGGTTATTCACTATTGTGACCATCACACTTTGTCAGGTATCCCTACCTTGTATCTACACTCCTCATCCATGTTATTAGCAGTAATTTCGGTTAGAATACTAGTCTAAGACCAGTCATGACACTGTGAGATCATTAAAATGCCAACATGTTTTTGACCAGTTTTCGAAGGTCTCTGTCTCTTTTTGGAATCAACTGAATGTCTTGGACTCGGTCAAAGAGACTTGGGATTTTATTTGGAGATCAGTTCAGACCACAACACTGAGAACATCACTAAATAAATGGACTTTGCGGTTGCCTAATTTGTTAACTTCCTGCTTCGATTGCAGCCATGTTATAACTAATTTCATTTACACATACAAGAAGCAGAAAGAGAGTAAGATAAAGCTAAGTAATGTAAAGTAATGCTATATGTCTGCCTTTAAATGATGAATAATTGTCATTCTTTGTTCGGTTTTCTGATTATAGCTTTTATGTGTTGAATAAATACGGTTAAGTTGATTTCAGCTGCTTCATGTTTGTGATTGTCTTTCATATCTTTCTGAGGAGTGCTTACAGTTTGAATGTTCCACTCATTTGGCTTGTGGTGTGACACACATTGGTATGGTCTTGTTCTCGACTCAATCTTGCCCTGATCGCTCTTGGTCTTGACTGGGTCTCTGCCCTTCAAAGTCTTAGCCTTGCCTCAGTCTCGATACACTCTTGCCTTGGTGGTTTTGACTACAATTCTAGTCACTACTGTAAGAAGAATAATCCACTAGCTAAATAAAACTTGCTCACTAGTAGTCCTGCATGGGTCCAGGGCATTGATGAACAGGGTAAAGGAGGCTAACAGTGAAACAGCTGGACTGTACCGTAATGGTAAACTACAAAATGGACCTATATGGTAAGTGGAGGTGATAAAAATGGACAGTTACAGGGTGTGTGTATCTAATAAAGTGCCTTGGTGAACATTCATTTTGTATCTTTAGAATGCAAATTACACATAACTACATATATAGTTGGTGCTCTACTCTATTATGGGCTTGGAGCTATTCATTAATTCTTAATTACATGACGGCTATTTATTTACATCTCTGAATATACTCATACAGTGGATCATTAAGAGACTAAGGTACATACACAGAGAATGATGGGAAACAATTGAATGGGGATATTTGTGGTTTTGTTGGATTGTTAATGCTTGTACAAGACCATTGGGACCATTTCTATGAACTGGTGAAAACTATGAGAGGTAATACTTATCTTAATTTAAAGGCAGTAAATATCTTTTTTTAATTCACTGTTATGATTTTTTAGGAAAAAACATTGAATGTTCCTTTAAGATGAGTCAACCAAGGCTTAGGGTTTGTTTTGTGCAGTAACAAACACAGAGGTCAATCTGAGCCACTGTAAGCACAATGCAGAAGCAGAATGAGGCCTGTAGAAGAGTGTAAATTATTCAAGTAAAAGCCTGAATATGGGCACCCACAGTGAGAGGGGCTCAGCTATTGTTTTTGTTTTCTCTACTCTGTGGAAATGGAACTGCAGATTTTCAACATAATTAACTTGAGGGGTTGTTGTACATGCCCCACTCTCTTGTCAAATAACACTAATTGGGTTATTTTTAAAATAGCATTCTGAGAACAGACAACTTTGTGCATGTTTGCTGAGTAGTTATGTTAAAGACAGCCCGGGTTTACCATCAGCCATCAACACTTATCATCATCAGCGTCACTCTCCTTTGCTCAGATCTGCAGTTTCTTCAAGGCAGCTAATATTCACACTTTAATAGCACACACTACTTTTTTTCCTGAATGAGTTTAAACATTTCCAGTGACTTTTATAATTTTATTAAATCGAGCAACCACAGTCTCTGGCCACCGAAGCAGAATGGATGAGATGGTCTCTGCTTCACTGAACACAAAGAAACAACCTTTTGCAGTCTGCAGAAGAGTATCACAAAATCAAGATAATTCACTAATGAATATGAAGCTGATTCACTTGCTCGCAGCTTATGAAAATACTGCAGGCCTTTAAACCGTCGCTCCTGGGAAAATAGCTACCAAATATCTCAATTATCTACACTGTTCTGCAAAATTAAAACACGTCTCTTTCAGTTACTGCAACAAGCTAAACACTTAATCACTGCAGTACAGAGCAGTGTTTCCCAAACCCTGGATCCTCGGGATCCACTGCGCAGCACCGTTTCAGCTGATTCCTGCCCCTTCACACACCTGATCCAGCTCATCGGATAATAATCACATTCTCTTCCCATGATTCAAGAACTGGATCAGGCTGAGAATTTGGTATTTTCAGTCCTTGTGCCCTTGTACAAAGAACTGATAATGAACTGTGATTATAATCAAGCTTTCTAAATAATCTGCCTATTATATGTACCTTCAGTGCGTCCATCTTGCCTATTCTTAGCGCACGAGCGCCACCTAGTGAAGGTAGTGTGTAAATAGCAATTGCAAGTTACCTTTTTTTGTGCAGTGTAGTGTAGAGCACTGTAGTATAGTAAAGGGCTGAATGATTTGTGTAAAATATTTAACTGCATTTTTTTTCTTTACCAGTATTTTGACTGCAATTTAAATGGGGTAAAATTCTTTAAATTATTATTTTTTTCACCCAGACCATATTTTTCAGACTTGCTTGATTCCTACATGTAAGGTGCTGGTGTGCTAATTATAATAATAATAATAATAATATTAATAATAATAATAATAATATAACTCATCAATATTGAATAACATGGAATACAATTAAATTTGCAATGTGAAAATTACATTCTTTCAAACTGTGATTCGATGTAAAATGATTAATTGTTTAGCCTTAGTGTAGTACTGCCTTTACTTTAAATCCATACTGTGCCTTCTATTGTCAGCCACTCTTGAGTAGGGACAGAATTAAAACGTTCATCTAGCACCTTCACTAATTTACATATTGCATGTCCCAATTACACAGTACTATAAGGCATGAAATATGAATTTTGTGTAATGTGTTGTATACTATGTACTATGCATCTTAGCACTGTGCATGTGGCAGACTGAAATAGAAAACAGTAACCTACTACACCACTACAGCAGTAACAGGAAGCAACTGAGTGTTGCTATGTCAACCTGCTATTCTAGGGGTATAACAATAAATCTATCTGTATCTATGAATCGACCAAAACAGCACACAATCCAATATATCATTGTAATAATTGTACAAAATGATGTGTGTTCACATCACAATACATTTGACTTTATCTTTCTGTGTACAATGTTTTGTACTGTGAAGTTGCTTCTGCTTGTGACTAGACTGCTGTATTTGAAATTTACAGTAAAAGTGTTCAAATTATATTTTGTTTGCATGTGTGAAAATGTATCAGACTGTGTGACATTTTCGCACAAATGTGGCACAAATTAACTATAAATGGTCATTAGCCTTTACCACAGTGCTTTAAGATGGTAAAGACTCCCCCATAAAAAGGTAGTGCTTTATTTACTAACCTCACATCGCCGTGTGCCATTTTTTCTAACGCTTTCATTTGTGTGTAGCTCCTCCTCTTCCGTTTCCCACGGTATTGTTAGCCTATAGTGTCCATCAACACTAAAGTAAAAAAAATACCAGTTTTAAATGTGCATTTTGGATATATCAGAGTATACTAAAGTTTGACACAGGGTCTTGACGCGGGGTTTGTCTGAATAGAGGAGGGAAAATAAAAAGGCTCAGTAATTCGACTCCTGCGGTGATGGTCACTAGGCAACGAGGGACGCTGAGTACCGGTCGCAGCAGTAGAGACGTGCGTGGAGAGTGCACAGCAAAAAGAAAGAAAAAAAGATACACCCTAAAATAAAGCATATCCACAGCAGCTCTTCAGTCCATCTGTAAATTAGTTTGAGCTAGTTCTGATGAAGCTGAACCCCGCCAGTCCACCCAGAGTGCGACTCCTAACGCGGCCGTGTGAGACTGTCGCGGCAACGAGCAGATGGCTGTGCAGACACATGAACTTGCCCTACGAAAGGGGTTGGTCTGATTTTAAGAGCCTGACAGAGACGAACGATCCTGGATTCATCAAGTTTAACCCCCAGGCCCACTCTCCTGCAGACAGTGCTCCCACGGCGCCTCTACGAGACGTCGCTCACCTGGCGGAGCCCTGCTCGGGCCTACTGACCGCAGGAGCACGGACTGAGCTTGGCCTAGCGGACGACAGCAGCTTTATAGACAGGGTCTATGCTCCGTCTGATCTGTGGGCACCTGCTGGTGCTAGAGAAAGGCCTCAGACTCCCCCCGGCAGACCTTCAGCTGTTACAGACGACCTGTCTGAAGACAAGCGCTGGAATTCGAGAGCTAAGTCAGAGTCAGCAAAGCGAGCGAGCCTTCGAGGTAATTATACTGACACTTATTATCGAGATTAGGGACAAACTGGTCTCGGGTCATCTGTTTATTTATTTTTATCCCACATTAATTTGAAACGGATGTATTTATAGAAAAATGTCCATGAGAGGGAACAGTTTTTTTTATATATAAACACTTTTTTATTTTTATTCGAATTTATTCTCTTCTCTTGATTTGTGTCAGCTACACCAGACACACCTTAAAGCATGCTTTTTTAATATGATCAGTACAAGACTGTAAAGTCCTTGGGTATCAAGAAATGGGCTTCTGTCATCGTATTGAAATTGATTAAATACATTTTTCTTCTAATTTTACACTAGTTTGAAAAAGGCAACTGTAATTATGTTAAAGAAGTTAAAGAAGACATCTAATGTAGTTCAGCTGGTGTTTTCATATGTAATTTAATATACAAATGGAGTTCGCAATTACTGACAGTGTTGATAAACTGATCCAAATACAGTCTTAATGGGGTCTTCAAGCCTCCAAGAAGCCTGGAGGTCTCTCGTTGACAGCCTATACCCCAGTAAGGGCGTCAAGCATCACTGAACATACCTTACTGAGATCTCTACAGACTAAAAAAACGAATGAATAAAGTTTTTAAAGATATTCAGTTGCAACTGTATTATATGTAGGTTCCAGCATCCTTTCAGATGATCCTAATGGGCATATAGTCAAAAACATATCAAACCAGGTGTTCTACTGTTACATCCACCAAGAGCAAGAAGTGGAAACAGGGACCCATGTGTTAGATCAGATCATGATGTTGCAGGATTTATTTAAGATTTTTTAAAAATCTGGCTCACAGAAAGTGAGGATGCATCTTTGAGTTTTTTTAAATGGAAAATATAATTTAAAGTTCATATTATGTATAATGTGTATGATCATTTATGTATGGTATTTCATTTGGTCACTGTGCAATATTCTTCTGTCTAATATTCTCCATTGTGCAATATTCTCTGTGTAAAATAGGTGCATCTTATTGTGTTGTATAATTTTTTAATTAGTTTATATTTCTTTATCACTCTTCTGCTGCTCCTACCTTTTGTACTGCTGTAGCAATGCAAGTTTCCCACTTCTGGGATTAAATAAAGGTTTATCTTATCTTAAAGCATTAGTAGCATCTAAACTAAATAAAACTATTTAAAAAAACAAGTATTACACAGGGCCTTCAGCCCTTACATTTACAGTATTGTTATAATTAATAATTTATTAAATTTGTATGCAGGATATGTATGACATGCATTTCCATAGCCACTGTAAAATTTACAAATCTGCTCCATTGTAAATTATCTCAGTTCTATTTCTAATTTCTATTATGTTATGTTTAATTCATTAAAACGTTCACTTTTACCACATTGTTTTTATCATTTGCTTTTAAAGATTTATGGGATTGTTTGTTTTTACAGGAACATATATTATTGCAAATATCTGGGGCTTAATTACTGCAATTATTTACACTGTTCTTGTTGATCATGTAAATAACAGAATTCCAGACCATTAGCTATAGTGTTGATAAGCCTCTAACAGGGCTTCTTATGTATATGCCTTTGTGATTTCATAAGGCCAGATGGGCAAGGAGAAAACTGCACCAAGTGGCCCCAAAACTACATGTTCTGCCAAGTCTTCTGACAGGGTAGGTGACACATTGTTTGGGAAGTTTTTGTGGAAACAGTAGTAGACCAATCTTACACCTCACACATTCCAGTAATCTCTGTGCATTGAAAAAATATTCAATGATTTAACACAGAAATGTAAGTAACCTAGTTGCTAAAAATTGAACTTTTAAATAACAAGTTAACAAGTTTTCTTATAAGGTTTAAGGCAGCCAGGTTACTTCCTTTTTTAAAGTTAAACATTCACTCATTTTTACAGTGCACTAGCTTTAACCTCTACTGGAATGTTTTCATTTTCACTGTGGTGGGTTTTGTTAATTTGATATTTATCCTATGACTCAGATTTGTTGTGCTATTTTCATTCCTGACATATTTGACCTTCCTTTTATTCTTTTCTCATCCTGTTTTACCAATATAGGATGCACACTTCTCTCTTCTATCTGAGTTTATGGACAAGGCAGCTCGGCGGTACATCTACACCTCAGTAGCTCAAAGGTCAAGTCCCACACCTCTGATGCTGTCTACGAGAGCATTCCTGTCTATTTCACCTGCTTCAATTCTTTCTATAATTAGCACATAATTTCTGTAACCAGTGCAGCTAGTATTAAAGTGATTAAGTAGAACACTTACTGTATATTACATTGCATGTTTCAGTGAAGAATGCAGTCACTCAGTTAACTTTGTGATGAACTATGGTCATTTTTAAGGCTATTCCTAATCATGATACACAATTATGAATTAATGAATTAATTAATCAATTATTAATCATTTCAGAGGTTATGAAGATGTAGACTGGGACTCTAAGTTACCTCCTCGTCTCAAACCTCCCATGACCACTCTGGAGAAAATGGCTGATCCTGTTAATCAGCATTTCATTCTTAAGAGGTACCACAGCAGGCCTGAACTATGGCAGGTGAGTCTTGCGTACTGCACGTGCACTCAGGTGCACTCAACCAAATGTAGAATAGAAGGGATCTGTCTTTCCTGCTTTGTAGTTATAGGTCTGTTATTTTCCTTTAAGGCTATTGGACCTCATTGGAATAAGCATCAACTTCGAGTCACATACAGTGCAAAGAAACCTATAAGTTTGTAAGTAATTTATGTAATCTTTTCATGGTTTGTTTTTGATCTATGTTGTAAATGTTGTAGGATCATGACCATATTTAGGCATGGATATGACCTTTTGTTTTCTGTCACAGGCACATTTTCAACTTAATAAGAGGGAAATCTAGCTGCACAGCCTTTTACACTAAACTTTTCTGATCATCCTATGAGCATCACTTTCCTTCTGCTAATTAGTTTGCTGCCGGCAGCCTGCATTTCAGTGAATCTTGGAATTTGAATCTTATACACTTACATTTTCCTTATCAGAGACATCTTAATACTAAAACATATTTTTTAATATAGGAAAATAACTGTAAAATATATATGTAAAATAACTTTTGACTTGAGCTGTATGGCCAGTTGGAGTAATGGAGTAAATAGATATTTTATAAGTCGCAGTGTCGGAAGATCATCAGTTGCTGCGCATTTTACCTCTGAACACATTTGAGCTAATTAAGGACTGAATAAATTTATATGTCAAGCCTGCCGTAGCAAACTAGGCTGGTCAGGGAGCTTGAAGCACTGCTTTTAGTGTAATAAAACTTTTTTGTAAGCTTCATCTCTATTCCGTTTAACTTCATTAAGAGAACTGAATACCTAAATGGATGGTTTCACAATGTAAGACAGTTACAGTACTAGCAGAAAATCTGAAACCCAGACAACTATGATCTGTTTAACGGAATCTTTTCTTTTCCCCATTTTTTAAAACAGCACCAGCCCATGTCCAAAATCAGGCCAGATTCCTTTATATTGGTAAGTAGTTACAAAAGTTTAAACTTTGAAATATGAGACATATGCACTGACAAAGGATATGTCACCATACCTACTGAGGTGCCTTGCTGTACCCTGCCTTTATTAACAAGATATATACACATATATCTTATATATAAACAAGAATGTAGCCATATATAATAAACTTCTCAGAGTTAGTAGTAAGTTAGACCTTATTTGGCTTTTAGAACAGCTTGAACATACCTGTGATAAAATTTGTTGAATATAAAATATCTTAGTAGGTGGCTTATTTAAGCTGCCTAAGAATTGACAGTCCTTGTGCTATGAGATGTTTTGATGATTTTAAAAAAGCTATTTATTTAGACAAAGTTGCCATGGGTCACATTTATGCTTCTATATGTCTTCCTGCCCTACATAGTGGTGTGGTGGGCTCTGAGAACATGGACAATGTAGATAACCCAGAGCAAGACTTCAAACCTCTGACAGTCCTGCGTACTACCTTGCCACCTTACACCCCTACAGCCCAGTAAGTGACCAGTGCATTGTTGAGGTTGTTATTCAGAAAAAGTTATCCATGACAAACAACCCATTACTTCTCTCAAGTTGTAATGGAATTAATTATTACTTCCTGAAAATATAATCTCACTATTTACTTCTTTACTTCTGCATTACTCTATAAAACACATACACATCTGTAGTAACTGGAAAGAAAAGAGTGAAAAATAATGAAATAATCACAGTAAACATGATTTAATTAAGATAAGACCTGCTAATTGATTATAATTATGAACAATTAATACTCTAATGAAACTAATGCAAACTGAGTCTTGCCTGTTTAGGTGAGGTTGGGGCTCTTCTTCAGCACAGGGGTATTTATCCATTAGTCTCATATTAGCAGGATTAGCTGCTTTAACAGATTGCTTGCTGATGCCTGGTGCTTCGCAAGCACACTCTGCCCTGTCTTTATTCACAAAGCTGCTCAGTCAGCTGTCGTACACACAAATTATGTATAATGACCTTTATTTATCTTTTTAAACATTGGCATGTATTTAATATTGTTCATATTATTAATATCTCAGAGAGAAACATAGTACATATACATAATATACTTTTTTAATTAACTGTTACAAGAATTATAAGTATTTAGACTATAAACCATTACTGTTCTCTCTTACAGAAAAATGTATGAATGTAAAATATGATTTATTATATGGTTAACAGATACGGTATAATATAATGTGCATGTGCAATTGGTTAATACTGTGTAGGTGTCATTTCTGATGTTGGGGATGTGTATTTTTTTTTGTCAGCCGTCCCACAATCCCTGGATATGCTGGTAAAGCTCTACACAATAGACAACACACATCAACCATCAGCCTGCAGGGTTCACTACTGACTTATCCACATACAGGGTAAGACACATAGACAAAAGTACAGATACACCAATCAATCATAACATTAACACCTCCAGCCTAGTTTTGAGAAGATCCCCCTCATGCAGTTAAAACAGCACTGACTGTGTTTCACTGTGTTCTGACACCTTTCTGTCATAGCCAGCGTTAAGTTTTTAAACCACAATAGCTCTTCTATGGACCAGACCAGCTAGCTTTCACTCCCCACATGTATTAGTGAGCCTTGGGCCTGACTATCAGTTGCCCTTCCTTGGATAACTTTTGGTAGGTACTCATTACTGTATACATTTCCATACACTCCACAAGACCTGCTGTCGTCAAGTCATCACAATAAGGCCCGTGTCAAAGTGACTTAGACTCAGACTTACACTACCTATTTTTCCTGCTTCCAGCACATCAACTTCAGGAAATGACTTCACTTGCTGCCTAATATATCCAACCTGCTGGCAGGTGTAATTGCAATGAACTAGATAGTCAATGTTATGTACTTTACCTGTCAGTGGTCATTGGGCAGTGGTGGTCTAGTGTTTAGGACATGGCCCTTGGGACCTGAATGTTCCAGGTTCAAGTCCTGGCCTGGGCACTACCGAGGTCCCCTTGAGCAAGGTACCATCACGCTACACTGCTCCCCAGGAACTGTTGATAGCTGCCACTGCTCCTCATGTGCACATGTGATGGATTAAATGCAAAGGTCACATTTTGTTGTGGTGCTTGAGTGTGTTCACATTGAAAAATAGTCACTTCACTTCATAATGTTATGACTGATCAGTGTACAGTTTACTAGGGATGCACTGATTTCATAGATTGGAATTGCTGTGGAATTGTTATTCTTTGAGAAAAGTAAACTGAGGCATGTAAGTAGATAACAAAGATTTATAATGACTGTGACTAAAGATTAAGGTGGAAAATGTGTCACATCATCTATTTACCCTAGTCCTTCAGCAACTTCACTGGCTTCCTGTTAAATACTGCATATATTTTGCTTTAAAGATTCTGCTTCTCACTTTCCAGATACTTCATAACCTAGCACCTTCAAATCTTTCTGATTTCCTTCTCATTTGCACACCCTGCCATATTCTTAGATCTTCCTCTTCAAGTTGTCTCACAGTACCTTCTGCTCGTATAACTGCCATAGGGTTTAGAGCTTTTAGCTGTGTTTATTTATTATTAGTTTATGCTTATGAATCTCTCTTCCACAAGACATCCTTAACATTAAATCCCACCTCAAAACACACTTCTTTAAACTTGTTTATACTGTGTGATGTCCAGTCCTGTCTCATTTTTCACTTTTATTGCATATTCTATTCATTTTTATTGACTACTGATTGATGTTCATACTTTCTAAATGCTGGAAGAAACTGTATATAAACACCATTTTAAAAAAAGTAGAATATTACTTTATTATTCCATGTATATTATGATATCATGTGCTCTAAGGCTGTGATGCACTGTATGACTGACATATTGTTGAAAATAATATCCCTAATTTTGTAATACTGACAGGATGTGAAGTCATAAAGTTTAGTATTTATGTTAGTTATATCAGTAATCTAGTTCTTTAGTGTCACAACAGTAAAATTGTTTACATAGTTATGTTCTTATTTGTCGGAATTTTTCCATACATTTAGTGTGAGTGTGAGTGTGAGTGTGAGTGTGAGTGTGAGTGTGAGTGTGGACTCATTTGGGTCAGTAGGTGGCAGCAATGTAGTGTATTTAGTTTTCCCTATGAACAGTCCTGGGGGTCGCAAGGCTTATTCTGTCTTTGAGCACATTTCCTGAAGTTCACTTTTGAACTGAATATTTTTAGATAAAAAGAGAGAGAAAAATAGAAAAACAGGTTTGCTACAGTTTTAAAATAAAGGCAACAAAAATAAGTTTCTTTACGTCTCAAAAATTGTTTTTACAAGTGTATAAACATCAGTGATCTGTTTTACCCCTCATTTCCTCTGCTGCTCTCCCTCTCTTTGTTTCTGTCACAAACACACACACGCAAACCACACACTCTTACTGGCTCTCATTCTACGCTGTCTATCTAACCTACATCAAGAAGTGCTTATTTCACCCAGGGAAATATATGTGGGATGATAAACAATGACACAACTGCATCTGTCCTCATCAAAAGCTTTTTCTGTGTGTAACTCCCTCATGTTCCCTGTTCTGTTCGGAACACAACTTTGCATCTGGCCTAGATTTACAACTTTTCAACGCTCTGCAGCCTGTGGCTAGCTTCTCCCTACTGAGTGTCAGAGATGTCACTCAGTAGATTTAAAGCATCCAGGATGATTTAAGCACAAGTGTCAGCAAGGTCATTAATCCAAAAAGCATGCTGAAATGTGTGGGATAAAAAGTTAAGGGGAGCTTGTATATTACTGAAGTCAGGAGCTGTAAAGAAAAGTTTGGGTATTTTTGCGTAAAGTATCGTCGTGGGTGTGGAATTTTGTGGGTGTTAAATAGCCTTTTTATAGGAGTCAGAGCTAAAAGTGTCTCAGACAGGCTGCAGATGAGCTCAGTAACAACCTACCGCCCTCACGCTCACAGGCAACGGTAAAACGTCCTCAGCTTTCAGAATGAGTAGGAATGGGGTATCTGCAGCTCAAGCAGAGAGGAAGGGGGAGGAGGAGGTGTCTGAGAGAGGCGCTGGAGGAAAACCAAACTCCTCACCCAGGGACCGGGTGGTTTTTTTTGAAAACGTGTTTCCTAGCCGGGTCTCAGAAGAGCTGGTTTACCGGCTTTTGGAGCAGTCTTCTCCAGATGGTCCTATCCAGAGCTGAGCTGCTCGAGCTGCTGGTGGTAATCGTGGTTTTTCGCTCGACCCAGATCCATTTTCCTGGAGCCACTGGCCCTCTCAAATCTGTTTCCTCTGCTGATAAAGCAGGCCTCCCAGCTTTTCCTTACAGCAGAAAAGAGGACCAGCCATCACCTTAAGAAC
Source organism: Arnoldichthys spilopterus (assembly GCA_037974385.1). NCBI lineage: Eukaryota > Metazoa > Chordata > Actinopteri > Characiformes > Lepidarchidae > Arnoldichthys > Arnoldichthys spilopterus. Next base: position 17,278,248 of record JBBPDA010000145.1, read on the forward strand.
TTCCTCTAACTCTGTAGTCCCCCTTTGTGTTCACACCAGCATATAAGTTATTGTTCCTCTTACAGATGCTTTAAAAACGTGTTGAAATACAATTTATTCTATACATGTTTAAAGCTTGGATAGTCTGAATGTCTTCATGTCTTTGGTTGTACAGCTGATTATCTGATGTGGCCCATTGTTTCCAGTACTTCCAGTAATTGACATACAGTAACTAATGTGTGTTCTTGTTGTAGGAGCAGTTTTCCCTCCTCAGCGTATGGTCACAGAGCCCCTCTCTCCAGAATGGTCACCACTGTTGCACCAAGCAATCCTTATCATTTCCCTAAAACTTCTGTACTTCCCATGTAACAGCTCCTATTGCACATAAAAAGATTAGAAATGTTAAAAAGAGGAATAAAGTGTTGAAAAAGTATGGAAAAAGATAATTCTTTTTCAAGAAATCCAATCTGTATTTGTGAATAGATCTGTAATGATGTGATGTCAGTGACTGCTTCTCTGCAAGTTCTGGATAATGAGATGCTTCATTAGCATAATTTCCCTTGATTCAGATGAGACGTTCTGTGAATATAGAAGACATGTCATTGTATAACACTTTGCATGTGTGTGCTGTGAATATGAGTGTGTGTGTGTGTGTGTGTGTGTGTGTATCTTTACAAAATGTAGTGTCTGCATATTGTTTTCTCTTGGATGCTGATCAGCACATCAGTACAAAAGCATTACTGCCATGGTCTTGAAATGTAGTCTTATGCTCTTTCATTGAGCACGCAGGGTTGACGTGTTTGAGGAATTCATGTAGCAGTAGGAAACCTAAAAAGAAAAGCCTGCTGTTTCTCAAAAAGCATACAATTCTAAGACGCTGTAGTTCTGCACCCCAAGAACTGTGGTTGGAGTATAAAAGAGAGAATGGCAACATAGCTTCACCTGTTGACAGGAAATAGGAACGTGCTGGTTTCCTGTTCCCCCCCTTAACCTTTGTGTCTGAGTTAAAAAAGCACCCCAGGATTCAGTTCAGCTAGCATACCTTAGCATACTGTAGTCTTATAGATGAATTTGGCACCATTCATTTAGCTTTTTCTGTCTATTGTTGTATTTGCTCATGAAGGGTTTTTTATATGTGATACATCATTTAATTGAGCGTTGTACGTTCTTTTATAGTTTTTATTCTAAAAGAACAAAATATAAAATTAGTCAATTTATGCAATTTCTTTCCATTTATCTGGGGCTGCAACTTTTTTTTCTGCAAAACAGTGTTTTTATTATATAACATATATTTATATATATTTTATTATATTATTATATAACAATGTTACAGTGTCAACAATAGAGAACTGTCCAGGAAATATTTTGTATGCCAAGGTATAATCAATGTAAATGTATCCTAAAAAAGAGTTCTGAGTGCAAATTGCATTCATAGAGAATATATTCATAACCAAAAATAAATAAATACTCATATAGGTTGTATTGAGTTAATACAACTTTAAAAATATATGGAATGTGGTACAATTATGTTCTTTATCTAGACCACCCCAGTGACATCAGTGGTACCCTAACGGTAAATATTTTTTTGCATGTTTGTATTGTTTTTTTTTCTTTGAGGGCATATTATAAGAATTATAAGTATGATTTCTTGAAAACACACTCTAGGAATGACGGTTCTACTAATTTCACTATGTGTCAGGTGCTATTAATGAGGTCAGCACAACCTAGCATGCTTGGTTTGCTGTTCCTGTCTGTTGGTTGGTCAGCATATCCGTGGTGGGAATGGCTCTGTCCACAGCATTTCCAGAGATGGAGATGTGGTTAACAGATAATGTAACGTCCACCCTGGGGCTGTGGACACTTTTACTGCCCTAACATTGGGAGGGGCCCCAGTCTTGCTTTTCCTATCACAAGCTCTCAGCTTTTTTTTCCCCCAAGCCTTAAAAGCTCTACTAAGACCAAACTGAAAAGATAAGATGCAACAGATGTGCTATGTGGAAATGTGTGAAGATATATTCAGGTAGACGGGAGGTTTTATTTATTTAATAACTAATATCAGGTCAAGTTGTGTTACAAAAGGAAATTTAGGAAATAAATGTCTAAAATTCCAGCATTTACTCCACACTTCCCTGCATGTAACTTTGTGTTTGTGTCTCTGATTAAGACCCGATAAACTGGCATTAAATAATCCCACCACAGAACACTGTTGTGTTGTTGTGCGTTCAGTGTCGACTCAAGAGACATATCTTGTTTTATTATGATCTGTATCTCGCATTGCTTCTTGAATTAGAGCAAGTGTTTGTTTTTCTCTTGACATCAATATGCAATACATAATATGTAGCATCACATATCAAAACAATACTTCCCCAAAACACACGTAAGTCTTTCTTCCTCCATAATCCTGAGTCTGTTTTCTCTCTTGTCCTCCTTGGTTTATGTCCTGTTATTGGCTCAGTTGTCATGTTGGGGTCACAAACGTAACGGCTGATTCACCAGCAGTCCTTTAGGCTTTTTTCCATACTCGCTCGGGCGAAAGATTAATTTCTCTCCCTCCTCTTGATTTTTTTTCTCCTCATTTCTCCATAAAGAGGGTAAATGTCAAGCATGCCTGACTCCTTCTAGTGACACATCCATTCCAGCAGATGATTACCATAAGGAAATTGACACTTTAGTGTGCACAGGGCAATTTAATTTAGCCTGACATCTTGCTGCATAATGCATTCCTGGAGAAAGTGAGATTTCTCAACCCAGGATTCAGAATTTAAATAAATTTGACTATTAACGTGATTATCAATCATGAACAAGTCAAACTTATTTGTGGATTTAAATCAATTATGAATTACATGTTATTTAAGCTCCTGTGGGGGGTGTTTAAAGATCCATGAAATAACAACGGGCTGCTCTTGTCTATCAGTTCATTCTAGTTGGTACTAATTTAATTCAGCTAATGGGTTTTAATTACTACATCCTTCTGTGGTGAATCTGATAAGACAAGATTCTTCATTGTAAATTAACTAATACATCTACCGAACCACTATATACATATACATTGCCACTCTAAACTTAGTGTTTTTGTTTTTTTGCAGATAGTAGTTTTAGTTGAAATGGTAAGAAATGTACAATTAATGTGTCCTTTGCAAAAAATTGGCTTTTCAAACATTATGTATTTATAACAGTGAGACTGACTTCAGTAAATAGGCCTGCTGTGCAGGGTCTCGGTACAAAAAGAACAAGAAACATAATAATAACAATATTCCATTAGTAAAGATAAACAGCCAAATAAATTCATTACACCCTGTAAGGTCTTTTTTTTAATTTTTTAAATAAATTTAGGCTCGGTCACACCTAATGAAAAATAAAACAGACGACATTTTATTAACATCAGATGTAAAAGAAAACAATTGCTGAAGCTTATTAGCCTGATGTGTGATTTAGTCACTGGCTTATTCAAGAGTCATTTTCCCATCCTGACTCGGATGTGTTTTCTCTGGGGCTTTTGTTTTTCACATTGCATAATAAATCAGCACTAACTGCTCTGGGGTAACAGTGCCTTATACACCTAAATGCCCTTTCTCTGGACATGTCAGTGTGTCAAAAACATGAGCAAAAAACATACTGTATGTGAGGTATCACATGTTCTCAAACTCCCATGCTCCTGGCCTCTGAAGCAGGTTCATTTATGCTGAGTCACTAGGATATCTCTTTGCTTTGGAAGCCCCTGTTTAGCTCTGCTAGTCTTGATTGGAGTCGGAGCACGGTTTGCTGAGTCATGTTCCACGTTAATTTTCCCTCCGTCTGGCCTCTGGAGCAGGACTACACCACACCTCCAACTGTGGGGTTACAGATCAACACTAAATATTCCATTCATAGAGATCTGTGTTCAGAAACCTCAGTGAAAATGAAAAGTACACGAATAACTCTTTTACCCCAAGAGTAGATATATTTGGTGTTTAAAGTGGAGCTACAGTGACAGTTTAGCTTACAAGTAATTGAAGTGTTTGATCACAAAATTGGACTTGCTTAATGTTTCTGACAATGTATGACATGCTGTTATGTAAAATGCACAATGGCTTAAAACAGGAGTAGCATACTGAACCGTGAATTGTGTCCATATTTCACCGTATGTCATGCAGAAGCAGGAGTCACATTGGCACTGCTATTATAATCCAGTTTGTACAATGCTTGCTGGTGGGATGTAAGCTTCCATTCCTTGTGAGCTACATTAGCCTCAAAGCTCTAATGCAAAACAAACTTGGGAGATTTTAGGCCTCTAGATTTTTCACAAGTTCTTTAAAGACACAAAGACTGCCCAGTAAATTTACACGGGATAACAGACAGGTAGTCCAACAGACCAACATTATCCATGTTCCCTCTCTCACACCAAGACCAACTGCCTATAAAAGTCCTCCTGTCTGACTGGAGATAAGGGCAAACTCCTTCTCTGTACGTGACTCAGCAGCTCAGAGCCTGCACCAGCCTCTCCTGAGATATGGCAACCTGGTCAAATGCTAGGATCACTGGCAGAGAAAAGGCAAAATTCTCTTACTCTCTTATTACCTTACCAGTGCAACCATGAAGCAGTGTACCGGAAACATTGTTTAGAATATAATGACAAAATATGGGAATGAAATGAGTCTATTTATTTTAACCAAACTTGCTGTCTATCTCATTATTTATTGACAATTTCTATAAATATTAATGCAAAAATTATGTCTCTTTGGATGATTGGTGGCAATATCATCTGTGCATCCATCCTGACTCAAATGATTAGTTTTTTAATAGCAATAGAAGAAATATTGAGCAGGTCAGACAAGAATGAAAAGTTAGATGTGCTTTTAAAGACAGTGCTTGTGCCTTGTAAACACGTCTTTATTTAAAAAAATAACTAAATAAACTCTTGGTTTTAGCAGTATTACCTTGAAACCAAGAACAAAAACACCTAGAGCTTATTCTTTAGATTTTGCATGAAATCACAGTGATAATATAAATATTTTGAGGATTTTGGACATGCCCTTTATCTACAATCACATTACAGGTTCAGAACTGTATGGTATTAAGGGCTCTAAAGATTTTTCCTCTATCACTGCACCCTCACACACTTATGTATAAGCATCATTTTGCGTGGAACCTGCTAAATGGCTGAAAGGTACGTGTTAAGATTACGTTAAGTCTGTAAGTAAATCATAATCTGTTTTCTCTTTGAAAGCTATAAGATGTTCATTACACAGAGTTGAAATAAGGTCATAACGGCTAAATAGTCAGAACTGTGATATCTGCAGTGTGTAGGCACGAATGAATAGATCAGGTGTGATAGGTCTATAGCTAGATGCAGCCTACTAGTGGTTTTAGTACAATGCCATATGACATCACTGTCAGCGGTCTGCAGGGTTACCATACAATAACCATTCACATAAACTTTCCATACTGCACAGGGAGTGAGAGCGCTATCAGACAAATGCCACATATGATGTTTGATACTTGCAACAGTAGTGGAAATATGTCAAGGAGAACAAAAGCATTACGGTGAGAATGCATTTGTTAAACCAGCAGAATAAGAACACGCATAGGCTCTCAGCGAAGCCCCCACACCTCACACACCTCTCATCGACTGAGATACACAGACAATACATGCAACACCACCACACAGAATGCATTCCCTATGAGCTCGACGTGAAAAAGGCTGATGTACAGGCTGACAGACGGAGGATAAAAATAAATAAATAAAAAGGTAAAAATATCCATTATAATGCACTCTGGAAAAAAAAAAGTCAAACGTAACAGCTGAACATATATAATAATATTAAACAAGCTGGAACTGACTCTAAACTCTTAAACATAAAGGTTCCTAAATGGTTCTTGGCTGAAATGTACAGTTCTGGGAAATATCCATAGCTGCTCTAGAATGTTTACATTAGGTTGAGGTTCTTTAAACTTTAAAAACATATTTACGCTCACAGCTTTCATTTACAAAAAGGTTCTTTAAAGAAGATCCAGGTTTTGAGCTGTTCTTTAGAGATCCAGGTGTCATTCTGTAGCATCAATTATAGGAGCAGACTCTCTTGAAATGTGTGTCATAATGAATTTATTTCATATAGTCATGTGCTATACAGTAACAATAATAATAAAAATAATAATCAAAATAATAATAATAAAATAATAATTATAATAATAATAATAATAATAATAATAAAATAATAATAATAATAATAATAATAATAATAATAATAATAATAATAATGACAAGATGATGATGATGATGAGGAAAAAGAAGAGGAAGAGGAAGAAAACTTGTGAGTAAGATCAGGTAACAAGAGAATAGCCCCCATTGCCCCCCACCCCCGTCCCACTGAGAGAAAGAGATAAATAAGAAATGAAGGGGTCCAGCTCCTCCTGTACGCCTCATCCCATCTCATGCATGGCTGCCAGTGATGCTGCTCTGCCAGTCAGCCTGTGTTGGCACGGCACGCAGTGTTGGGGTGCTAGGGTTGGTGGTGTGTGTGTGTAAGGGGGGGTGTTCTGTGCGCCTCGGGCCTCGGGAAAATAAAGGGCTGCGCGCGCGAAAGGAAGGCGCTGCGCGCACAGAGCCGGGCTGTGATGTTGGGCTGGAGGCAGGAAGTGCCGTGGAGAGGGGAGGAGGGAGCGGGGGCAGCCATCATCCACGGAGCGCTGAGGAGCTGCGCACATGGAGGAGCGGGCCACAGCTGGAACAGCTTCTTACTGCAGAGCCCGGGATTAGCAGGTAGGGTCCATTCTAGCGGGACACACACTTTAAACACACACACACAGAGCAGGGCGAGTTCAAGAGTGGGAGTTTAACTTCTGTTGGACGGGAGGGGAAAACTGGCAGAGTGGGAAAAACTCCTAAAGATGAACATGTGAAGCAGGTGTTTGAGGTGAAAGGTGTGTCCAGCTTTCACTGACCAATCTAATGGAGCGACCCCGACTCCACAGCGGACAGGTGTGTGTGAGGAAAAGTTTTGGAAAGTTTTTCTCTCTTTTCCTCTAGTTTTCCACACAGGAATAGTCTCTTCTCCCAAAGCCCGAAAGAAACTTTGAGTCCTCTTCGTGTTCGTTCTCCCCTCAGTTTCTCCGTCAGGTGAGCACGCAGTAGATGAGCGGTGTGGTTTTGGGGCGAAGGTATTTAGGGAATATTCTCTCCTCGGAGAGCCGCTTTCACTCCCGCGCGGAAGCTCTGCGTCTTTACGCACCTGTTGCTCTCTGCGCGCTCTACTCGGAGCACATGGAGAGGCTTTTCTCTCCGATCTTTCTTACGGTCAAATAGCCCCCCCGGGAGACAGGGCTCCAGGCGTGAGGGTCACTGTGGTCAGTGCTCATTAGCACAGGTAAAACACCGCTAAACAAGGGTCTTACTTTCTTTAGCACAGCTGCGTAAACTACTAAAAACTACAGGAGAGAGGATCGGCGTGAGTACAGTCAAAGTGTGTAATGATAGAGAGGAAAGGCAGTAAATGAGTTTGGAGTCGTGTTGTTTTTAAAGGTGTAAGCTACAGATCGCGTTTTTTTGCCCTGTTCCTGCTCTGTGAGGCAGAAGTGCAGCTGTGCTGTGCTGTTGTGGGAACAACGCATGAAAACACTTCACACAGCTTTTCACCCAACTTCAGGGCTGTGTGGCAGCGGCAAAGTACGAAACCGAAATAAATATCTGTATAAAAAGTCTGATATTTCTAATATGGTCCAAATGTGAAGTCGAAGTTTAAAAAAAGAGATGCATGTGTTCCGCTTGATTTCCGGCGGAAATAAAACCCTAACCTGTCATTTTTGTTTTATAAAAAATGTTTTTTTTTTCTTTTTTTTAAGAGGACAGTGATTACATTTCATATCTGTAGTAAACAGTGGAATGAAATTCAGCTAAATATCTTTAAATGTAATATTTAAAAAAATATTTATAAGAGATCATTCAATTTCGTCCTGTTTAAATTAACCGCGGCTGTAACTGTGTTTCCCCGTTTGAACTGATAGCACTCTAAACAATCAGGGAAAATACATGAGCCAATTTAAAAAAGAAGATATGATGAAGCAGAGGAAGTCAGGAAGCTCTCGCGCTGAATGGCAGTGTAGCGAAGAGGTGCAGATGCCAATAAGGCTCATAAAGCTTCACTTAAGGCACACATCATCTTTGACAGACAGACAGACAGACAGACCAACAGACAGACAGGGAGACAGACAAATACAGATCTGCACAGATAACCCCTGCTGCTCTGTTGAAATCCTCCATGATGCAACAGAGCAGTGTGAAGATAGGGAGAAAGTTTGGGGAACTTCACGCACCTCCACTGGCTTCAGGATCTTCTGTCCTCTCAGTATCATCGTCCTGCAGTTGACATGTGTCACAACACGCACACACCCCACTCGAACTGGCTCAGCGCTCTGACACATATTCGCAACAAAGGGAAAATTACAAACTTTAAAGGATTTTAACATTACTACATTTGTGGTTGGAGCTTCATTTCTGAACTCCAGTGGCCTGCTTAATGACCTTTAAACAGGCTTTTCTCTTGCTGAAACCTGCTTAAGAAAACATAGAAAACTTCGTGCTGAAAGAAAAGAGAAAATGAAAAAAGAAACAGCCTTGTTCTGTTTAAATAGTGAAAGCAGAATGTTTGGTGATACAAGAATATTTGCTTTATTAAATAAAGACAAAAACAAAAAAACAAAATAGTAAAACAAATCCAGTGGCGTTATATTATGTGATCAGCTCTGTAAGTAAGTGGTTTAAAGTAAAATAGGGCAGCAACTTATTTTGTGACATCTGGAAAAAGAATGCAATAAGTTTGACATTGCAGAAGAAAGGAATATCCCTGATATTCAGGAGACACATTTAGAAATCAGGGAATTTACAAGCCATTTTTAGTGTTTGCATTCCCACATTACCCTTAAATATTCCCTACGTTTCTCCCACACACAAAAAAAAGAAAGAAAGAAAAAGAAAAAAAATATATTTTATTTGAACAAAGAGTCTGTCTCCACTATTTTACTTCCCGGTAAACCCTGAGGCAAATAAAAGGCTGTTAACTCCGAGCAGTCCTTCAGAAAAGATCTTCTCACCTCTGAACGCCTCTGACCTGAGTCGTGTCATTTTGTCTGTTTAACGGTTTCACAGTGCAGAGTCTCCACCCTTCTCCTCTTGAGCTTTTCTTTTCTCTCTCTCTTTTTTCGGTTTTCATGTTTAGCTCTGCTTCTCTCTTCCCTCTAAACTCTCTTTCTCTCCCTCTCTCTTTCTCTTTCTCTCTTACACATGCACACACACAGACAGACAAAAAAGCATAAATGGTAAATGATGTAATTGAAGATCTTTTTTACTGTCAGAATAACTGAAGTGCGCTGTTTCTCAGCAAAGCAAACGGTGATGGTGCTTCTGCACTGCAGTGTTCTCTTTCTTTTCATCGTTTTCAGATGCACAGAGAAAGTAGCCAAGGCAATACAATAACAGCATAATAACAGTACAATTTTAATTTACATTTCTCAAAGTTCCCAAAAGAACACTGTTAGTTACATTTGGTGATGGAGGTGATGAATATGATTTTTTTCCAGTCACTAACACACACTACTTTAATGCTCTTTCTTTCCTACTCAGGCATGACCAAGTTATACTGATCGTTCTGTGATTTTTCTGTGTAAGAGTTAAATAAATCTTCTGAACATCACACAGCTGCTCTCCTTTCTGTGATCTGGTGACTGAAAACACTCGAGTAATGTGTGTTAGAATCAACCTTTCCACCTACACTCTTAAAAATAAAGGTTTTTAAATGTATGGATGGTGTAAAATTCTTCATTAGATTAAAGTTACAGTATGTGGACAGTTTACAAGTCTCTTTGCACTCACACATCTGATTTGCAAATGCTGAAATGTTCTTTAGGTAACCAAAACTGTTTCTTTAATGGCATCGCTCAGAAGAACAATTTTTGCACCTTTATTTTTTACGTGTGTTTGTCAAGTCTTTATATCTACTGTTCATGCACACAAATGTGTGTATTCAGATCTTAATCCTAGTATAGGTGGGTTTCCCAGAAACACACTGACACTAATATCAGTGGTAGTGAAATACCTCAGTACTTTTGGGAAACTCACCCCTCAATTTTTAAGGTTGAGTTTCCCAAAAGTCCTGAAACTTTTCAAATTAGCAATTTATAAAAAAAATTTGAATGCTGTGTAATCTGAAAAGCTTTGGCACTTTTGGGAAACTATTAGCTCTAAGAGGAAGCAACCATATGTCAGAGTTCATGCCCCCATCTAGACTACACCACTTTTTTAGGTTCCCCTTCTCTCACTGTTTTTAGGGTATTTAAGTATATATGGTATTCAAATGAAACGTAAAAATCGTGCTGTGACATGCGACAATCATATTGTGTCAGTGCACCTGCTGCTGTGCTGAAAGAAAAAAAGAGACAGATCCAAGTGTTAGAATTTCAATGTGAAAATGAAAAATTTATTTTGTATAACACTCATATATGTAGATGAACTGACACAGAATTTCCGAGCCAACTCCAGAAGTGAAGAGGGTGCTGTCATGTGAAAGATCGGTCAACCACCACCCCCTGCTTTATTCAAGCCATCGCTATTTCCCTTCACATCAGCTACCAAGAAAAGGAGGGCACAGGGGGAACGCCATACTTTGAGCAAATACACACACACACACACACACAAACACACACACACACACACACACACAAATACACTCACAACCTCCTAACTGTCTGTGCCAAGTGGCCAACACATAGACTCACAATGCTCCCTGCAAAACATCTGCACTAGTGACCTTTAACCTCTACTCCCAACACAGCCTGCCCTGCTCACTCAGACACACTGCACACCCGTACACCTGGGTGTCACCAGGGCCCTGCGCATGTGAGCTGGTGCATTCTGAGTTGTTGTCAGAAAGGCAGAGGCGTTGCGACAGACGCTTGCTTCCCGCTATTTGTTCCAAATGTGTGGAGCCATCTGTCAGTGAAAACAGGAAGGCCTAGGTTCCCCTTCTCCCAGCGGGCGTGCTTCAGCTTGCTTGGCTATTTTCGGGAGCTTCACTTCTCCCTGTGTGGCGGCTGGCTGGGGCCCGGCACGGGCCTCCAGCGGGAGCGTCTTGAAGTGGCGGCGAGGAGGCCGAGGCTGTTGTGCCCATCTGCTGCGGGCCTGAGGGGCCACTGCATTATTAATGGGGCCACGCGCACTGGTGACTCCTCAGATATGCAGGCCTGGCCTGAGGAAGTGCTCCACACTAAACTGTCTCCTCCTGCAAAGAAAGAAACTCTGCTGTCCTTCAAGGCCTATAGCATCCACAAAACTCTTTTACTGTGCCCTTTTCTATCTCACTGTGTCTTTTCTGGCGCTTACTTTCACCAGCTCCATCTTACTCATCCTAACTTCTTTCTCCTCCTCTCCTTTATTTCTCTCCTGTACTTCCGTTCTCTTTTTCATTTACTCTGCGTTCCTTCCTCTTTACTCCCCCCCCACCCTTCTCTCTCTCCTTATCTGTTTCTATCTTTTTCGCCTTCTTGGTGTTCACTTCACCTTTTATTTCTGCCTATGGTTTGCCTACGTATCCGTTTGTTTCACAAGTGCGGAAAAGAAAAAGTTAGACATAGAGAGTGAGAACGAGAAGGAGAGAAAAAGAGAAAGAGAAAGGGAGAGAGAGAGAGAAAGAGACAAAGACAGGGACAGAGAAAGAGAGATAGAGGGACAGGCTGCCGGGCTCACCCATGCATGCTCAGTAAATTAGAGTGAACATGAGCGCCAATCAGCAGGCTATGCCAAACGCCCGCATCCCCCGTGACCCAGGGCCATCTAATTTTCTGCTTAATTTTGCGGCAGTCAGTTTGCATTTTTGGATGATTATGTGGTGGGAAATTAACAATAAATAACAAATGTGGTCTGAAAGGCTCCTCTCGAGTTTCCCGGCACCCCACCCCTGAAAGCCCACCATCCAGCTGCAAGACATACCCGGCTCAGCCTTAGCCGGGCTGTCAGCCAGGGTAATGGAAATGTCTGTACTTTTTTGTAATGTAATGTAGGGGACAGTGGTGTCTGCTGCTGGAATGGGAGCTCTCTCGCAGGGGGTGATGGAGACATACAAAGAAAGGGCATTCCCCCTTTAATCACTCGCCGCCCTCTTTTAGAGAGTTGTATTTGCAACAGTAGGTGGTGATGAAACTGAAACACTTTTTCTCTGTCTCTGTGTCTGTCTGGTTCTATCTTTTACCTCACCCCCACCCCCCACCTCTCCCCATCTCTTTCTCTTTCACTCACTGTTGTCAGAGTACCTGCACAGGATGGAGACCGAAGAGGCACAGGAAATGTCCCAAATAGCAGGTAGAGCACCCTCTCATGACCTCAGATCAGAAGTGGTGGTGTGGTAGGCCTCAGGAAACCTAAATCCTGCTAAGTTCTCAGTGTAGTTCTTATATGAGTTTGGTGACATCCAGAAAGCGGAGCTTTAAATGTGATCATGTGCTTAAGACAAACATTACAGTTAACACTCTCCCAGGAAAAACAGAGAAACGGAAAAGGGAACATGGTCTTTAAACTGAGCAGATCTGTGACCTTCGGGAAACTGATGTCTGTGCAGTCTTAGGTCATATTGAACACAGTGCTAATGAGTAGAATGTCATGGAAAACTATTTTTTCTTTTCTTTTTTTAATAAAAATTAATTTAGTATTATATTTAGCCCTGTTTTCACCAAATGTCACCAAAACCAATGCATATATTCTCTTATTCACCCTATAGCAGTTCAGACCCATTCACACTAAAGCTGCAAGAAGTGTTTAAGTTTGTTTGTTTGACTTCTTTTTGAATGGGGCACAACAGCCAATTGGAGTTGACAATTATTTACATCATTCTTAAAGACACAGAAAGCTAAAAAATTTCAACCTCAGGGAAAAAAATTAAAATACAAGATAAAGTATACGTGACTTTTAAACCTGCACAGTTATAACACACAAACTTTCAGAGAAGGATAAAACATCAGAACATCAGTTCTAAAACAGCATGGATGTAAACATGTAGTTGTGAAAGTGAAAGCTGAGAAAATGAAGGACTGTTAAACAAACCTGATTTAACAGGAGAAAGTATGGCGGCAGCTATAGAGAATTGTTTGTGCATTCAGCTCTGACAGTCTCTTCTTAACCTCTTAAATTCCTCTGGCCACTTATCTCTTAAAGGCTAGTAAAAATGAAAATACTGTAATGTGAACTTGAAGTGCATTGCATTAAACAACTGCTCGTCTTAATTAAGGTTTGAACTTATGTTCAATCATCACAAAATATTACATCACAAGGTAAACCTGATGGTTACCATAGTAACAGATAAACTCAAAGAAATTCAAACAGCTGTATGCAGGCTTACACTAATTAAAATCTGCCCTTTCCCTCCACTTTTTCATTTTCCACTTACATATCCTTTCCTGAAGTACTCTGAAGTGAAAACTGAAGGATAAAATCCACTTAAGGTTCACTTATGCAATCAGCCACAGGCTTGGTGTTATTAGTCTTAGGGTTTAGGATCCAGCAATTGCTTGTTTTGGTTCAGTATCTACTGAGAAACTGATATGACACGTTTACATTGTAAGTAATGGCCTCATAAATGTGAGTTTAAAATGGTTCATTGAAAATCAACTGAATGAGGACTGTGAGCAAGGAAAAGTGCATTAAGATGAGACTCTTTCCATCAATAGGAAGGGACAGTCCTGCAACAAACGAGGGGGGTGAAGAGCAGGAGGAGGCCATGCCTGTCCCGGAGGACCTGTCTGCCAGCACTGGTCTCCAGCACAACAACCGCACTGACAAACCAGCAGGTGAGTCAGGCCAGTGTGGCCAGCACTGCCATCACCACAGCGCAAGCACTGAGCACTTAGAAGAGCTTAACCCAGACCAGAATGCATGCATGGTCAAAACCCCATTCAGATCACAAAATAGACCGAATAACATATAGAAGAAAACCAGAGCTTTAAAAAGAGGTCTGTTTAAAAATGAACTAATGCTAGTAATTCTCTCAAAAATGTATGTGACACCCCAGAGTCAAAGCAGTTTTAACAACATGCTCACAGTTTTTCTAACAACATGCTGAGCCAAACAAACTTAATAAGATATGAATACAAGCAAATTTTAAGACGTGACTGAAATGTGACCTTTAATCCACTTGCTTGTTAAAGTTTGGCTTGATGTGTGTTCACATGCAAACAAGTATGAGTTCTCTTATCTGTTAGAGAAGTGCGCTTGTGTTCTTGTCCTGTGAAAGTCTTTTACATTTTAACAGAAAGCAGATGTGTTGTACTATTAAAAAAGAGAAAACCATATAGAACAAAACATATAGAACAGGAGTGGTCATTATAATGTTAAAGTTTGTGTGAGTGGTCCACCTAACCTTACACATGGCAATGGTGTTAGCTAGAGTGCTTATGTTCTTGTTACTCCGTAATCAGACAGGAAAAAGAGACAGGAAAGACACTCAAAAATGCATCCCTAAAGCAATTAGCTCAGTGTATGGTCATGTTTCCCTCATTTCATATTTGCTTTTTGTTTTTTTGGTCAAAAAAGTATTTTATGTGATAAAAATAATACATATAAAGCACCATGACACTGCATTACACAGCTTTGTACCTGACAACGTTAGTTTCATCAAATTACACACGTAATAATGAAATATACACTAGACAATGTGACGTGGACTGTGGCACTGGCGTATGGTACTGGTCAGTTCCTTTCATTGTAGCCTAACAATGCAATTAAAATATATGATCCTAAGGCTTCTTCCCATTTGAGTGAATATTTATTAGCTGCAGACTACTGGCTGATTTATAATTATATATATTTATATGTGCCTTCTGAGCACTGGGTCAAGTGTTTTTAGGTAAAAATGGCAGAGACACTGTGTTTGCAGAGATAGAGATCTGTCAGTGTAAGAGATCTGTCTGTCGCTCAGTATGAAGCTGTCTAAACAATGGCTACGGCCATTGCATTGCATGTGAGTGTGAAGTAGGTTAACTAGACGCAAAGGCTATGATGTGTGCAGGAATGGAACTGGCTAAGCTGAAGTTAGCAGATGGCCTGTTTAAAATCTTGATGTATTTTAGTTTGGAATTTTCCCCTCCAGTAGTTCCAGATTAGCTTGGACTTAATGCACACCCCAAACACTTTGAAGCTGCGGTAATTTTAAGAGAGTGAGAGCAAAAAAAATGAGATGTCAGAGGAAACTGAAATAGGATGTGCAAGAGTTTCCTAAGAAGAACTTGCCAGAACTCAGTTTCAACACTCATGCAGGGACATAAAATGTTCAGGAGCTACACCAGGCTAGCAAGGCATCAGCACACACAGCTCTGCACCTGCACTTTTTGCCATGCTTTCACTTCAACTGCCGAGCTATTCACACAAGCACACACACACACACAAACACACACACACACACACACACAAGCACACACAAACACACACATTGCTAGGCTCACATTCTATTTTAAATTGACAACACTCTTTCTTTCATTAAGCTGCTAAGCTAGGAGCCGAGACAACATAGTATTTACAAAAAAGTTGGTTGCCACAGCTCTGGCTTTGCTCTTAATGTTATTCTTAGTCTACGGCAATACAATAGGACAATTTGTTTCTAGTCATAAGCCATCCTTAAAGACCCTGAGTCACAAGGGGCCTTGTGAGTATAAAATTTTTGATGATACTGGCAGAAAAACATTTTTTGAAGACATAGTGGTGTTTTTTCTATGTATTTGTATCTGTTGGTTTTACTTACATAGCCGGTTTTATACTGTCAGGGTACATGAATTTAACTATGCTTAGGGCCTATGTTGTTATCCATGCCGTGTTTGCAAAAACATACACTGATGAAGGACTGATGGGGGAGTGTGGCAAGTAAGACATCGCTTAGGGTCCCGCAGTGTTCTGAAACAGCCCTGCACTACATTATGATATACCGGCCATGTCACATAATGCATGTTAACAGCGCACTGCAGATGCACCAGCTAGCATATGTAGGTGGCTTGAATCAGGCGCATGGTATAATGGTTGTGAGGTCATGGAGCACATAGCAGCGGTACGTTGGAAGAGATGTGACAAAGATGCCCTGTGGGTTCCCGTGGTTACATACGTCTATGTGACTATACCACACAGAGGCTATTGATTAGTCATCTATTTTTATCAGAGTGACAGTCAGCATGAATGAACACTTATCATAGTGTTTTGTCTACCTTTAGCTGAATGGTAAGCTCGGGGTGAGCTGTTTCATTCAAGGCCAGCTAGAAAGTTCTGACATTTTGTTCAAAACTTCTAATGTGGCACAAATGAAATGTGCTTGCAGTTTGAATGTTTGAGAATCTACTTCTTTTTCTATCAGCCTTCTGGACTGGGCTGGACTTTTATCAGTCACCTCATAACTAAACTTTTGTCAGATTGAGGCTTTATTGTAAGGTGTGTATCTTGCAGGACAGACAAGATATTTGATATAGACTTTGGATAATCTTATATCTGGCTTGCGAGTGTGTGTGCGTGTGTGCGTGTGTGCGTGCATGCGTGCGTGCATATATTGCACTGTCCTTGAAGATGTAATCAGCCAGTGTGTGAGAGGATGTGACTATTATATCTTTGCAGTGCATCACTGCCTCGCAGATTAAGGCAAAAAACTTGGTAATGGAGCAGCAGCTATCTGTGCTGATGGTATACTACTGGGGTGCAGTTTTGCACACTCGATCAAGAGTGTGTGATCAAGACAGGAAGGGGAAGAGCGCCAGAATCACACCAACACATAGCAACGGCTCACTCTTCACTCAGAACACAGAGCACTTAATGATACAATGCAGTCAAAAACTGAACAAACTCTCTAAATTAATCTGTATATGTGGTTATATATGTGTATATACACATATTGTGACTCTTTATTTGTAAAAAATCACATATCTAATTTTTTTTCGTTTTTTATACTTTTTACATACATTGTTAACATCAGTTGCAAAATTGCTGTGTAAAAGTAATGTATTTGTGTTATTCAGACCAGTAGAAAAGGTTCAACTGATCTTGTTAAGTTAACTTACACTGAAAGTTGGGAATGTTTTGTCCTCTTCCATTAAGCCTCATTCATGGCAACAGTGGGAGAAGTCATAATAATGTAGAAAGGAGCAAAGCAGAGGAAGCACAGATGATGTAGCATCAGAAGGATGTTAAAAAAAACTTTCAGTGAAACTTACACAACCATTGGCCAAAAAGTTATAATAATATTAATATTATATTAAATATTTTGAGCTATTGGCACCACTGCCCCCATGACTTCTGGTGATACTCTCCATTTCGTCCATATCCGTAAGCTTTCAGATGATGAATATGGATAAAACAAATACAGAAGAAATGAATGCAAGGTACAGACAGAAGGCTCTGTCTGTATCCAAATTCTTGAAGAAACAATGTTTTGTTCTGACTGCAGTTATATATGTACACAGACCAAGTGTGCCCTATGTAAATGATCTAAGCCCTCCCTCTCTCCCAAAAAGAACATTCCAAATTAGTTTACACTTTACACATTGTTTTTACTTCTGGCTAACAAATAACTAGAAGCTAAATGCTTTGTACTACGGTGAACCCAAGAACAACAATAGCTACAGGTTTACACAGGTTATCTGTGATTCTGTGCTGAATCTACTCTGACATACTGCATATAGTGAAATGGCCCCTAGGTTTGTTTTCCAACACCATTTTTGCGCATTGTGCTGTCAATCTTGCAGGTCTGGTTGTAAAATTTTATTGGCGCAAGACATACTCCGAGCCATTGTAGTATAACTTAGCACATATACACATAATTAAGAACTTCTAATAAGTGTCAGGTGAAACCAAACTGTGAGCATGTAATTTCCTGACAATGCAGAAATGTTTAAATTGCTTCATAAAAAGTCTACATTTATCCCATTCCCATCACTAAAATAGTGCTAGTTTCTGTTAGTCTCCTTAATGACTTGCTGTATAAGTGAGTAGTTATATAATTCCAGTCGCTGACCTTTGGAGCTTGTAAAATGAATGTGTGGAGTTTATAACTGCCTGTAACAGACATTCAGGTAAGATACTGCTGTTTTAGGCAGCCCTTCAGTCATGACATGAGTTTAAATCCTGTCATGTTCTGTTAATGTTGATGTTAAAAAGTGCAGCACTGCTGTGAAATACACTGTGCTTAATTTATTAATTTGCTGTAGCTGTTAGGTAACAGTACACGTCAACATTTACACATTGAACCACTCATGGGCAGTGGTGGTGTAACAGTTAGAGAGTTGCCCCTGCGACCTAAAGTTTGTCGTTTCAAATTCTGGATGGGTATAAGTACCACTGAGGTACCTGTGAGCAATGTACTATCCCCAGGCACATCACATCAGCTGCCCACTGCTCCTACATAAATGGGTTAAATGCAAAGGTCACATTTAATTGTGGTGCACTGTGTGGTGTGTTCATGATGACAAAAAATCGCTCACTTCATATATAGTGTAGTAGGGAAGGGGCTCTAAAATGTAATGAAATGTAATAATGATTGTTTTTATTCCCTCCCATCAACTATTCTGACCAGCTGACACTAATACACAGAATTGCAGAATTAAGACAACATTCTTCTTACATTATGTGGAGGTTCTTTAAACTTTAAAAAGGTGCTTCAGACTCACGTGTAACATTTACAAAAAGGGTTCTCTAAAGGACCGTGCATTGAAGGGGTTCCTCTAAGGCATGAACTGATTTTGGAACCTTTATTTGTAAGAGTGTTTAATTGCTAAAGCTTTATGTAAAGCAAAGAGACGTTGGGTTTTATCCCTCTTGTGGAATGGCAAAACGCTGAGACGTTCCTGCAGCCCTCAATACGAGCCTGACTTTAAGTGTTATTTCTTTTTTAATGTGCACAAATGCAATCGCTCAAGCGATCACTCGACTTTCGTGCCACTGCCATTTTAATGGCAAACCCTTTGAAGTTCCTGAAAATGCAAAAGAAGCAGGGCCTTCTTTCCTTCTTATCAAGTCTCACATGTATGCGCATACACACACACACACACACACACACATACATACATACATTCACACTGAGCAGCATCGTGGTTAGTGTGTGGTGCCACAGCAACGAGTGCAGCACTATTTTCAGTTTGAGCATACACAACATAAGCAGCCCTCTGAGAGGAACATAGCTGACACCCAATTACACACACACACATACACACGCACTCATCGTCTGCATCGTCAAGCCTATCCCACCATCAGTTAATACACTTTGGTATATTTTAAAAGAAGTTTCAGAGTGAGTGTAACACCACTCTGTGCTCTTCTGTAGAATGCAAGGTTAAGACTGTGTCTGACAGGAACCGCCGTCAGGGTGTAAGCAGGATGAAATGAGATCTCATGTCATCAGAATTGTTCTACTCTACAGTAGTGTAGCGCTCTTTGTTTGTCCTTGCCTGTGGCTTTTGAAACCTGCTTCCCAAAAAGGGTAAATTAGGATGTGTGACAAACATTATATAAAGTAAAAGCTCCTCTTCCCATCCCCAGTTTAGTCACAACTTCCCCAAATCCATGAGAGACTTTAGCACACCAGCACGACTAGTTCCCTCTGCCAAGCTTGGGTCACATATCTCTGGACAGATCACACGGCAGCACATGCACAGGGACTGTAATTAGTTACAAGTGTGTGTACAGGATGTACTAAAGGCATTTAGTCATTAATTAAGGAAATAAAAATATAAAAAATAGCTTTCTTTGGCATATCTTAGGTGAAAACGCATAGCCTCAACTTCTTAACGAGATCCTAAATGAAACTCTGTAATAGTGGGAGAGTAGGAGAAATGCAAGTTTGATTGGTGTTTAAAATTCTAATTAAAAACATAAACATATTTCTGTAAAGTCACATTTATTAAAGTATTATGCCACACGATTGTGTGTGATACAATGAGTGTTAAAGGATGTTGTTATTCAGTAATTACATGGAGAACAAAATGAGGAACGTTATTTCTAAGTTAAACATGGAAGAGTTTAATAAATTTGCTGTAAATATTTAAGGAACAGACCTATCTGTTTTACTTTTTGCTTACTTACATTTGAAATTGACTCGTTATTTTACTCGTTTTTCTTTTTCTTATAAACCCTAAAGATTCAGCTTTCCTGGTTTCCAGCATCTTCTGGTGTAAAGAACTTTAAGATTATGTAACTATAATGACAAATGCCTGTGTAAATAAAGATTATTATTATTTTTATGACGCTACAGAGGAACCTTTTCTCAGGAGAGAATGCTGGTCAGCAGTTGTGTCTCACTGTCTCTCATGGAATGAGTTGCATTTTGCTATCCGTTTAGTGAGCTCACACATTTTCAGCTTTGGGCTTACACTGACTCAACTTCCTTTTGGTCGTATAATGAGCTATTCCGTTTCAGTGACTCTCCCAAAGTGGTTTGCCACCTTTTGTAGTGAAGAATAGACTCACATTTTACACATTAATCCAGTATAAAAAAAATAGATATAAATATATTTATAAAAACATTTTTCAGAATAATAAATGTTATTTGTGCATATTGAACAATGAATTTCATTAGACAATGAAATGGCAAACATTTGTACACGTTCTCCACATAAATCATGTGACATAGCTGCTGATCCCTGTAGTTTACATAAAAAAAACCTTTGTGTCCCACAGAAACACTTGTTTCAGTTGCACTGCTTCACAATTCCCTGTCTGTGCTTCCCTTTCTGTCACTTCTCCATAATTCTTGGTCTTTTTTTCGGTTGGGCTGGCTCTGTTATTGAAGCTTCCCCTTTCCTCCTAGATTCCTATATTTCATTATTTCCACTTCTTCCTCTTCACTCTGTACAAACTGAGGTGAAGGCATGGGGAAATCAAACATGGCACCACAACATGTTAACCACAGGACACAAACTCCATGAGAACCGTTTTAGCAAAGGAAAAGCTGCAATAAAATGTCATCCTCAATCACCTATGCTTGTTTTTTTGGCAGGGTGTTTTGTAATTGAAATGAACTGATATACAGATTGTATGAAAGTTTTTTAAAAGGGCAGTGGTCATAAAATCCTCCTAATTCGTAGAAGCCGTCTTAAGGTTTCTGGGAAAGTCACTTAAGGTCTTTTGTTCTCAGCTAACAGCTCATTACCTCGTCTTCGTGTTTCAAAATGTTATTAGAACTATAGACTGTTTTCAGAAATGGCCTCATAGCCTCGCATCTCTGTAGCTTTGCCTGTGTGAGTGCTTGTGTGTGTGTGTGTGTGTGTGTGTGTATTTACCACGGTTTGTTGGTCTGGTTTACACCGCTGCACTCCTCAGTTTCACAGAGCTTCCTGTGTCTCTGTTTCCTGTTTATCAGTCATTTGTTTCAGAGAAGTGTGATGGTGAGAGAGATGGTGTATGGAGTTTGAATTTCCCAATTCCTGAGTGAGCAAAGTCATACAGGAGTTTACTGTTTCACTACTGAAAACAGAGTGGTGGTTTGTTTAGTGCTGAGAGATGTAATACGTTTTTTTTTTCTTCTTTTAATCCAGTTTCATTTTCCACACACTACTCAGTCAGAATTTACAATATTCCCTTTGTTAAATATCTTTGCTTTGGAGGTTCTTTCTGTAACTTGTGCTGTGTTGAGCAGGTGAAAGTCATAACATTACATAGGATCTGTGGAGCACATTAACTTCAATAGCATTAGCAGTGTATGAGCATTGTTAATAGCATGAATTTCCCATTATGTAGAGATGTTATCAGTGTAAGAAAAAGCTAGGTTGATGTTTTTTTTTAGTGTTGTGTCTTCCCGTGTTAGTCTACCTAAGGTTTAAGCTCATGCTGTAACTCTTCAGGGAAAATTCCATTCACAGCACAGTCCTAGTTTTAAGGTATAGGGAAGTACCAGGTACAGATGTCATTTCCTCTCAGATAGTCCTTCTCCCCTTACTATTTCAGCATAGAAAAAACTGACTATAAGCCTAAGGCTCCTGCCCTATAGGCATAAAAAATAGAGAATGCTCAGTTGTTGTAGTTCTGTGGTAGATGAAAGTGTCAGCTACACAGCTACAGCCATAGTCAGGGTGACCATCCAGCCTGCCGTTTCACTAAACGGGCCCACTGCCCTCTTTTTCCAGCCTGCAATATAAAAGTTGAGGCTCGGAGTGACGAGGAGAACGGGCTGGCCGCTGAGATGAATGGAGAGGAGGAGGAGTGTGTTGCCGAGGACTTGCGCATGCTCGATGGCTCGGGGGCCAAAGTGAACGGCTCCCACGCAGGCCCCGACAGCAAGCCAGCGGGCGCCTACCCCACGGCCGGGGGCATCCGCCTCCCCAACGGGAAGCTCAAGTGCGATATCTGTGGAATAGTGTGCATTGGGCCCAATGTGCTGATGGTGCACAAGCGAAGCCACACTGGTAAGCACAACCGCCATCTACTCTTCCCTCCCTTTACTGTCACCCCACACCTATAGCACAGAAGAGCTGACAGCGTGCAGGGCTGGTGTAGGGATGTGCACAACATGCAAGACGAGAGCAGGTGCAGAGGCAGAGCAGCTGAGGCCAGGCTGATGAGGCAGAGTGCAGTAGTCTATAACAACTTTTATGGTTTCATTTCTTAGCAGGAGCCACAGTACATTTTAAAAGTGCAACCACCCCCCACCCCCCCACCCCCCACCCCAAGTCCTACATTTGGCTTTGGCATTTAGACGACAAGCGGAAGGAAGTGTTAACACCTAACTGACTGAAGTGTACCAGTGTTACTGTGATGAGCATAAGTGTAGTTAAATAAGCTTTGGACCACTCCACAGCATTAGCAACATAAATAGCGTTAGCATTACCTTACGCAGAAGGCCCAAAGGTTAGCACCTTAACCCTCTGAAGTGTAGTAAATGCTAGTTTTCTGTTTTGAGTGCGGTGTCTTCCTGTGCTAGTTTATCTAAGCAATGTCTGAAAAGAAAATAAAGGAAAATAATCTGTTTATCTAAATTGCAGTTGAGGGCAACAGCAACAGTTAGGTTGGAAGTAACCTCTACTAAATTAAAACGTTCAAAATATTTAATTTCTCTCTCTCACTTTCTCTCTCTCTCTCTACTTCTCACTCTCTCTCCCTCACCCAAGATTGATATTCCATTGTAATGAGCCCAAACCAGTGGTGGAGAACATTTTTCAAAAAGGCACTTAACTTCCGCGCATGAGGAGCTAATGAAACCCAAAATGGAAGAAAGGAACAGAGGCCTAATGCAAATGCGAAAAGAGCCCACAATAAAAGATATAATGAAGTGCTTCCTATTTAAATATAAATATTGGCTGGTGAGACTGTTCTCCTAAAATGCTTTTTTAATGAGTTTCTCTTTTTTCCGTCGTAGTTTTGCTGCTTCACTGGTGACTCTTATTTTATAGGGCTTTTGTAGAGGGGCTCGTATTAAAGCGCCTCTCCGAGAAATGCCAGAACACGCGGGCTGCCGGGATATTGGTTTATTCCAGAGGCGCTGATCAGGAAGACTGGCTCTCAAACACAAAGTGTTTCCTTCGCTTTATTTAAATGAGCGCCGCATTTGCATTGTGATGGGCCGCTCTTATTTTAGAGCCGAAGAAGAGGAAAAAATGAGATTTTCAGATCAAATTGACCCAGGCAGTGGTGCATTACGAAACTGGCAGGCCGAGGCTGAAAAGCCTGTTGTTGGATGAGAGCGCGAGCCGAGCGCGGGGGGCACGAGGAGGAGAGAGAGAAGGGGGTGGAGGGACGGAGGGAGGGAGAGAGAGAGACTGACTGACTGACTGGTGGTGGTGGGTGGTGGGGGGCGCCTGGCTCTCGCAGCTCCGCTCGTGCAGCGCTCCCGCTGTAACAGCGCTGTAGGCCAGTGACCCCCGCTCACTGTGTAATAGTGCTGCTATAGAGCAGTGTCACTAGCACTCAGCGCTGATCCATGTAGTGCAAATGAGTTACATGTGGCGGTGCGCACATCTCAGTGCGGTAGAATTACAGGTGGTAGCAGTGCTGTCAGTGAGCTCAGGACATACACTGCTCCCTTCCATGTACACTTCCGGATGGCTGTTCCATTTAATTATAATAATGATAATAATGAGAACAGTCAAAGTACTACCATTATTATTATTATTATTATTATTATTATGTCAATGATTATTATTATTATTATGGTTGTTATTAATTACTCTAAAAGATGTAAACCTCATATAGAATTCGATTTCTCCTTAAGAACTAAAGTCTGATGAAAACAAATGAAAACCAGAATGAATACTACTGAAATAAAATAGAATATCAGAATTAAATAGATGAAAAAAGCTAAAAGCTACATAATTAAGACATTCATAATAAACAGAAAACATTGTATTTAGTTTTTTAAAATACTGTGAATAAATGTAATAAAATAATGCCACCAGTGCAGAGAACATGGTCTACTAATGTAAAACAGTGTCTTCTGATTAACCTTGTTGTGTTTTTCCCTCAGGTGAAAGACCCTTTCAGTGCAGCCAGTGTGGTGCCTCCTTCACTCAGAAGGGAAATCTGCTACGGCACATCAAACTCCATTCTGGAGAGAAACCCTTCAAATGTCACCTATGTAATTACGCATGTCGCCGCAGAGACGCCCTCACCGGACACCTTCGCACTCACTCAGGTGATTCACAGTGCTCCTGATCAAACATATCCTGTTAAAAACTGCACTAAGACCTGTAACAGGCACATATAAGATACCAGATCTGTTTTTGGACCAGTATATAATCCAAATAATGATCACTTTTGTGGAAAAAGAAATAAAATTTATAAATAACAATGCTTTTTAAATCTAAAGAAATTGTACTTAAATGTTTGTTGAAATAAGTCAGTCTCATCAACTTTATCAGGCCTTTGTTTTTCTTTAAACTTTGTTTTTTCTTTTGAACCCGCAGTTGGAAAGCCCCACAAATGTGCTTACTGTGGCCGCAGCTACAAGCAGCGAAGCTCGCTAGAAGAGCACAAGGAGCGATGTCACAACTACCTGCAGTGCATGGGCCTCCAGAACAGCATCTACAGCGCAGGTCAGTGTAGGCCAGCACACAGACACTCTCACCCCCTCTCATGGACGCAGAGGCACACTAACCTAATCAAACAAAATCCATCACAGAGATTAGTTGTATGCATACAAGGTAGTTGCAACCGACCCAGAGTTTACTACTAGATTATTCTGTAAAAACAATTCATGTACATTAGTTGGTCCTGTGCTTTGAGTCTGGTGGCAGGTTTGTCTTTGTTTAATTGGATGTGTAGTTATTAAAAAATTTCAGATTGCAACAGGAACATTGGTAAGAGATGTAACTTGCCAGAGAGGATTTACTGCATCATGTCACTAAGAAGACTGTAAGCAACAAACCTTAGATTTTGAATACAGAGTATGAAAAGACAGTGAGAGGCAGAAACTTGAGAAAGTGATTTTAGTAAAAAACAAAATAAAAAGACATATTATTATAAGAAACATTGAGCAGATTATCTCTGCCAGCCAGGTGTATTTGTGTATTTTCATCTTATACTTGGTTTCTCTGTCTTGCTTTTTATAGTGAAGGAAGAGAACAGCCAGAGTGAGCAGAGGGAAGACATAAACCTGGCTGCATCTGAGAGAGCCTTGGTGCTAGACAGAATAGCTAACAATGTAGCTAAGCGTAAGAGCTCTATGCCACAGAAGTTTGTGGGTAAGAGTTGCAGTCTGCTTTCTTTATGTTTAAAGGAAGTTGGCTTATTTCTCAAAGTGAGGATAGCCATACTGCATGAAATCTGTGTTCACAAAGATACCCCGAGTGCATATGAGGCACATGCTTAAGGTAGTAGAAGTTCATGCACTGTAATAAGTAAGTGTCTATTATACACTGCCGATCAACAGTTTAAAATGACTAGATGCAAATGCACTGAATGTGGTGTATTTACAGCTGCATATATAAAAAGAAATCAGTTTGTTGCAAATATTCTGTTGGTTTAAAAAAATTGTTGTAAGTTGGAAATTTTTGTTTAAATATTTAATGAGGACTGGAGATGTACATGATTGCAAAATAACTGAAAAGGCTTAACAGCATTAAGAATGAACTTGCAATAAGATTCTTTTCCAGAATGCCTCATATTAGTATAGCAGTGGCCAAATCTCACTGAGCAAATAGGGATTCATAGTAATTCCAATATTAATCATATTTGCTGTATGAAAACACCAGTTTACCGATTGTGTCTGGTTTATAACAACGCAGTCTACACTGTATTAGTTATTACTAACATCTACTAACATTAAATTGACATTATTAACACAAATTAACCTAAACAATTAAACAGAAGATCATTTTTATGTGTTAATTTAAAAAAGGTTTTGATATATTTTCTTTGTAAGTTTTTAATTACTGCATATTTGTGTTCTTTACTGACAGTCATTAAATAATTCCTAATACATTATAGAAAATGCATTTTATTTTGTATTCTAAATAGTGACATTTTTAATTAACATTTTATACAAAATGCTCACAGACAAAATTGTGGATGTCCTTTTGAAATAGCTGTTCATTTGCTGAATTTCTTTAACACAGTAAGAAAAATATAACACATAATATCTGTGTTTTGTTTTATTCCATGGACTAAAATTAGCAGGAAAATACATATTTTGGTCCTGGCTGAGGATGTGTTAATTTATTTTCACTTAGAAAATAATTTAAAAAACTTATCTGGGAATGTTAAAAGATTTCAATATGACTGTATATATTGTCATGTAAAAATGTATCTCATTATTTTTATTTATTATATATTTTATTCCTCCAACACTGCAAATGCCCCCCTGTGGAAACATGTATTGATGAATGGGCCAAAAAAATGCTTCAAAATGTTACAAATGTTTTTCCATTCTCCTGTAAAAGTATAATTCTGGAGATACATATATGTTACATTTTATATATAAGGCACTTGAGGATAAACAGGATATAATAATATACTTTAAAATCTTTTTTTAATTTACTGAAAAGATTGTCATTCATTGAAAATTCATTCATTGTTTTCTCTCTGTCTCTCTCTCAGAGAAGCGTTTTGCTGACCTTCCATTTGAAAGTGGCTCAGGGGAGATGATGCAGCCTCATGTGATCGACCAGGCCATAAACAGTGCCATAAACTACTTGGGGGCCGAGTCTCTGCGGCCTCTGGTGCAGACTCCACCCGGCTCTGGCACGGACATGGTCAGTCCCATCTACAACCTGCACAAGTCACAGCCAGCCGAGGGCAATGGCCTGTCAGCTAAAGACAGTGCTGCTGAAAACCTGCTGCTGCTGTCCAAGTCCAAGTCAGCGTCCAGTGAAAAAGATGGCTCCCCTAGCCCCAGCGGCCAGGACTCCACCGACACTGAAAGCAACAACGAGGAGCGGGCCGGAGCTGGGGGAGGGGGACCAACAGCATCAGCCTCCGCTGCAGCTGGAGGCCTCATCTATCTGACCAATCATATGGCCCCGGGTGTGCGTAATGGAGGCCTGCCACTGGTGAAGGAGGAACAACAGAGGCACTATGAGGCGCTGCGGGTGGCGGGCATGGAGCTGGGCATGGGAGTGACCAACGAGGGCTTTAAGGTGCTGACTGCGGAGGGTGAGGAGGTCAGGGCATACCGTTGTGTCCACTGCAGGGTGCTCTTCCTGGACCATGTCATGTACACCATTCACATGGGCTGCCATGGCTTCAGAGACCCCTTCGAGTGCAACCTGTGTGGCTACCGCAGTCAGGACCGCTATGAGTTTTCCTCACACATCACGCGTGGAGAACACCGCTACTGATCATGCACACACATGTGTATACACACACACACACACACACACAGACATTAATATAAAGACATACACACAGTCATTCTTAATTGGAAAAGGTTTGAACACTGTATGCATGTTGAAAGGTTTAATTGGACATTTTATTATGTTACACACTGATTAACACAGACAGATGTAAATATAATTCACGGTCTCATCTATTTTTCTACAATTGTGTGAATTACCAGTAAGTGTCAGCAGATATTTGTGAAAAAATAAAATACTTTCCAAACACTGGGGATGAAAATAAAGTAGACAAATGAATAGATCAATGTTTTGAAGACAAATATCCAAATAAATTCTTTTTGGAGTGAAAATACATACCTAAAATGAATCTCTGTCTCAAGAAAATCTTGCATGACCAAATAAGCAACTATGTATTCCTCACTAGTTTCATAGACATGACATTTTTCTAAACTTTCACAATACAGTGTTAAACGAAAGATATATTGGAACAATGATTGTATGACTTTTTCATCAGCAGTGTTGCAGCCTCTCAGACATAGGACTGTAATCTTCCTATCTGTGTAATTATGAGCAGAGGGTTTTTTTCCCCACTGTATTTCTTTTTTTATCTCCTTGTGTTTTTTATTATTGTTATTTAACTGTAGATTTTGACAGTATTTTACACATCAATGCCTAAGAAAATACATGCTTTCAAAATATCAATAAAGATATTTTACATTTGTTCAACATCTACCACAGTGGAAGCCTTTGAATTATTATTACTTATTTCAATCAAGGTCTATATTAGACAGTGATTAATTAGTTGAAATGGATTTATCATATTACAGTGAACCAAGGAAATGTTTCAGTTTAAGGAATTCAAACTTGCAATTTTTTTTTCTTGTAAATAATTGACCTAAAATGTCTATCCCAGGGTTGATAGACATTTTAGGTCAATTATTTACAAGAAAAAAAAAACTGCAAGTTTGAATTCCTTAAACTGAAACATGTAGCTGCCAACCGTCAGTGAAAAACACTTGTAGGAAGAGAAATGATTGACACCCATATGAACGGAAATAAATAAATTTAAGATTGAAAGTTAAAAAAAAATACAGATCAAACAATAATAGGGGTAATGAGAAAGCAGCCATAACACTGGCATAATACCTTAAGTAAAATGTTTTAAAAGAAAAGTTATAAGATTAATTTTGGAATTCTCCAAACCTGGACATCAGCTCGGGATGAATTCTTACGAGGGAAAAGTGGCACTAAGGGCACAGAGGCCAAGCCACCAAATGTGTAATAAAATCTATGTGACAGTGTTTTAGGACAAACTAGACCCAGCTGGAATGTGGCCCTTACATTAGGCATATGTATAAGATAAACCTGCTTTGCCTATATCAAACATCAGACTGAGATAGAGCACTGGCTGCTTGGTGAGGAACTGGTGCAGTGGCACCATGCAGAAACACACACACATCCAGATGGCTCCTGTGTGATTGGGCGGAAACGGGAAGCAGCTGTAGCCAGTACGGAGTCCCCACGCTTCAGTGGGACCTAACGGTGGAGACAGTGCATTTGCATGAGAGGGATAATCTGGCCAGCACCCACCCACCAGCCCTCCCCACCAGCCTCTATCCAAAATCTCACTTCTCCTTTCTAGGCAAAGTAATACAAGGCATACCAGTCTTTTTATTGACCCCACCCACTTCAGCTACAAATGATGGCAAAAACCTGACCTATGCTTGTTGGGCAGCGAAGATTTTGCTGGTCAATAATCTGATTACAATATATGAGCAACATATAAATAAAAGTCTTAAAATAAAGATTCCTGAAGAACTATTGGCTTGGACATACAATTCTAAGAAAAGCCTTCCATTTGTATAGAAGCGTATTATGCGAAGGGCCTTTAAGCTGTGGAAGGGATCTTTACAGACTCACCATTTACAAAGAATCTTTATGGAACATTATCCTGTGGCATTGCTCTGTAGAACCCCTTTCTGGTGTTTTGGATATAAATGTTCAAGTGAGCTATCGATCATGTTATGCTTTATGCAGTGCAGTTAAGATATGGATAAAAATTAGAGCTAGTGGGAGGAAAAGTTTGTGCATCTCCAGAGGAATTCTGGATGTCTTGTTCTCTCAGTCCAGTTGAGGGCTGCCCCTGCTTTTCTGACAGCTTTCCATCAGTCCTCAGGGATGTGCTCACTACTTGCACTGCTGGCTAGTTTTACAAAGTTCCAACACTGTAGCCAACCACACGATCTTAAAATATTCATTAACCGACTTGACAAAAAAAGATGAAAAATAAATGAAACCCTTTTTTCATGAGCTTCCAGTTTTTCTAAGATTGTTTCATGAAAATTACATGAGTGGTTCATTTCAAGTGAGCACAATCTATAATCAGTGTTGCTGTGTCTGGCAAAAGCAATTCACAAGTTTACAGATGAGCTATACTTTTTTCCATCTCAACCCTAAAAGATATTAGGGCTGAGATGGAAGATAAATTTAAGTTGATTTTTTCACAAACAAAGATACACAATTCAGAAAAAATGCTACCCAATTCATTCTGATTCCATACATTTCTGCACAGACTGGCAGATATTTAGAGAAGGCACATAAACTCAGCAAACATAAAACTATACTTCAATTATATTAAATGTATATCTTTTACATGTAGATGTAACATACTGACAATGTAGTTTGATTGCTCTGTAAAAAATGATTGTTTATATAAATCTAAGCAGATACAGACAGCGGTAATCACACATTCACTGCAAAATTCAATAAACCAGTAGCTTTGGATCCGCAATTAAACACGTCGCTTAGATACAAATACCTGCTCCAACTGAATGTGGTGATAAAGTCAGGAATGCCTACATACTTGGCTAACAAATGTGCCCATTAGCTAAACCATTCTCTGCAGCAACATTATGGCAATGTAAGCGAAGAGACACAAAAATGATATTAAGGTAGTTTTAATTCTCATGTTACATAAAGTGCTATATCAGTGAAGCTGAATGTTTTAGCAACCTAAGGAAAGTCATCAGTGGTTTATCAGTGGCTACATCCGAGATGCCGAACGGCAATACAGGCGTGTGGACCCTGAGTATTACCAAACACAATTTTTAAAAAACAAATACAGAAATAAATAATAAAAATGTTAAATTCATGTGATTAGAGCTGCTTTGTGGTTTGGCATGGGTCATGGTCCCCCCATCACTGGACCAGCAAACTCTATTTCTTGAACCATCTGTAGCCACAAAAGAGCATGAGCACTCTTCTCAGCCTTACACTTACACCCACTTATATCATGAATCATCACTTAATGAGTATTTCCATATTCTGGATTCTGTTTAAATACAAATGACATAATCCCTGCGGGCACTTCCATTTGTAAACCCTTGTATCACATATTTGTTCCAAGAGCAAACATAAATCCCCAGGATTTCACTCAGAGCAGCCTATTTCTGAGCAGTGGTTGATTTTATTAAAAGAATGTATGTCAGTTTCTGTTAAGAGATAAGGAGATAAATGGAAAATTCAACAGTTTTGCAACACCCTGACAAACTGCACAATGAGAGAAATATCTGGACTTCTGAATGTTTCATGATTTAAAAAAACCTGAAACTGTTGAACTGAAGATTTAGCCTTTAACCTTATAGTGAGACATAATCTGGGTATTCTGATCTGAATTTAAAATGTAATGTTAAGTTTAATGAATTAATAACATTTCTAAATAAAAACTGATTCTTGAAATTAATCAAATCGAACAAAAGTAACTGGTGTCTACTACTCGCACTTAACCTCTCCAGTATACCAGCTTTTATTTGAGCTAATTTCATCTGGCAGAGGCTTGGACCAGGTGACTTGTGAGTCAAAAACAACTTGCCCAAAAATGTTTTTGTCTGGTCGACACATGGCTGACAAGTAATTGGCCAGAATCTTCAGTACAGTGGAAACTCTTCAACTTGTTTACAATTACGATTCAAAAATATCTAACCATTTACTTGCCAGTAAGTATGTTTTAAGCAATTAGCAAAATGCAAATGAGCATAAATACAATACAATTTAACAGCTTTTTAGTTAGTAGAATACAGGTTTTGCAGCTATTGCACATATATATTTTAACGGCGTGAGCAGCACCTGATGTAATGACAGACTGGTCTTGAATCATGACTAACTGAGCAAAAATGAGAGGCTTGAAAAAGGTTAAGCTAACAAACTGACATCAAATCATAAATGTATTATGTTCATATTTATTGTAAGTGTTTTGTTTTCGTGTTTTAACACAAATGCTTATGGCCCAGATAAATGAATCTACCTATCATTTTCTCACTTTTGCACTGTATTGTGTGTAACGTTAACTCTCTGACTAAAAGGGGGAAATTCTGATGCAGTACTACATCACAGTAAAGGATGAATAACAAGCCCCACTTTGCTCACCCACAAGGAATTCTGATCAAAGTTATTACTCACACAGAAAGTTTGAACCAATCATTCAAGAAAAAGTCTGAGCCTGTGACCAATCAGGAAACTAATTTGCACACAGTCCACTGTAGCAACCGAAGAACTTGATTATTGTGTCCTATTAACTGTCCGAGACATCTTCAAAACTGCTTTGGCAAATGTCAATAAGTTAACAGGCACTACAACAGCCTAGAACATCTAAAGAGCCTCTACGAGCAATTCCCACTAGGGATGAATGATTTGGGGGAATTATCTAATTGTGTGTGTGTGTGTGTTTTTAAATATTATTGTGATAGGAATTTTAAGGCCCTTTTTGGACGACATATAATGTGCCAGGGAGCCACGTCTAAAGCTCTGCATGGTAAGATTTCATTATTATCATACTCCACAAATTTTGGATAATATAGGATACAATTAAAATTGCAGCCCTTGGGATATAAAAATTACACTTTTTGAAATTGTGATGTTGATATAAATACAATTAATTGTTCAGTCCCAGTTCCCACCACAACCATCACTCAGCAGAACCACTGTAGTAAAACCACATATCACAAGCATAAATCAGTCAGTGTTTTTTTTTGTTTTTTTTTTACAGTTTTCTACACCAACACACCATAGCCACTTAATCAGGTGTCACCACTTGCTTTCAGGTATGTTAGTGTCAGCAGAGATGGATGTTGCTTTTCAGGGGCCTAAAGAAAAGTTATAACTGGGGCACAATAGATATTTTTGATATATATTTTTATGTGAATAAATATCCCTGTAGAGATTCTTATTGTGGTCATTCTAGCCTTAATTTTGTAATGATTATGTTGGTCAGTCAGCATTACTGGTCAAAGGGCTGGGTAACGTTCAGATTACCACCTCATGTAGAGTCCGTTATTGTGAGCAAACACTAGCAGTAGCTGTTGCAGAAGAAGTTGTCAAATGGCCAAGAAATTAACTCCAGTATCTACTCGTCAGACTTTTCAGAGTTTTCTTTCATTTGTCGATCCCACTACAACTGCTAGGGGTTCTATCTATGTGGTGTCAAAAAAATTTTAAACTATTGTTTGTCAGCCAGTGTCTCCCAACCCCGACCCTAGAGGCCCCTTGCTCTGCACATTTTCATGTTTTCACACAACACACCTGATTCACTTAAGCCTTACAGAGCTGAAGTGGGGTGTTAAAGCTGGAGATGCAATACAATACACAGGGCAGGGAGCCTTTGGGATCAGTTGTTGGGAAACACTGTTCTACAGCAAATGCACAGAGTAAAGAAGAGGAATTCAAAGAATCATTAAAATCATCCTCACATCCCAACCTTGATATAAAATCATTTTTCTCCGATTTCCCCAATGCAGTCCCAGACCACATGGCAGCAGCCAGAACAGGAAGAGCATTGCAAGAGTTAGACTGTGGGTAACTCTTATCATGAAAACAAAATGCCTGCAACATTGCCCAATTTCCCCTGCCAGATCCCCATACAAAGACAGCAGAAGAGGAGAGCTAGCACTGAACTGAACAACTAGTGTAAAATGAAAACTGCTGAAGTATCAGTGCACAAAATAACTCACAGTAACTAAGGGAATATGAGAGGTAGTAAGGTCAACACATATTTAGTAACCTCTCTTCTTTGGATAATTCATTCAAAAGGAAACAACACAGAATCCCTGGTTCCCTTTTAACATGAACTTGGCACATTTCCTCTATATTACTGGGAAAATGTTGCAGCTCCGTTTAATGTTACAAGAATAGAAATATACAAGTAATTTTCACACATTTTGCTGCACCCTCTCAGTGGCCTTTTAGAGCTTACATCAGCAGTCTAGAACAATGTAGATTTAGGCCATTTAAAACTGATGAGTCGAGGTACTTGTTCTACAACACAGGAAAAAGTTTTAGAGGTTCCCCCAGCAAACGCTCACTTTACACATACAATGTTAGTGTTTATTTCCCCTTGATGCCCTCTTAGGTTTACTGCAGTTGTCATTTCATCTTTACATGACCATTTGCCAGCTGTGCATTATACTTTTGAATGAAACACAGTGGTTTTGTTACTTTGTCTGTAAGGCTGATATATGTAAATGGAATCCATTCTGACTGAATACATTGTTTTGCAGCTAGCTCAAAAAGCAGCACAGACTAGAAAACTAACATCGCAACAAATGGGCTAAACAGCTGTAGGCTGAATCTATGGAATTTTACTGGCTTTCATGCAATCACAAAAAACAAACTGTAAATATCTGGCTGCTTTTGCAGCGTAGTTTCCACATATGGACAGTGTGAACTGGGAAGTAACGGATACATTTTGAAACTTTTCAAGCGCTTACATTATACATAAAGCTTTTTTTTAAGTTAGGAAATGTCAATTTACAATCAAATTAAAAAATTCCGGTCTAACCTTAAATTATTCCACTGTCTTCAGTTTTATGGGTGTGACTACGTAAGTTCTACATAAAATGCAATGAGTTTTCTAATACTTGTGCCTTATTAAGAAAAAAAGCTTTTTTTTAAAAAAAAAATCTGACTCATTAACCAACTGATCTCAAGCAAACTACTGAGGGAAAAATAAACAAGAAGAAAGAATCCAGCTAGTTAATCAAAACTGCACAGATCCAAGTGTCAAACAAAATACTGTAAAATGTGAAAAGTAATGTCAAAAACACTTTAAGAAATATTTAAGAAAAACCTTTATTTACTTTCAAGCATGTTACAGCACAGACATATGAAAACTGTGATGGGTCACAGAGAAAAACATAACTGAACAATAAAAGACATTTCTGAAGAAGTCACTTGTTAAGTTCACAGTTATGAATGTAGATACAGAATGTAGTCATCGCTCCACATTACCTTCACAAACATTACACCAAACTGAGCTACACAACGTGAGGCTTAGTGGTTATCGACCACAGCCAAATGTCTTGTTCCACTCCTCATAGAGCTCAAGGTCTTTAGGAGACACACTGGGACGTACAGTCTTAAGAGCTTCCTGGAAGTCTCCGTGGAGTATAGGACGCACCTGCTCAGGTGTGATGGTGGCAATGTCACTGAGCTGGATGCTTCGGATTGGGCCGAGTGCAGCCTCACGGCAGAGTTGGGTCATATCGGCCCCCGAAAATCCCTCTGTGCCTGAGACCACTTTCTCAAGCTCCTCAGCCCCTAGCTGGTTCTTCTCCTGTGACATTAGATTGGTCACTATTTGCCTACGAGCATCAGACTCTGGAAGCGGAATGTAAAGTCTTTTGACAAGTCGACGGCGGGCAGCTTCATCAATCTCCTGTGGCCGATTGGTGGCTCCCACCACCAGAATACGATCCTCTGAGGAGGTGGCGGCTCCATCGAGCTGGACAAGGAACTCGGTTTTAATCCGGCGAGATGAGTCATGTTCTCCATCCGTGCGCTGAGAAAGCAAGGAGTCAATCTCATCAATAAAAATGACTGCTGGCTGATGGCATCGGGCAATAGCAAAAAGTGCTCTCACCATCTTCTCGCCCTCCCCCACCCACTTAGATGTGAGCGAAGAGGCACTGATGCTAAAGAACGTAGCTCCAGACTGGCAGGCTATGCATTTGCCTATGAGTGTTTTCCCTGTACCTGGAGGGCCAAACAGGAGGATACCTTTAGGAGGACCTCTGAGACCAGTAAAAATATCTGGCCTCAGCATTGGCCACACTACAATCTCTTTTATGGTGGCTTTGGCAAACTCAAGGCCAGCAATGTCATCCCAAACCACGGGTGGACCATGGTCCATAATTTCACTCATAATCAGTTCAATTATCTTGGGCTCAAAGTTCTTTAGTCGCTCATCAATGGGCTGAGTGTCTTGTGGTGTGTCATCCCTTGTGCTGCCTTCCTCCTCTTGCCTTGGCATTGGTGATACAAACTTTGAGTTGGCCCCCCGTGAGCGGTTTGCACCAAGGCATTTTTTAGTTATAGTGCCCACATTAGCTGATGAGCCCCGCTGGCCCGAATTTGAATGTTTTTTCTGCTGGTCAACAACAAGCTGCTCGCGTGCTGTTTTAAAGTTCGTTCCAGGACCTTCCTCCCTTCTCCATCCACTGCCTCGAGGTTCTTGCCCTCCTTGGTATGGAAATGAGCCTCTGTTGCTTTCAGTTCCTGAATCATAGAAGTTCTTTCTCTTAGACAGATTTGTAGAGGAGAAGAAAACAGGTTGGTTGTTGTTTGCACTGGACGTGCCAGAGTTACCAATACTGGACTGTGGAAATGAGCTGGTGCTGATAGGGGAATTATGAGAATTATTATTAAAGAGCAGTGTGACCCCTGCTTGACCTCTTGGGGCATTATGGGCTAAAGGAAAGCCAGTAGGTACTCCCTCTTTGCCTCTGGCTCTCTCTGACGCACTACTAGCAAAGTTGCTCACTGCACCTACCAGCTCAGTATTGGGAAGACACACAGGCAAGGGCAAGTGATGCTCTGATTTCAATCCACTGGCAGAACCAGGTTCAGCACAGCCCTGACTCGTGCTGACCTCTCTACCAACGGTGATGTCAACATCAGCTTGATCCACAGGGAATTCTGCCCCAGCCTGCAACATCCTCTGTACGCACGGCAGGCTGAACACATTTTCAGTCGTTAGGGATGACTCCCATTTGTCACTGTGGTTTTTCTGATTGCGGGCCAGATGAAGGGCACTGTCAGCGTAGTTGTTGAGTCCTGTGCGCTGGTTGTCTGAGTCCAGAACTGAAGCATAGCGCTCGGAATAGGTCCTGAGCAGGCTGGCAGCTCCGGCCGGAGAGAGCTCGGCACTCGCCCATGCATACTGAATGGACAGGATGTGTGCCCGATAAGCATCGGCCGTCTGTTCAGGTGTGTATGTGCCAGATGAAATGTCAAAGGACCTTCTCTGCCACTCGTCCAGGTGTGCGCTGCTCATGCCTGGCCTGCTCCAGCCTGTTTAAGGAGAGGCCACAGGATCAATTAAAAATGAATGGGGTTAGAAGAGTGCCACGCTACTGGGGGCTTTATAGGCAAATGGAGTCACCAAACAATGTCACCATATACAGAAACCTAGAAAATAACAACCTGTGATATCTATCGTAATAGCAGAAGAAAATCAAGTGTTCATTTTGAATAAAGAGATTATATTTTATATATTATATTAGTCTTTTTTTTAATTATTGAATGGAATGTTCCACAAGAAGGAAGTGATTAACAGTGACATTCCTTGCAAACATAAATTACAGATATAATCATTTATTTGAGAAGCTGTCAACTCTAAACATGCTTGATAGTGTAAAGAAGAGCCCAGGAGTAGAGAAATTACTAAAGGTATTTCCTTATTTACCCTCAGGACTGAACATAAGCTAGTCGGGTAATGGTGAACATGTAGCTGCATTGCTAGTTGGCTGCGTTATACAACGAATGGCACTGTTAACAGTTTTTTTCTACAAAACCTGAGCCCTGTTCACAGTCCCCGCGTGCTGGAAAGATAACAGCTTACCTCTAAACCTTATGTGCGTCTGTGTCTTAACAGTTTAGTAAATTCTCATAATCCAGCTTCATGCATGAAAATAAAAACAACCTTCACTGAACTTCCCGCCGTCTCAGCGTCCGCCTCTTCCTCCCGCTGCTGCTTGAGTCAGGCGGAGTCCTGCTGCCCCCGTGTGGTAAAACACGGACACTGGCTACAATTTCCCTATAACTACAATAACCACAAGCCTTTGCGGCGCATCTTGCGTCTGCGCTAATCCATCCCTGCGTTTGATACGTCAGATCATGACAGCTTGGATGGGATAAAGAGCTCCTGGGGATGACTGGAGTGGTAACTGGGAATAGCAATATTACCTTTCCGGTGCCAATGGGAATCTCATTTTAAAACTTCCAGACAAGCTCGGAGATAGAACAACAACCAATAAACACGAAGACACTCGCGGAAACCGACTAGTGCTGTTAGCTTGCTAGCTGTCCACCACATTAGCTTTCCATTCCCAGTCAGAGCAAAGCCATCCTCCTCCTCTCGGGGATTTGGAAGGAGAGCCACGGAGTCACACCCTGATATCCAGGATCCGCAGGAGCTCTGCAGTCAAAGAGGGCTGTCGGTGGCATTTTTTGTTGAGTTAATTAACAGTCACTTTTGTTACTGGCGACGACTTGAAATTAGCTAGTTGTTCACCAGAGTCCAGAAAACATGAGAATCCAGCATCCGGCTGCTTTGCTATGGGACAGATAACGTTAGCAAGTTAGCTAACAGGCTAGTGGAGAAAGTGTTGTGTGTGTGTGTGTGTGTGTGTGTATAAGTTGTGTAAGGGCCGGGGCAGGTGACCGTTACTTTTTAGCCACAGGGTGCTACAGCAGCCCGTTATGAACAACGTTACGCCGATGTACACGTTTGTTCTGAGGGACGACAACAGCAGCGTCTATGCGGAAGTGTCTAAAATCCTCGTCGCTACTGGCAAATGGAAACGACTGAAAAGAGATAATCCTCGATTTAACCTGATGCTGGGAGAGCGGAACCGGCTGCCCTTCGGACGCCTAGGTAAACCGAACATCGCTGTATTTATTTGAAACGATGTCCCCAAATGTTTGCATAAGTTTAAACCATTTTTACACTCCTACACAATCTGAGTCACAGCTATTTTGAAAACTTATGATAGAAAAAAACACAATATTTGATGAGTCATCATTTGCCTTTTCTAAACCTTCAAAATCTCTTATACCCAAATTTTATTCACAATAGAACATTGAAAATATATCAAATGAAAATGTACATTTAATGTCAGGGCCAGCACTCTGTAGCACCCACTCTTCTTTTAACAACAGTCTGTAAACCTCTGGGAACTCATGTGTGTGTGTGTGTGTGTGTGTGTGTGTGTGTGTGTGTGTGTGTGTGTGTGTGTGTGTGTGTGTGTGTGTGTGTATGTGTGTCTCAGAGTGTAATTACCACCATCACGGGCTTAACCTGATATTTTTCATGTCTTCCACAGGTCATGAGCCAGGACTTATGCAGCTTGTGAACTATTATAGAGGGGCTGACAAGTTGTGTCGCAAAGCATCTCTAGTAAAGTACGTCTTCATCCTTTCCTTAACTAACTGAAAACTCTTTTTTTCATTTTTTCCTCATGTTGTTATCTAACTGTATTTTTTTTTACCATGCATTGTAATGTATAAATTAGTTACAGTTATAACACTATCTTGGTGATCAATTTCGCTTGTGTTGTGGTCTGCTGTTGTATGTTCCACATTTCTATTCATAACAACTACACTTTTTTTGTAGGTTAATAAAGACTAGTCCAGAGCTGAAAGACTCCTGTAACTGGTTCCCTGAGTCATATATTATCTATCCAACCAATCTCAACACTCCTGTAGCTCCTGCCTCCAATGGCATCAGCCATCTGAAGAGCAACCCCAAGACAGATGAGCGTGAAGTCTTCCTCGCCTCTTATAACACTAAAAAGGAAAATGGGGAAGGAACAGTGTGGATTGCTAAATCATCTGCTGGAGCAAAAGGTGACAATTTGGATTTAATTGCATCAAATTACACCAAAATTGTTCTTGATGTTTCCGTATGTTCTCAGGTTCAAATATATGAAGTATCTACACACATGGACAAAATTGTTGGTACCCTTCAGTCAATGAAAGAAAAACTCAAAATGCTCACAAAAATAACTTTAA